>CM050518.1:78172678-78540178 GCA_027563665.1 Antrozous pallidus
CGCTGGGTCTCTATTTAGGGGATTGGAGCACTGTTTATTTATTTATTTATTTATTCATTAGCTGGGCCCACAGTCAAGGAGAAAGGAGCAGGGCTATTAATCTTTCCTGTCATCCATTCACAGATGTGGAGTTCACACCACAGCAACTGTGAAGTCAGCAGTACACAACCACAAGGTGGAAATTTCAAGAGAAACAAGCTTGGAGGAATAAGAAATAAAAATAAAGAGGGAGAGGAGGCAGGGCGGGGGAGAGGGCGACACAGCCAGGGAGCACGTTTCAAACCCAGCCTCTGTGCCTCCCTGGGCGCCTGTGTGTGCCTGAGAGCAATCTTGTTCCCAGCATGGAGGTGCCATTGATATGTTAATAATAATTTTCTTTGCTCTTCCTCCTAAAGAAATGAAGTTTGCAAACTGGTCCTGATGAAGCACAGCTGACTGTGTCTGTAAGCGTGTGTGTGTGTGTGTGTGTGTGTGTGTGTGTGTGTGTGTGTGTTACACAGAGACTGAGACAGACACGCACACTCCCTCCTCTGCCTGTTATGGCATCTACTTAGATTCTGGAACTCTGTATGGGAAGACAATCTGTGAAAGGCTATGACAAAGTCTAAGAGAGCATTGCTGTCCCTTTGGGGAGTGGTGTGACTGCCAGCTCCTGAGGGTGGACGAACAGTGGCCAGGCTGCCAGAGGCTTGCACTTCATTAGCAAGAAAACCCACAAAGTCACAGTGTCTCCCACTGGAGAGTTCTAACCATAGCGATAGCCACTGTCCAGTGACCTTGAACCAGGACTGGGCAGTGTGGGGTAGATCATAGACGAGCCCTCAAGCTTTTGAGAGCTGGCATCTTTTAAAGCCTGGAGAGACGGGCCGGCTACTCCCTGCCTCAGTTTCCTTCTTGCTGCCCTCCTGCCTTGGAGGCTGAGGCTCTGCCACTGTAGCTATTCACTTATCAGCTCTCTCCCCACCAGCCTGGCATGGACGGGTGGCAGAGCCTCCACCATGCATACCCTACTGGAGCATTCCAGAGAGACCTGGTACTGTCCCCATGGCTCAGGCCAGATCCACTGTTCATTGCTCCCAACCTGACCCAAACCTGACTTCATCCTTTGCCTCAAGGTCTTGCCACTCCCCTGCGGTCCTCTTCCCCTCCCTGCCCACATTCCCTCTTCTCCACTGTCCAAGATGCTGAGTCCCTGGCCACACAGCCGCAGGCTGGGATGGCCTCATCTCAGATGGGAAAGGCTGAGTCCAGGTTTGTGTGGAGCAGACCCGGTACTGCCCCATTCAGAGGGACGGTGCCATTCAGAGGGAGCCGAAATCAACTTCTCTCGTCAGAACGTGACTCCTGAGGACATAGCGACCATGTTTATCATCCCTGTTCCTTGACCCTGGGTGGATGCTCAGTGAACATGTGTGGAATTGTGTGGCATTCTGGGGACTGGCTGCCTGGGGGGAGCTGGGGTTTGTGTAGAAAGTAAGCATAAGCCGAACCTTCCCTCCTGGGTTAAGGAAGGAATGAGACATATGCTGGCTGACCAATGGAGGGCTGATCAGCAGGACTCTGGGGCTGTGTCTGGACTTAATGGGAAACTCTCATGATCCTGTGGCAAGTCTGTCCCGGGTGCAAGAGGGGAAGTGATGCTGTGGTCACACTCGGGCACTAAGGTTGGCTGCCGTGAGTCACAGTTTTTTGCAAATTATATTGACCCCAGAATAGCTAAGCTCTGAGGGCAAGGGCCACAGCTTTGATGAGGGGAAAGGAAAGCAGGTCAGACCTGGAGCTGTTGAGGGAGCCCTGTCCCGGTGCTAACCCCACTGGAAAGCTGAGTGTGGGCACAGTATGCTCAGGAGCTGATATTTTTATTTTATTTTATTTTATTTTTTAGAGAGAGAGAGCGAGAAAGGGAGAGGGAGAAACAAAGAGAGAAGCATCAATATGAGACACATCAATTGGTTTCCTCCCACATGCACCCCTACCATGGCCAGGGATTGAGACCCACAACCAAGGTATATGCCCTTGACCAGAATCAAACCTGGGACCCTTGAGTCCATAGGCCGACGCTCTATCTACTGAGCCAAACCAGCTAGGGCTGGAGCTGGAATATTTCCTGAGACACTTACGATAGGGATCACCAGTCCATCAGAGGCGAGGCCTGGGTACAACCCGACTTTCTAGCCAGAGCCCACTCCCAGCACTCAGAGGATGTGGCAATCACACCTGAATCATCCTTCCACCCACCCACCTCCATAAACACAGGTTCCTTTACTGCCACATCCATGTGCACATCTGCAAATTGGAAAAAATAAAATCCAGCCCTAAGAGAAATAAAGAGTAAAATGTACACATGTCTCTAGTGTAGTGCAGAGCACACCCCACTGCTGACCAACACCAACTTCCTCTGTGGTGGTCAGACCCAACATGCTGCCAGAACTACTTGCAGTTTCTTCTCCCGGCTCCCACCTCGCCCGAGGTTCCAGCTGCACCAACCCCCAAACCCCATGTTCTCTCCTACCTCTAGCTTTATTCGTGCTTTCCTCCACCAGCGATCTCTCACCCCACCTTTGCCAAAAGTACTAAACTCATCTTTTAGATCTCAGAATAGACATTGCCTCCTCCAGGATGCCTTCCCTGACCTCACACTACACCCCAAACCCATGAACTTCCACCTGTCACAGAATCATCCTATATTATCATCGACTAGTTACCTGTTTGTCTTTTCCACTATACAACAAATTGGCAAATATTTTCTGTGAAGAGCAGATAGTCCATAGTTTAGCCATCCCAGACCCTACAGTCTGTCACAACCACCCAATTCTGTTTTTTGTCATGTGAAGGTAGCCATACACAACATATAAACAAGTGAATTATGACTGTTTCTAATAAACCTTTATTTATAAAACATATGGTGGGCCAGATTTGGGCCACAGGCCAGATTGTCTACACTAGACAATGAGCTTCTCAAAGCAGGAAATGCTTACTATTCAACTGTCCCAACCATTGGGCCTGGCACAGAGCAGGTCCTTGATACTCCATGAACCAAGGAATGGTGTTGAAAATGTGTTTGCAACCCTTGTCAGCACCTGGTAGGATTGATTAACCCATCATATTCCTAACGTCCGGGAGGGCTACCTCGGTGTCCAGCCTTAGCCTGGCTGTGGCTGGGACCATATCACGCACTGGGGAGTATTCCAAGCCAGGACTGGTGAACGCACTGTTTCCAAGGCTAGACTCCAGGAGGGCATGAGCACCTGTTCCTCCATCTTTAATCTTATCTTTCTCTACCCATCAAAGCCTGGCACTACAGACAGGTGGGCCCCAATGTCCCTTCCAGTGGGTACCATTGCTTTTCTGGGACACTGTCTCTGCTGCCACTGGGCACTGCACTGTCCTGCCCTACCTCCTACCCCCTGCCCGGCACAGCCGCTGCAGATGCCCTGGGACCTCTGGGCACTGCTCTGTCCTGCCCTCTACCCGCACAGCCACTGCAGATGCCCTGGGACCTCTGAGCACTGTGCTGTCCTCCCCTCTGCCTCGCACAGCCACTGCAGATGTTCTGGGACCTCTGGGCACTGTGCTGTCCTCCCCTCTGCCTCGCACAGCCACTGCAGATGCCCTGGGACCTCTGGGCACTGTGCTGTCCTCCCCTCTGCCTCGCACAGCCACTGCAGATGCCCTGGGACCTCTGGGCACTGTGCTGTCCTCCCCTCTGCCTCGCACAGCCACTGTAGATGCCCTGGGACCTCTGAGCACTGTGCTGTCCTCCCCTCTGCCTCGCACAGCCACTGCAGATGCCCTGGGACCTCTGGGCACTGTGCTGTCCTCCCCTCTGCCTCGCACAGCCACTGCAGATGCCCTGGGACCTCTGAGCACTGTGCTGTCCTCCCCTCTGCCTCGCACAGCCACTGCAGATGCCCTGGGACCTCTGGGCACTGTGCTGTCCTCCCCTCTGCCTCGCACAGCCACTGCAGATGCCCTGGGACCTCTGAGCACTGTGCTGTCCTCCCCTCTGCCTCGCACAGCCACTGCAGATGTTCTGGGACCTCTGGGCACTGCGCTGTCCTGCCCCCTGCCCCGCACAGCCTCTGCAGATGCCCTGGGACCTCTGGGCACTGCCCTGCCCCCTGCCTTGCACAGCCACTGCAGATGCCCTGGGACCTCTGGGGTTTCAAAGCCCTGCCGTGAAGGACTGATTTGAGGAAGAAAGCCCCCCTCCCCTTCCTGTTAAACTCACAGCAATGCTGCGTGGGCCCCAGCCTCTCTGGGCTGGGTTGAGGGTCAGGGCAGGAAGGAAAGCTGTACCCTTGTCTCCCCCTCCCGCTCCAGAAGATCTGGGTTCCCAGTTCCCGAGGGAAGTCCTACTCCAGGATCCAGTGGTTACAGGAGGACAAATTCTGGAGACGAGGGAGGTTTCATTGTGGGCCCACAGGGCCCAGCCAGAGATCGCCTTCAGGTCCTTCTCCTCCGACTTCAAAGGCCACGATTTAAATGTGATCTCGTTTTTTAAAGCAGTTTTCTCGTGGACTTAGACATGTCTTCAAATTTTCCTTTGAGTTATTCTTTAAAATGTGTTAGAATATATTATTTCAATGTTTCTAGAAAAATGCTATATTCTTTCCAAGCCATCATTTTTTTCTTTTGTTTAATTTTTATTGATGTGAAAGAGAAACATGATGTGAGAGAGATCAAGCCCACAGCCTGGGTGAGTGCTCTGGCTGGGACATGTACCGGACGATACTCCAACCAACTGAGCCACCCGGCCTGGGCTTCAGGACATCATTTCTGATCGCAGTGCTGCTGATTTTGCAGATCATGGCTTCATTTCTGCAGCTCATTGATGCAGCTCTGGAGATAAATAACTAAGGACTCTGTGACAGGGAGTTGTTGTTTTGTTTTGGTTTGTTTTTTTTTTTAAAGAAATTGACCCCCAAAAAGCAAAGAATTACAATGGAGAGATGGCACCTGCATGACAACCAATGAGGAAGGCCTGTCATGACCACACAGGCCCACTCAAACACCAGAGAAGGAGAGGTCGGCTCTGGAAGTGCTCAGAAACCACCCGTGGCCCCCACCAGCCACAGCCCCTATCACTTAGATTGCCCTGGTTTGTTTTGCTTTTTCATATTAAAACAGAAATAGATTATGTCTCCAAAGGAGACAGGGAAATGATTTGACACTGTGTATAATCTAATTCAAATCATAAGCCCCTAATCGACATTTAATTGATGCAATAATGTTTGTTCATGATGGTAAATAAACAAAATATATAAACAGAAACATCTTCTTTGATGTTTAATGACTGCTTAGTAGCTATTTGGGTCAGAGCTACTGAGCTCTAGCAAACAAATGTTTAATAATCAATTGGAACGCATTTCTCTGGTTATTGCCTTATTAAATCAGGACCCACCTCCAGCTGCGAACGTTCCTTCCACCAGGAAGAAAATGGTTAGAAATGAAAAAGGCTGGAACGACAGGTCCAGTGTTGGCTCTGAGTTAAACAAGGGGCTCTTCCCTGCCCACCCTGCAATCACAGAGAGCTCTTCAGACAGGCTTGCCATACCCAGGACTTTCCAGAGTTACAGCCAAGCATGTCTCCTTTCCAAGCTTGATTTTACACTGAAATCCTCTTGGGTTGCTGCCTTATGGGATAACCCATGTAACTAAAATAGCCCACAGGAAGCTCTGAGAGCAGTGCCTGGCCTGGTTAATACACAGCAATGGTCATCATAGTCATAACCCTGACTTCTCCCTGCTCTTCTGAGCATGTGTGAAATTCACTCTCCATCACCTCTTGCCTGGGGATTGGTGGGGGTTTTGTTTTTGTTGTTGTTGTTGTTTTGGTTTTTCATGAAGGAAGCCTCATTTATTGGAGCCCAGATCAGGCCACACTCTGCCATCTCACCTGACATGTCCATCACCTTCCAAGCCACATCCAGGGCAGGGCCACAGCTGGGGTAGCCTGGTCTACCATCAGGGTCACTGCCAACTAGAGTCCGACCTCTTCTTGTTCCTTCTTATGTTCCTGGCTGCTGACGATTTTTGTGTCACCTCTGGCCCTCACGGTCTAGAGATGGGACCTGTGTGTGGGACCCTGAGCCAGGCCGTGGATGTTCTGGACATGAAGATTGTATTTCCCATTCCTAAAGATTCCTCCCAGAGTCCAGCTGCGGGGCTGAGCCCATCCGTAACTCCAGACATCCCTTCCCAATCACAGCAGCCTCCCTGGAACCTTTTGCCCAGCCTCCCCTTTCTCTCCATTCTTTGACCCTCTTCTCTTCTCTCTCCTCTCCTCTCTTCTCTCCCCTCCCCTCCTCTCTTTTCTCCCCTCCCCTATTCTCTTCTCTCCCCTCCCCTCTTCTCTTCTCCTCTCTACAGAGCTAGCCACATGTAACTGGAGTGTCTGCCCAGGGGAAGTGGGGGAAGCAGGAGTCAGCTGCCCACATACCAGAGACGAGGAAGGAGGAGGGGAGGGATGACAACAACAATGAGATCAAGTAGAGACCATTTGGTGCCAGTTGAACTTTGAAGAGAGAAAATACACTCCCCGCACCCCAGGCGGGTGATAGTGGACTGGAAACCCATTGGACGCACTAACCTGAGCTTGATGGTCCCAGGGTGCCATCTTGTGGCCAATCCATGTAATGACCAAAGGGACCCTCTAGTTGTGGTGTCTTAGTCTCCTGCTAAGATCCCTGATCCTTAGCAGAGGCTCACATTGTGTCCAGGCCCTTCCTTAAACCTTAGAAGTCCAACTTTTCACCCTCTAGGAGAGATGCTAATAGAGGGAAAGCATAGAGTAGAAACAGAAGAAAGGCCAGAGTGAAGGGACAGGAAAGAGTGCCAGGGGAGGCCAGAGGACTCCTAGACCAAAGCTGGTCTGAAAAGACAGGATCATGAAGACAGGATACAAGAGAAAGAAAGTCCCACATGAACAGAAAAGGCACCACTAGAAGGGTGGAACCCAGGTGGCCTCTACTGGACACCGCATTACCATGTGGAGAGAGGGGAAGCCAGATTCGGGCGGGGCACAAAGAGCTGCTCCTCCTTCGCTTCACCCCACAGTCTAGGCTGATGGGTGGCAGGAGGCTCTAGGGTCTGGCCCAGCTCACTCTAAAGACCTCCTCCCACCCCTGCACTCATGCCTTGGTCCTGCCAGGTTTGGGCAACCCCATTTCACTGATGTATTCCTTTCATTTCAAGTCCACCTGCTGACCTTTAGGGCTTGCTATTAAACACTCAGTCTTGGGAGTCAGCCTGCCTCAGCTGCTATCTCTACTCTACCCCTTCACTGAACTATGACCTTGGACAACCTCCCTAAGCACCCATTTCCAGATCTATAAAACGGAGAGGTGATAGTACCTCTCTTGCTGAGTTTTCACTGAGGGCTACTAAACATTGTATTAAATGTCTTGTTAGATATTTACACACAAAAGCTAATTCAGTTCCAAAAACACCCAGGGGCCATGGAGACAATCATCCCCATCTTAGAGGTGAGAAAGCTGAGGTTCCGAGAGGCTGACATGGCTGGTCAGAGTTCACACTGACAGTAAAAGACAGAGATGAGACTTGAACCCTTGTGTGTCCCATCTTAAGGTTTGAATGGGTGTTCATTGACCCTCTGCCCTCGTCAGACTGGGAGCTGTTTGAAGGCAGATATTTCATCGTGACCTTCTTTGTTCCCCCTAGACTTTGCTTGGTAACTAGCACATGTCAGAGGTTCAGTACATATATGTTTATTGATTAACCATGTCAGGATAGAGGGGTCAAATCCACCATGCTTACTGGGCAATGGATGAGTGAGTCCCAAAGCCACTACTGGCTCAGGACACCTTAACCTCTCAGCTTCCTCCAGGAACAAAGCCCTTTCCTGTCTCCCTGGCTTTGCATAAGCTGTTTCCTCTGGCGGAAGCCCTTCCCTCTTGTCGCAGCCTGCAGCACTGAGACCCAAGACAAATGTCCCCTGCCCCACGGGGCTTCTCTGGCCTCCAGGTACAGCAAGACTCCCAGGAGAGCCAGACAAGCCTTGGCTAGGGTGTGGGATGCATGGCAGGATCCTCACCTGTCCGCACTGGGGAGTGAATGTGGGAGGGAGGCTGGAGGAAAGGGGAAGAAGGGGAAGAAAAGAAGGTGGAGATGAGTGAGGACTGACCAGGAAGGAAGGAGGGAGGGAAGGGTGGGGAGGAAGAGGGAGAAAGAGAAAAAAAAGGGGAGAAGGAAAGGAAAAGAGAGAATGAGGAAGAAAGGAGAAAGAAGAGCAGGGGAAGGAAGGGGGGAGAGAGTGGGGGGATATGGAAAGGAAGGAAGAAGGGAAGGAAGGAGGAAGGAAGGGAAGAAGGGATGGAGGGAGAGAGGGATACAGTTGTCCTACTTCTAGCAGTCACCTTATGAGGCCTCCCTCCTTGGCAGAGAGGAGGGGTGCCCCTGGCGAGGCAGGCTGGGCCCTCCAACCAGCCACCTGGCCCTCTCCCCGCACTCCCCTCCACCAACTCCCTCCTGCACCTCGAGGCGAGTGCGCCTGACTCCATTCTCTCCAAGTCTGCATTTTTTTTCCTGCGCTGCACCGGAGGCTCTGGGAGGAGCACACCTGCCCAATGTGCTGACACCGCTTTTCCGGAAACGGGGGAAGGAAAGCAGCCTGGATGCTGCTGGTTGGGAGTGGGTCCACCAGCTCCCCGGGCTGGGAAAGGGGGTTCCGAGGTTGCTCTGTCGGTGGCCCCCAGAGAGGACAGGAATCTCCCCCACTAGCCGACCACCTGCCCACAGGTCTCTCTCCTCCTGCCCTCACCTCGCAGTGAGGACGATGCGGGCGGAGGTGCTGGCAAGCAGGACGGGCCGATGGGCGGGGGGTGGCAGATGGGGGGGGGGGAACAGATGGAGCGAGAGGGCCACGGGAAGGAAGCCCTCGGGAAGGAAGCCCTCAGCCCCTTGCCGGGACACATGACAGAGCAGTCCCTTCTCACCTGCAAACAAACCTCCCAGAAATATTGCAAACAAATGGCAACCAAAGTTCACTGGAGCAATTTGACAAAACAAAATGCCCTTTTAAGAGCATTCTATTAGCCTGCTGGTCCCTCTGCGGGTGATTTATTTGGCATATGTTTCTGCTAAAGCAAAGTTGGTGCCCTCTCTTCCTTAAAGAGATGAGGGAGAGCTCAGTTCTGGCAGCTCTGGGGGAGAAAAAAAGAGAATAGACAAGTCCCAACCTGCACCCCACCCGGACCCTAAAACTTCAACCCAAACCAACAAGAGTGAGAGGCACCAGAAGCAGTAGCAGCCTTTACTCACTGAGTAAACACATCGCGTAAACCTCCCAGAATCCCAGCAGGAGCTGTTATTCTTTTACAGAGAACAGCTCAGAGAGGTGAAGTAACCCTCCCACGGCCACACAGCCAGTAAGAGATGACTCCCAGGCCTGGGTTCTGAACGCCTCTGGGTTTCCTCTTTTCCTCTGCAAGCAGTCTGTTGGTGGAGCTGACCAGCCTGGCGACAGGGACTGAACAGGAATCAGGAGGGCTGCGAGGAACAAGGAGGGCAGGACCAATAAAGTCCACCTGGAAGCCACGATAGACCAGTCAAGGCAGTTGCTGGCTGTACTGGTTCTGCATCAGCTGTGTCTCATCCCAGCTCCAAACCTGCAGCCCCAGGACTCTCTGCAGCCTGAGGGCTGGTGGGAAACAAGGGGTGGGCAAGTGAGTGCCAGTGAATGATTGCCTTTGGGACAGAACCCACAGTGAGGTCAGAGCAAAGCAGAGGCCACGGACTTGGGCTGGGGCAAGCTCAGGCCTCCCAGGTGGAGACCAGGAGGAGGAGGTGACACCCACCAGAACTGCCCTCTCAGGTTTCCATAGGAAGACCATCTAAGGATCAATGACACTGCAGATAAATGGTGGCCTGGTGTAAGGGCCCAGGGAACCTTTCTTCAGCCCTTTCTTAAAACAAAATCATGAAAACTAACACATAAAAAAAGGGGCTGCTTCACAGATGAAGTCGATGAGTCTGCAGAGCTGCCTGGTGAGGAGGACAGGGTGGGTCTGCACACGGACAAGCCGCCTGTCCAGTAGATGAGGAGACTGTGCCCTGTGGACAGGCACATACGCACCAGGGTGCTGACAGCAACATCTGTATTCCCCACAGGCTGAGCTGGGTCCCTGGGGAGGCGGATGGCTTGGACACTAAGAGGAGACAGCACCTGCTCTGGGCACAAGACATGAAGTGTGAGCTCCTTCTTGGACCACTCCCAGACCTTAGGCCCACTCCTCTCCTCACTTCCCCACGCTGGGATCTCCAGCGCCAGAGAGCAAATGCCTGGGCTGCCTCCAACTGGTCCAAGTCCACTCTGTCTCCACACACATCACTGGAGGTCAGAGGGGATAGAGCTCGCAGAAAGCTACTGTGAATAAAAGAGACTGTCACACAGGACAACTGAATATTAAGTCCACTGTTCTTTACTACCATCATCACCAACACTATCACCAACACTGTCACCATCACTACCACCACCATCATCACCATCATTATCATTACCACCATCATCATCATAGTCTTTTTCATTGTCATAATTACCATCGTCCTCATTGTCATCGTCCTCACTGTTTCTGCACCCAATGAAAATTTCTGTCCCTATAAATTTTATTTTGGGGCATTTGGTCTTTCCCTGTAGAATACTTAACAATTTTCCTTTTACTGCTAGCATCTTCTCCACAATATAAAAGAAATTCATATGTGTGAACCATTGTTCTCTCTCCTTTCTTTACAGTTCTCTCTCCTTTACAGGATTCTGCTTCATTCCCCAAGTTTTTGCTATTAAAATATCCTTCTTTTTATGAACTAGTAAAAATGGCGATAGCTGTTTTATAAATGTCCTCACTTAGAAAAGGCATGGCCTCCCTAGTCCCCATACCACATGAGTGTCACTGAAGGATGCAGAGAACTGAGAACCCGGAGGCAGGGCTGACCGCTGCTTGGGATGCTCAGAGAAGGAGATGACATGTAAAGGTAGCTTTCAGGACAGACAGGAGCAGAGTCCGGGTGGAACCTGGACTGAGGTCTGCATGTAGTTGCCTGTGCCAAGCAGCCTAGAGGAGCCTGAGCTCCCAGGAAACCTCAGACCATCTTCCTGCCCGTCCTCCCAGGGCTCAGCTGCTTCCTGACCTCCCTCTACTCTCCCCTCCCACCAGGCAGGGTCCCACACTTCTCACCCACCCTCTTCCCACACACACCCTAGATATCAGGGCTGGGATGATTACACCGAAAAGCCCTGTGTCGCTCTGAAGGAAGTCAGCTTATCTTCCCTTGCTAAGTGATGTGTTGAATCTCAGTACAGAAGGAAGAGAGAGGGGGTATTAGATTCTTCGTCTCCTGAAACTGATGAGATGCTAAAAAGGTCAACTGCGCCCCGCCCCCCCAAGCCCCATCCTGGGCCTGAAGGCCATGAACAAGGAAGCACAGCACAGCACAGTCCAGGGGTGCAAAGAGGTGTCCAAGGACATGGCACGGGTTCAGAGGAGAGAGGGGACATTTGAGGCCAGACACCCAGAGTTCTGTTCCATTCGGTAGAAGCACGGAAGGGGAGCAGGGAATTTCAGGAGAGGGAACACACGGGCACTGGCCTGGAGGCACACAAAATGCACATGGAGCTGGTGAAAGGCCATTGGGCAGGTTGGAGGTGGCTGCCAGGGAAGGAGTTGGGCTTCCCTGAATCTCAGGCCAGGCCAGGAGCTCCTGGTCAGCACCGGAGTGGAGAGTGGGGGGAGCAGGAACTAACGAGTGACTAACTGCAGCAGTCTCTTCTCACAGAAGCCTCAAACAGAATAAACAGTGACCACAACCCTGAGCCCACCTCCACCTCCAGCACCCAAGGCCCCCTTTTCCTATTCCCAGGCGGTCTACTCAGCTCCTTCCTCCCAGCCACCCATTCCTCCTGCTATGTTCGGTGCCCCAGGAGGGATGTCTAGGCCCTCTGCCCAGCTCACCCCTCATTGCCCCTCTCACAGACCTTGTCTTTCTTTCTGAACTGAATCCCTGCCCCACCGGCAACCTCAGGAGTCAGTAGGCTGGCTCTGGTAAACGATATCCCAGGTCCGTGTGAGCACAGAGTGAACAGTCTCTCCCCTCCCTCAGTGCTTGAGGGGCCTCAAACAAGCCAGGGCTCTGATGGGGTGGACAGGTGGCCCCCACTCACCCATCCTGACCCTGGTTTCCAAGCCCAGAGAACCCCTCCTTCCCTACATTAGGGCTCCAGGACAGGGAGGGGGTGCTGAGAGCTAAGAGCCACACTCAATAAAACATTAGGCCAGAGCTTCTTGATTTGGGTACAAGGAGGGGAGGGTGGAGGAAGGGACCTGCCAGCTTCTCGGGTTCTTAATTTGAGGCTCGGAAAGGGAGAAATAATAACAACAATAACCACCCCGCTGCAGCCACAGCACTTCCCGTGGTGGAGGCGGCGGAGAAAGTGCTGACAGGGACGGCTGACAAGCCGCACGCATTGTAATTCACACCATAACAGCATCTCCGGGATCATGGATTTCTCATTGAAAAATTATGTGATGTCTTTTTGGAAACCCAATACTGAGTTATTGATATCGCGGAGGCAGCAGGCTCGCCACTTCCAGCTTATTAGCTTTATACTTTCTGAAGGACTTTTTTTCCCCTCTAATTTTCAACTCCGTTTTCCCTTTTCAGTTTAAATTGGATCATTGTGCTTGAGTGAGTGGCGGTGAGTGCGTGTCTGGGGAGTGAACGCTGTTTACCTGGGGGTGGACGCTCTCGCAAGCATGTCGAGACGTGTATGTGTGTGTGTGTGTGTGTGTGTGTGTGTGTGTGTTTCTGGGAGAGTATAAGTGAGGGGGGTATGCATGTGTCTCTGTTAACTTAGCCTGGGAGGGAGGGACTTCCAAATCTGTGTACCTGTGGGCATGTCCATGTACAAGTGTGTGCTTTGTTTGTGTGCCTTCATGTCTGATAGGCACCTATATGTGAGCGTG
Organism: Antrozous pallidus; assembly: GCA_027563665.1. NCBI lineage: Eukaryota > Metazoa > Chordata > Mammalia > Chiroptera > Vespertilionidae > Antrozous > Antrozous pallidus. The sequence continues at coordinate 78,185,659 of CM050518.1, forward strand.
TGTATCTTCATGTATAGCTGCGGGTGTGTGTACAGGCAGGCATGGGTATAGGTATATACGAATGTGGTGTATATGTAGATATATGTGGGATGTGTCTATATCACTTTAAATCTTATAGCCACATGTATATTGGTGTGGGTGTCTGTAGGTGTGTGAATAAGGATACATATAGGTGTAGACATGTATGGATATACAGGTAGGTGTATCTTTTTATCTGTGCAGCCATGTGAATTGGGTGTGTCTGTATGTCTATTCACATATCCAAGTGGGTCTGAGTTTTTACATGGCTGTTCACAAATGTATACCTATGTGTGTTTGTGCCTGTCCTTGCATGTCTGTAAGAGGCAGGATTGCCATGTTGTTGAGAACAGGGGTTCTAGGATCACAGAATTTAGGGACCAATGCTAGTTTTGCCTCTGGCCATCTCTGTGGCCCTGGGCAGCTTCGTAACCTCTCAGGGGCTCAACTCACGTATGATGAGGGGATCATGGAGCCTCCCAGGTGGAGATGGGAGGGTTAAGTGAGCTCATGCAGGTGAAGCCTGCAGCCCCGTGATTGCTCAAGTCACATGAGCCATTACTCGGCGACTCTCAGCACACGGTGGAGGTGGCGGGCCTCCTGGAGGAAATGGGAACTTGTTACCTGCTCTTACCTGCTTGAGCTCCAGGATGTGATCTGACCAGCTTCACGCCTGGGACCTTCACACAGGGCCTTTTTGAGGAGGCTTCTGGAAATGACAGCCTCAGCTCCCTTTGAACTGCACTGCGGCTGACACGTGCCCGGCCCTGCAGGCAGGGACAGAGGTGAGTCCGGCGGTGTGCAGCTGCCCCGGAGCTTACAGGTGGGGGCAAGGTTGGGAGTGAAACCTACAGGGTCACAGGGTTCTGAGAGCTCACGGAAGAAGCCTTCCACCCTGACCCTAGGAAGAAGTACCCTCGTGGAAGCACTGGCTTTCAGGCTGGGCCTCCGGCTAAAAATAACTTCTGCAGAAATTCTGGAAGATGGGGGTGGGGGGCTTGTATGTTTCCTCTGGCAGCTTTTTCTGCACCTTGGAGGTGGGCAGGCTCTGGGAGCTCAAGGGTGAGCAGTCAGAATCCCAATTGGAGGGTTTGGTAGGGGATGTGTCTGAGTTTAAGGATTTCTGTGGCTCAGAGAAGAGAAAGACGCACTCTGCCTGAGGTTGGGTTTCTCAACCATGTAGTGGCCTCTCCATTAAATCCAGGAACAAAAGAGGTGTGACACTCAGCTGCTGCACCCAAGGGCATGGTGTGTATTTTATGCTGACAGCGCTCCCCAATTCCCACTTCAAGTGCCCAACAGCCACATGCAGTGAGCAGCTACCGTATTGGACAGTGCGATTCCAAACTTCCAAACACAGTGGCCAACTTACTGTGCAACTTCTCCAGGCCCCAGAAGGCCAGTTCCACTGTCGGGGTTCCATAGCAGAGGGGCGGGCCCCTGAAGAACCTCGCTGGCCTCCTGGGAAGCAAGGAAATAACTTTCCTTCTCTCTAGCCAAGGCTGCAGCCACTTGGCAAAACCCAAGTTTAGGTCTCAAGAGCTGAGAACCCAGCGGCTGCAGCCTGGTGCAGGCCTGGTAGGGAGTGGGGAGCTCAGAGCAAGGGGAGGCTAGGCGGGAGGGAGCTGGCCTCCTGGATCAGACAGCAGTGCCTGAGATGGCATTCAGAGACTATTCAATTCCTGGGACTGGAGAAAGCAGGAGGGAGAGAGGGGAGGGAGGGAGACCACAAAGCCGGGTGGGAAAAACCTCCTGTGTGCCAGGCTTTGTTTAAAGTAGCTTCCTACAGGTTCTCTCGTTGAGTTCTCCTCGCATCCTTATGGTTGTGCTATTTTCACTTGAAGGGGCTGTTGGGGAGCATGTGGGGATCTCAGGGTGCCTGGAGAACACCAGTGGCATGAAAGGGGGAAGCACCCTGCCAGACAAAGGAATAACACAGATTCTCCCACCTAAGATGCCGGCAGTGTGTCCCACTGAGAAACGGGTTGAGAGATGAGCCTCATTTGACAGGTGAGGAACCTGAGGCTTGAAGAGGTAGATAGTCAATAAATAACTGCGGAGTAGATGAAGGAAAATGACTTGGGCACTCACTTTGACCCCTGGTGACCTCCCCAGGGACTCCAGCATCCAGAGGATGCCGGGCCTGTGTGACCCTTGACCTCCTCGATGCTAACAACCCACATCTCTACCCCACCCCACGATCACAACTGAATCCCAAATCCTCTTGTCATCCTCCTGCTAAGGGTAGAGGGGGCCCAGGAAAGAAGTTCTCAACTTAGAATCAGAAAAGCTGGCCTTGGGAAAAGCCACACATTCTTTCATTCATGCTTTCATTCATTCATCCACTTATTCACTCATTCATTCATTTATTCATTCACTGCATGTGCAAGAGCTTCAGAGTGAGACAGTCCCGAGCGAGGTCCCTGCTCTGTCATTTCCCATCTGGGTGACCTTGAGAAAGTTCCCTGTCCTCTCTGAGCCTTTCCAGGGTAGTTGCAGGACGTACCTCCTCACTGCACTGGAGTGGGGGTTCAATGATTTACCCCATATAATGTGTCAGCCCAGGCTTCATCAGTCTGACAAGCATTACTAGGGAGTGCCTGTGGGTTGGGAGTCAGCATGAATGAGACGCACAAGCCCCCTGAGGAGCAGTCAGTCTAATGGGAGGTGGGCAGCCAAATAAACACCACGGTGCCCTCCACACAATGGGAGCAGTCCGTGCCTGCTCCCTCTGCTTCCTCTCTTCCTTCCCTCACACCTGTGACAGGAGGGACGCCTCTTGCCTGAACCCAGTGGTTGGCAAACCGCAAGCCACATGCAGCTCTTTCGCCCCTTGAGTGTGGCTCTTCCACAAAATACCACATGCAGCGCACGCAGTGGGATTGAAACTTCATAGCCCATGTGCAGAAGCCGGTTTTCAGACTGGGTGAGTCTATTTTGAAGAAGTGGTGTTAGAACCCTCAAGGGGCCAAAGAGCCAGCCACATGGGGCTCGCGAGCTGCAGTTTGCCGGCTGCTGCCTTGACCCCAAATGGGACTCCCAGCACATGGGAAGCAGGCTCTCTGACATGAACCTGAGAGACACGTCTGAGAGTCAGGAGATCCACAGGGTGGACAGCCTTCAGGGTGGACAGCCAGGCCCACTCAGAACCCAGGCAGGACGGACCTGGACACTGCTCCAGGATCTGAGCTTTGAGCTTACTTAGCGAGTGGGGGAGCCAACCCCCAAACATTCCTGAACAATGGCTGCTCCTGTACAATGATAACACAGCACCCCCACTGTGTTAATAGGGGAAAAGAAAAATGTTCTTTTTTGAGGTTCCAGTAGATACCCCAGATGGGAACACACACACACACACACACACACACACACACAACATTATTCTTTTCCATTTTGTTTTCTTTCTTTTTTTTTCTTACAGAGAAAGAGAAAGGCCCCAAGCATTCCACCCCAAGCCCTTTCCGTGGAAAAGGTATTCATGCTGTGCCCCAGTAAATCTGTGTGACTGAGTGAAAATGTGTTCTTTTTTTTATTATTAGATGAATTGCATCATTAAATTACATTATGAAAGCTAAAAATGCACCATTAATTTTCAAAAACAATAGTAAATACATCTCATTTCTAATACATGATTCTGCATTTAATTTTTGCCCGGGGCCTTGCTTTTTTTTTTTCCCCAGCCTCAGTGTCTCCCTTTATGCAGACTATATAAATGGAGCTAAATTGCCAAAGAAATTTTTGCCAAATGTCCATAATGTGAAAATAAATGAATTTCTAATTGGCTGTTGCAAAAAGAAAAATTACTTTTTGATCTCAGCTCAGCCAAGCAAAAACCTACCTAGCTGGAGGAATCAGACGCAGACACATTGCAGGCAATGAAGAGAGACAAAGGGCCGGCAAAGCGACTCTCAGAATGAAACCTCTCCTCCCTCCTCCCTGCCTTTTCCCACCGCCCAGGAAGTCTGGCCTGGAGCAAACCCACTGAGGGGCTAGGCCAGACCCACCGAGGGGCCAGGCTGGACCCAGCCCCCTCGTCCCCCTTCCCCCACCCCACCCCCCGAGCCCAGGTCTCCACCTTCACAGAGACCTGGGCCCTGCCAGAGCATCACTCCACGGCCCCTCTGCTCCTTCTCTCTGCAACCCTGAGCAGGTTTCCTTGACTTCTCTCCACCTCTGCTTCCTCATGTGTAAAATAATAATCATTTCTGTGTTTTGTGGTATTTTCAGGAGGTATGATGGGTGGAGCTGTGTTCCCCCCAAGTCCCAATGCTCAAGTCCTGGCCCGTAGTGCCTAGAATGAGACCTCTTTGGAGAGGCGGTCAAGTTCAAATGAGGTCATTGGGGTGGGCCCTGATCCACTACGACTGGCATCCTTAGAAGAGGAAATTTGGACACAGAGACCCACCCGGAGGGAAGACCATGCAAAGAGATGCAGGGACAAAGGTTTCCTGCACGGCCCTCAGAAGGAACCACGCGGCCACCATGCTTGGGGCTCCCGCACTGCAGGACAGTGAATTTCTGTTCCTGACGCCACTCGGTCTCCAGGGCTTTGCTGCAGCAGCCCCAGCAGACTGCTGTGGGAAGTTGGAGAGATTAACAAACATTGCAGACGTATGCCAGCCAGGATAACAGCTGGCTCTTCCTATCATTATGACCCCAGAACAGAGATAGAGGGATTTGGGGGTCAGGTTCACGGCTTGAAATGGACACTTGGCTTTGCCTTTGCCACCAGGATCCAGTGTGTTGGGAGCTGGAAGAGCCCTATGGAAGGTCACCTTGTCCCTCTCAGGACCTTCTCTGGGCCCACCCCTAAGCACTGCATCTGACCATGTCCTTCCCAGCCCTGGCTCAAGTTGTCCGGTGACTGGCCCGACATTTTAACCCCTTCAGGTCCAGGCTTTGGACACCGAGTCCGCCGGTCTCCTACACCCGCCCTCCTGTAGCACGCACACCCCAGAGGTAACTTGGTTAGAAATGGATTTTTATGCATGCTCCCGAATTTCTTTTTCTTTTTTTTCCCCTCTCCTTCCCCCTGCATTTTGAACCTATACCCAGAGCCTCGTATATGTCCCTGCTCTAGGAGTTGTTGTCCTCCTGGTTTTGATAACAAGCTCAGAGCCATTGGAGAGGGACCCACAGCAGTAGCGTGGGAGGTAGGCGGGGGGCACAGAACAAGACCCCAGGCCCTGTGACACCCGATGTGGACAAAGATGGGAACTCTGGGTGGGAGGAAGCCACAGGGTTTAGGGACTTCTATGAGCTCGGATAGGGAAGCCACAGAGAGTAGATCTGAAGATTCACCCATTGTCAGGTGCCACCTGAGTCCCAATAGGGCAGGGCCTTGGGTGGGACAGGGTCTGTCAGCAGATACCAGGGCATCGAGGCTTGAGGACAAAACAATCGGCAGCAGCTCCAGGCAGGAAATCATGCATGATGCCCACATCCCTCACTGTCTCCAATGGGCTTGATGTGGGATCTGGAAGGCTGAGTTCCCGCAAGCAGCCTCAGAAATAGCTATGCCCCCTCCATCCCTGTGCGGGGGTTACTGAGGAGAAAGCACACGGGGTTTGCACACCGACCTTCCGTTGATGAGAACTTGGCATTCCTTCAGAGCCACTTCTTGGCAGGGCCAACTCTGAGGACGCAGGGCTGAGAGACATGGTGGTCCTGGGTCCCCATCCCAGTTCCTAGAGCCCAGGTCCCTGTAGGGTCTCCTTCGGTCCTGGGAGCTCTAGGTCTTGAGCTTCTGTCACTTGCAACCAATGAGTTTTGTCCAAACTCCACACTTGAGTTTCATGTATGTTCTGCTCACCCCCTTGCTCTTAAACAACTCCCTACTACTCATGCTGCCTTGTTCTGTTTCTTACCTGAAATGTGAGAGCTTCAGCTCAGACTCCAGATTGTTCCCCCACCTCAAACCCCTTCCCACACCCCTTTCCAGCAGCTCCAGCCCTGGGACCTGAAACTGGCCGGCCGATGACCTGCGGGCCCCAGAACAAGCGAACGCTGAGCCGTGACCCAGGCAGTTGGCAAACACCACCTCTTTCCCTTTCGTGTGCATATTAATTACCCTGAAACAGGTGCAAAGTCAGCCTCGTTTATTATTATTTCTTCGAGCCCGTCATGGCAGTGGCTGTGGATAAATCCCTGCTAACCCAGGGAAAGGATTTATGACCCCAAATTTACACCAGTCACTTAATCATAGCACCTTTGCCGCGGACAGACTTTCTCGAGAACAGTTTGCCCCACGATTTGTCAGAGGGAAAATGGCCTCGTATAAACGCTGGGAGGAAATAAATGCTAATCCCGAGCTCAGTCTTTCATTCTCCTAATTGCCCACGGAATTTAAAGGAGACAAACTTATTTACTCGCAGCAGGAAGTGCGCTGTAATAAAGCATCACCACTGTGGGCTGACATCAGTCCCCTCGGGGCGAGAGGGGACCTGCGGGGTTCACTGGGCAGGGAATGGGTGGGCGCGGCCGCTGGCATGGAGACCGGAGGTGGCTCAAAGACTCTCCTGCACTTTAAGGAAGTGAACTCTTATAGCTGAGTCCATTCAAAGCAGGTAAATGGCTGGGCTGACATATTAACCCTCCCCCAGCCCCAACACACACACACACACACACACACACACACACACACACACACACACACACACTGGCCTCCCTAGCCCCCAAGTTGGCCACAGGAAGGTTCCTGGGAAAGGGGCAGGTTAAGCCCCCACACTGTCCCTGGAAAAGAGGAGGGAGACTCAGAAGCCAGCAGGAGAGTTCCCAGGCAGCGGTGGCCACAGCGCGGAGGCAAGGCCCTGCAGCTCCCGAGTTGCATGTGGGGATCTCAGCCTCCAGGCAGCGGAGGGTGGGACCCCAGGAGCTTCTGAGCAGGCACGTGGTGAGGGAGACATGCAGGAAAGAATCCTGGGGGAAACAGGCTCACACTCCACCTCCTTCTTCCTGGGAGACTCGGTGGCCTGCTCTGCCTGGTCTCTCTCTGATCTCTGTCCTCTGCAGGGGCCCAGGGGCCCTGTTCCAGGGTGAGAAAGACTCCCTTCCCCATGGCATCGTAGCCAGGGTTGCGGAGAGGTCCTCCCACCCCAGAGCGTGTGAGCCCCATAACCCACAAGGTGCCCTTCTCGTGGACCAGTGTGAAGGATGCCAGGTAGAGCTGGGCCGTGTCAACCTGAGCAGCTGCTACCATGCATTCGTCAAAAGCCACCTGGGGACAGAGACGTGAAAGGACCCTCCTACCCAGTCCCCTTGCTGTCCCTCCAGTTCTGCTGGGCCTGAAGGTACCTGCCCAAAGGCACTGAGGACAGTGATGCCAGAGTCCCGCCTCTAGACTCATACCCTCCCTACCCAGCCTCTGCACTTGTCTCCCTCGTCCTCACTCACCCTCCTCTCCCAGCTCTGATTTAATTATGTTCATGCAGATCATCCTCAGAATGGTAGAGAGCATCTGAGTTTGAATTCAAACACAGCCACCAGCCAGCTGTGTGGTCACGGGTACATTAATCAGCCTTCCTCCTCCATGTCCTCCTCTGGGCCAGACTCTGGACTGGATGACTGGGTATTTTTTTTTCTTAGCTTTTAACATTTTTAATTAAACATTTAATGTGTGAATATATTTTTACTATTAAAAAATACCTAATATAGCCCGGCCGGGTATGTCTCAGCAGGTATCAACCCAGGAACCAAGAGATCACTGGTTCAGTTCCCAGTCAGGGCATGCGCCCCGGTTACAGACTCAATCTCCAGTAGGGGCATGCAGGAGGCAGATTATCAATGATTCTCTCATCATTGATGTTTCTATCTCTCTCTCCCTCTCTCTTCCTCTTTGAAATCAATAAAAATATTTTTAAGTTTTTTTAAAGAAAAAAAAAACTAATACAGAGATATATAGAGTAAAAAAAATAAAATTCCTTCTCAATCCATTCCTCTCCCCGGAGTTAAAGCCCTACTTTCAGTTTCGAGTGTTTCCTACTGGACCTTTGTCTTTATCTTTTGTTCTAATGATCTTACACACATACACACACACACACACACACACACACACGCACCACATACATACACACGCACACATATGCACATACACACACACATACACATCCGTGTAGCCACAGAAGAATCTATGGTGTTGTTTGTGTGCTTATATTTTAACACAAATGAATTCTTACTTCAAGTTACCATTCAGCAACCTTGCTTTTCTAACCTAACAATGTCTTGGAGATATTTTCATTCTGATAGAAATAGATCCATCCCTTGTTAAATGGCAGGAGGCATTCCACAGTATGGATGTGCTGCTGTTTATGTCACTAATTCCTGAATGACAGTCCTATGGTTTGTTCACTTGGGAATGTGCCATCATCACCTCCACCACTTTCTATTGGTTAAAGCCAGTCCCGAGATCTGCCCAGATTCCCAGTATGGGGACATAGACTCTCCTTCTTCCCACAGAGGGACTACACAATGCTGTGTCCACATTTTTCAATTTACCATAGTCCACTCTCTGACACAATTACTTCCAATTCCCCCTCATTCAAAATGTGCTTGTTCTCTCCCCCAAAAAATCGTCCCTTTATGGCTTTGTACTCAGGCTGAATGTCCATGGTCTGATATTCTTGCCTTCGGCTGCTCAGACTGCCATAACGGAGTCCCACAGCCCAGGCACTTATTTCTCACAGCTCTGGACGCTGGAAGCCATGACCAGGGCACCCGCACCGTCGGCTGTGGTGTGGGCTCTCTCCCTGCCTTCCAGCCTCCGCTTCACTGTGCCTACACGTGGCCTTTCCTTGGTGTATATCCTTGGAGAGGGGACAAGCTTCTTCTCTCTTGCTGTTTTTAGAAGGCCACCATTCCTACAAGATTAGAACCGCTGCATTTCCCACAATTCCATCATCTGACAGATTCCTTTGTGGGTGGACTTGGCTGGGATGATAGACTCTGACTCTCAAACAACCCTCACTATCTGGAGTTCTAAGCCTCATCCCAAGTCTCCCGGGGTGACCTGGGTACATGAGCTCTGCCCCTGGGACTACATGTAGCACAGGAAGAAAAAGAGACAGAAGTCTGATAAGTTTCCTCTGTAGTGCAGTAGGAACCACTGGAGCTAAGGGGATCTGACATTAGCAGATTATTCACAGAGGGATTCATCAACAGACGTATAAAGCAAGAAGGTGATAGCGTAGCTCTGCACGGCCCTCGCCCACCTGCATGTGCTAGGGACTCAGCCTTATGGTATGAGAAGAGAAAATGGCACCCAGAGAGGAACAATGGCCTAAATTGGTTGGGGACAGTCAACAGGAGAAGGGACAGCTTAGGAGACAAGATCGCATTGTTCTGTGCCTTTGTTTTGGAACTAGTGGGTTAGTTCTTTCGCTTTAAGCTGTAACATACACAAGCAGGCTCTATGCTCTGTACCTGCATCTTTCCATTTAATCCTTATAGCAAGCTGGATGATTCAGCATTCTCTAGAGAAACAGGATCACCAGGACATGCCCGTAGATGGAGACATGGTTAGGAATTCGCTCACACGATTATGGAGGCTGAGCCAGAGCCAGTGGTCATTCGATCTGAGTGCTGAGGCCTGAGCATCAGAGGAATTGTGGTGGGGACCCAGTTCAAGGGCAGGAGAAAATGAGGCCCTCCTTCGTGGAGGGGACCACCTACTCAGTCTGCCCATTTAAATGCTTATCTAGTCCAGAAACACCCCTCACACACATCCAAAAGCAGTGCTTAATTTGGGCATCCTGTGGCCAATCAAGTTGGCATAAAATTAACCATGGCCCACGCCTAGGAGGTGAGAAGCCTGGTGTCCTCATTTTAAGGGTGAAAATTGAGGTTCAATGTGGCCTGGGTTCCCCCAGAAAGAGACCCTGAAACAAGGATTGAAATGCAAGTTGGTTAATGTGGAGGGCGATCCCTAGAAACACTGCTGGGCGAGAGAGGAGGTGAGAGAGAGAAGGAAAGGAAGCCATAGAGAAAGGAACATTGTTGAGCAGGTGCAATACAGGGGCCATGGGGTTTCCACGCGCCTCATAGACATCCCACACCCGAAGGTGGGCAGCGGGGCCTGTGCCCACCGCCTGTCTGCCATCATGGAGGGCTGCTTCCCGAACACAGGTCTCCAGTACTTCTGACTTCCTTTGCCTCCTGAACACCCGAGGCCAGGAAGAGTCTGTGGACTCTGAAGCACTCACCCTGTCCATACTGTTGGGGGTGGAAGTCTCCAGCCTGGGGTGCACGAGGGGATAGGAGCCACCAGCAGTAGGGCAGACCCTCCATGGGGCTGTGCTGTGGGGAGTGAGGTCGGGGCTACTCCTTCAGAGCTGACTGGGAGCAGAGAGACCAGCATCCCAGGCCTGGCCAGGCCTGGAAGCTCAGTTTAAGGCAGGAAAGAGGGGTTCCGAGGCCCCCCTCCCTCACCAGCCCCACTCAGCTCTCAGCCCCTGGTTGCTCTCCCAACCCTTCAGCCACGCTCCCTTCTCCTCCTCCCAGAGTCACTCACTTCCCAAGACAAATGGCAGCGTCTCCCTGCCCATCCATCACAGCTCCTGAGCCCATCCATTAGCGGCCGCTCCCCCAACCCGCCCCCAGCCCCACCGTCCTTGCTCAGGGAAGGGGTCCATTGATCAGAGGCCCATCTGCTGCTTGTCACATCCTGGCAGCCCTGACAGCAGGAGACAGAGCTGTTGCCGGCCAGGCCAGCCTGAGGCCAAGGGAGCGATGGAACTGCCCACCCCCAGGATGGGGCTAAGGCCAGGGCCTGTCTGGAAGGGGCAGGGGGAAGAGGCAGGGTGAGCGCTCCCCAGCCTGAGGCTGTTGTCGGGGGTCCGAGGGGCAAAGAAGAAAGTCAGTCCACAGGACAGGCTTGCAAAGGTTCCTGCAACCTTTTTTACCCCCGACTCCGTTCCAACCTGGGTGTACAAGGAGGGAGGGACCTGATCAGGATGTTGAGGGCCCTTCCCCTCTCGAATCCAGCTCTCCCCAGCCTTCCCCATCTGCCTCAAGTCCCCGGACCAGTCCTGAACTTGGTGTATTCCCCCCACCTGGCCCTACTCCTTTCTCACCACAGCCCCCAGCCTGAATGTACGCCCCCACACACCCCCTAGGAGAGACTGAATAAGATGACACATGTGAGCCCTTGACCTCTAGCTTCTGGGAGGCCTGGAGAACTGGAGGAGGAAAGAGGGAGGAGGGAGAGCTTGGGGATTCATCCCCTGGTTCCTGCTCCCAGGCTCCATCTGACTGGATGGCACCTTTGCTCACACACCTGCCTCCCCGTGGCCCAAACTCACAAGGGTCACTTTTCTCTCACATACGAAGACCTTCCTCAGAAGCCTGCGCCCCTTCCCCTCCTCTCCATCACTTCCTCTTTTTGCCCACGTGGTCTCCTGTTTCAGGGCCTTCCTTCCTGCCGTTTCCCCATTTGGAATGCCTTTCTCACATTTCAATACAGGTCAAGGTTTACCTGGTCTCGTAGGCAAGCTGCCATGGAAGAACAGGAGATTGTGCCAGAGGAGGATGAGGCAAATCCCCTTGAGGATGAGAGGGGTGTGCTGCGTGGGACCTGCTGGGAGGCTGAGATGCCCTGATGCTGGGGCTCCTGTCCTAGGGACCTGCCCCTGCAGCTGCACCAATGCCTCACCAGGGGGCAGAGAGGAGCCCACAGGATTCCCTGGCCTCTGGCTTCTTCACTTCACCCAGCCTCTGAAACCTACGTCCCAAACTGGCTTTTGGAGCAAATAAAATGGCAGCTGCCCTGCCCTTGACACTGCGTGTCCCCAGGTCAGCTCCACTCCTGGCCCCGGGATACTGCCTGGCTCTCACCCAGTCTCACCTCCAACATGGGCAGTCCGTGGGACCATGGGTCATGCCCCCTAAGAGCCCACCCCATCCTCCCAGATCACCAGGTTAACTGCACCCCAGAATCCTCTACCTAAATAGCCCTAAGCTCACTCCCATGGTCTACACAGGCCTCCTCCCGAGAATTTTCTCCCAAACCACCATCCCACTGGCCTGAGGGAGGAGGCCCGAGCAGCAGTTGGGGTGGACAGAGGTCAGACATGGGGCTGACACGTGTGCACACCACACGCTCACTGTGCAGGGCAGGTCTGGAGGGAGAGGAGAAGGGCGGATGGGCAAGAGCCTTGTTCAAAAAGCAAGGGAAGCCAGAACTGGTTTGGCTCAGTGAATAAAGCAACGGCCTGCGGACTGAAAGGTCCCAGGTTCGATTCCAGTCAAGGGCATGTACCTTGGTTTCAGGCACATCTCCAGTAGGGGGTGTACAGGAGGCAGCTGATCCATGTTTCTCTCTCATCGATGTTTCTAACTTTCTATCCCTCTCCTTTCCTCTCTGTAAAAAATCAATAAAATATATTGGGGTGGGGGAAGCAAGAAAAATGTTTCACTGAAAGTACTCAAGTAGAAAACATTTCCTTTCTCCCATGGTCCCTTCTCTGTGTTGGCCTGCCGTGGTGTTTTTATTTGCTGTGTACTGTCACGCTCCTTCAGGCACGGGGACTCTCGCTAGGCAAGTGCAGACCCTCACGCACACCTGCTCAGCCCGCTACCTGCCCTGCAGGCCTCTGGACCCACGCACCATGTGCCATGGTTGGGAGTGTGGAGGTCAATCTCCCCTTCCCACAGGCCTGCAGCCTTAGCCCGAATGTAGGCAACATATTGGGCACACTAAGGACTGAAAAACCGTCAGCAGATATTGTTGTCGTCTGCTGTAGCTCAGTGGTTTCCATCCAAGGACTCAGCTCCTGGAGGGCATTTGGCAAGTCTGTAGACATTTTTGGTTGTCCGGCCTGCAGGGCGCGTGAGGCCATGAAGGCTATTAAACATCCTACCTTACAAACGATAACCCCTGCCCCCAAACAGAATTGCTTGGCCCCAAAGGTCAATAGCACGAAGGTTGAGAAAATGCAGAAAAAGATAGTATTTAAGCTCATCTGTTCACTCCTCTACCCAAGGTGGGAAAAAGCTACCAGCTCCTAATCCTGCGACTTGAGTTTCTACCACAAGGTGGCGTCGGAGCTAACATGTCTCTTTCCTATACTAGTGGATAATTCAGAGCCTAGATTAACAAAGTATTCTCTTCCAATTATGCTTTTTAAAAATCAAAAGCCATGCCCTGAAAAATAGCAATCCGTGCTTCAAAGAGCTCTACGAGGCTTCTCCTTACGCAGCACCTCCACCCGACCCTCTCCTTTGTGCCTCAAAACGTTTCTGGTATTCCCACTGAACAGGGGAAGAAACTGAGGCTTGCAGGAGCAGTTCTCTCAAACCAACTAATGGCGGTATCACCTTGCTGTGGGTTAGGGGAGCCTTCCTGGTCTTGGCATTCTGGTTGTACTTGATTTGAGGCCCTGATTTCACAAACTTTAAGAGTCTAGAACCGTCCCTGTGTTGGGGGTCCCCCTCCCCCCAGCTGGCCCCCTGTGGTCTCTCTATATGTGCCCTGCAGGCACCACCCTGGGCACTGGAGGCTCATCCCCTGGACTAGGTGGTTCCCAAACATGTCTGCAGGTTGGAATGCCCCGGGGAGCGGAGAAAGTGCCGGTGCTGGGACTGTGAGCTATTCTAGGATATCCTCAGTTCTCTGGGGTACAGAAGGCACCCACGGCCTTTGGTGGTCCTTTAAAATCAATTCCATTCTTTCACTACTCTATACATTTTTCTGAAGAGTTGAGGTCCTAAAGAACAAAGGGTCTTCCTCTAGTCTCTGGGTCCCACACGCTCACACCTGTTTCTATCCCCTCTCCACACCTGTTTCCAACCAGCCCACGTCCTGGCAGAGTGCTCACCCCACTTTCAACCCTGCCATGACTTAGGGCCTGCCACAGGCAGGCTTGTCAAGGAAGTTTGTGGGGGTTTTCCCATAAAAATTCTGTGCTTTTTCTGACAAATTCTGACTAAGCAAATGTCTTCATTTTGTCACCGTTATTCACTAGTACAAAGTAAAACACCATCCAGAAAGGAGTGCCTCAAACATGGCTGCACGGAGCATCACCTGCTTGTAAGAAAACCCTAAGGAGCCCTGACCTGTTTGACTCAGTGGATAGAGCGTTGGCCTGTGGGCTGAAGGGTCCCAAGTTTGATTCCAGTCAAGGGCATGTACCTTGGTTGCGGGCACATCCCCAATAGCAGGAGTGCAAGAGGCAGCTGATCGCTGTTTCTCTCCCATTGATGTTTCTGACTCTCTATTCCCCTCCCTTCCTTTCTGTAAAAAAAATCAATAAAATATATTTTAAAAAAAAAAAAAGAAAGAAAGAAAACCCTAAGGACCCAGTAATCCCACTTTTAGGACTATATCCCAAGAAACTAGAAACACCAATCAGAAAGGATTTATGCACCCCTATGTTCATAGCAGCACAATTCACCACAGCTAAGATCTGGAAACAGCCTAAATGAGTGGACTAGGAAACTATGGTACGTCTACACAATGGAATGCTGCGCTGCTATAAAAAAGGAGGAATTCTTACCATTTGCGGCAGCATGGATGGACCTGGAGAGCATTCTGTTAAGTGAAATAAGCCAGGCAATAAAAGAAAAATACCCCATGATCTCACTCATTTATGGAAAATAAAGAACATTATAACTTGAATAAAAAGATAGATACAGGGGCAGTAAAGCACCGAACAGACTGTCAAATTACAGCGGGAAGGCTAGGGAGTGCTGGGGAGAGGGGGGAAGAGATTAGCCAAAGGATTTGTATGCATGGATATAAGCACACCAATGGACACAAGACACGGGGTGGGGGGGGGCGGGATGAGGGCATGCGACAGGGGGTAGGGGAAGTTGGGGGCTTATTGGGGGGGAAAGGGAGATATATGTACTACTAATTTAATACTTTAAACAATAAAAAAAACACCAAGACCCCAGTCCATCAGAATCCCTGGGTACCGTGTTGTCAACGCTCCCGGGGGGGGAACGGGGGGGGGGGAGGGAGGCTCAGTAAGCAGTCACGTTGGAGAACCGTTGGTCCAGACCCTGTTGCTCGAAGTGTGGCTCCTGGGCCATCAGTATTGGCACCCCACCAACCGCATCAGCATCTGCATGTTAACAAGATGACACCTGTGTGCATCCCAATTCTGAGAGCATCACTCCAGAACCAGAAGTCAGAGCACACATCTGGGTCACCCGCCCCCTTCTCAGACCCTCAGCCACTAATACTCCCAGCCAACCCACACTCACCCCTGGTCCTCCTCATGCCCCAGCCCCTCCTGCCCTCATGCCCCAGCCCCTCCTGCCCTCCTGCCCCAGCCCCTCCTGCCCTCATGCCCCAGTCCCTCCTGCCCTCATGCCCCAGTCCCTCCTGCCCTCATGCCCCAGTCCCTCCTGGGCCTCATGCCCAAGCCCCTCATGCCCCTCATGCCCCAGCCCCTCATGCCCCAGTCCCTCCTGCCCTCATGCCCCAGTCCCTCCTGGGCCTCATGCCCAAGCCCCTCATGCCCCAGTCCCTCCTGGGCCTCATGCCCCAGCCCCTCATGCCCGAGCCCCTCCTGCCCTCATGCCCAAGCCCCTCATGCCCGAGCCCCTCCTCCCCTCATGCCCGAGCCCCTCCTGGCTGTCATGCCCCAGTCCCTCCTCCCCTCATGCCCGAGCCCCTCCTCCCCTCATGCCCGAGCCCCTCCTGGCTGTCATGCCCCAGTCCCTCCTCCCCTCATGCCCGAGTCCCTCCTCCCCTCATGCCCGAGCCCCTCCTCCCCTCATGCCCCAGCCCCTCATGCCCTCATGCCCCAGCCCCTCCTCCCCTTATGCCCCAGCCCCTCATCCCCTCATGCCCCAGCCTCTCCTGGGCCTCATGCCCGGGAGCCCCTCCTAAAAAGAGTTTCATCTAAGGATCACTTGTCCATGGGAGCTAGGACAGAGGAGGTGGGATTTTCATAGACACAGCATTTTCCAACCATTTTACCTCATTCATTTATTCTTGGTCACTCTGTTTGTCAACAAATGCCCCAAGTGCTGTGCTGGGTGCTGGGCGGGCCACAGTGAACGGGACAGAGACCCCTGTCCCTGTCGGCCTTACCTCCTGATGGGGATTCTGGCAAAACACAAGTAAACTGCCAAAGTAACTCTAAAAAGTTGACGCTGAAGGGAAAATAACCAAAGACTGGGATAAGAAATCAAAAGGGCAGCCCCTTAGATGGTGGGCAGGTGGCGCTGTGCCTGGAGGATTCCCTGGATCCTGGCCCTGATGAGGAGGAACCAGCCCTGGGAGGGCGAGCGGTGGAGGCGGCAGCAGCCGCTCAGGCAGAGGCCCCGCCCGGGTAAGTGGCGGGTGTCCTGGACACATGCACAGGGCAATGTGGCTGAAACAGTGACCCAGAGGGCAGGCATTCTGGAGCCAGGAACACCCCTGGGAGGAGACAGATATGCAAACACAGGGGAGTGATGGGATTTAGGATTGCCTTAGAAAGCTCCTTTTGGCTGCTGGGTAGAGAACGGGCTGGCGACCACCGGTGTCGGGGGAGAAATGGCAGCTTGGCAGGCTACCGGGGTCCCAGTGGCAGGGCTTACACCCTTCCCATGGACCCCTTGCTGTGATGAGCACACCAGCACAGGTGAGGGGAGGGTTAGGAAGACTTGTTTGCATTCTCCAAGGGCTGACTGAATATCTGCTCTGCTTTGAAAATGCTAAGTTACCTCTGGCCAAATGGCTCAGTTGGTTGGAGCATCATCGTCCTGAACACCGAAAGGTGGCAGCTTCGATTCCCAGTCAGGGCACACACCCAGGTTTCGGGTTCCATCCCTGGCTGGAGCATGTGTGGGAGGCAACCCATCAATGTCTCTCGCTCACACCAATGTGTCTTTCTCGCTCTCTCCCTTCCTCTCTCTAAAATCAATTTTTAAAAATCATTTAAAATGCTAAGTTATCAAAAATGAAAAGGCTGACTCTCTGGAGCCTGTTTCCTACCTGAGACAGCCACAGTAGAAGACGGGTGCCCATTTACCTGCAAATAGTGGGACAGGAATGCTGGTTAAAAACCTGTTTGAAAAACCTACTTAGGACCTCTTCTCTTTATAGAGCCTCACTTCCAGGCAAATCCATCCAACAGCAACAATCAAGAGGGGGCTGCAAGATCGGGGCGGGGGGGGGGGGGGTTCTAGCAGGGCAGCTGAATCACACAGCTAGGCATCATTCACAGGAAGGTATGCCGGTGGCGCCCCCTGGAGTCCTGTGGTGGCACAAGAGACGCTGACCAGCACAAAGGGGGCAGGAAGCCAGGTTGCTGTGCTTGAGGACTGGCCGCAGAGAAGGGACAGGCACATCTTGAGAAAGAGCCTGGACTGTGAGAGAGGCAAGAGAGGCCAGTGGTTTGAGAGGGTGGTGGAACCAGAGAGAGGCTTCTTTGTGTGGGGAGAGGCTTGAGAATGTCCACATGCTGACAGGGAGGAGCCAAGAGAACCCTCAAGAAATCAAGAGGCATGAGAAAAACTAGCACATCGCCGACACGTTATTTGGCATTTCTTTGATGACTCGTGTATTAGTGAGGGTTCTCCAGGACATGGGGATAGAGATATATGTGTATAAAGCAAGGTTTACTTCCAGGAGTTGGCCAGGAGACGAGGGAGCTGCCTGGTCCTGCATCTGCAGTCAGCTGGGTGGTGGAGACCAGGAGAGTCCGTGGTGTGGGGCTGGTCTGACAGCCAGCAGGCTCAAGGAGAAACGATATTTCAGTTCAAGTCCAAAGGTAGAGAAAAACCTGTTTACCAGCTCAGAGGCAGGCAGGCAGGAGATGTTCTCTGGTGCCCTCGGGCCTGCCCACAGCCCCCTCCTTATGTCCCCTCAGCTGAGTGTGCCGGGACAGGTTTCCTGAGAGCCGTCTCGGCGAGCAAGTGGGCAGCCCAGGCCTGAGATTCTATGATGGACTCTCTCCCTTCCCCAAGTATGTCTAAATCTTTGTGTTCTGAGAAGGCTCCAATCAGCCCACAGGGGTCACCCTAAGCTAAACCCACCCCTCTTCATTGAGATGATAAATCTGGGCCCTCAGTTGAGCCTGGATCATTTTTTTAATTGACTTTAGAGAGAGAAGAAGGGGGAGAGAGAGGGAGTTAGTAACATCAACGAGAGAGAAACTCAAGTGGCTGCCTCCTGTACACCTCCTACTGGGGATCAAGCTCAAAACCCAGCCAGGTGCCCTCACCAGGAATCAAACTGGTGACCTGAGTCACCTTTTTTTACTGCCTCTTATGTGTGATCCGTGGCAAGCCAAGTCGGGTAATCTTTCTGGGCCTCACTTGCCTCATCTGCAAAGTGCATGTAAGACCTTCCGTGCCAGAGTCCACTCCCCAGAGCTTACTTCTTCCCAAGCAGCGGACTCTATCTCAGGAGGATTAAGTTGGGCTGCACATTCCTTCATTCTCTCTCTCAGGGACCACTCGCCCCCTGGGCTCGGCATGCTGAGTCCAGACTGATTAGACCAGTGGTCGGCAAACTCATTAGTCAACAGAGCAGCAAACTGCGGCTCACGAGTCGCATGTGGCTCATGAGCCAAAGTTTGCCGTCCACTGGGTTAGGTCATCACCACCAAGTGAGAGCAACTTCCTTCTCTTTTCTCCTGTTTTCCAGTCTAGGGGTTTTTAATCAGTTTTATTAAGGTATCCTATCTAATAAAGAGGTAATATGCAAATTGACCATCACTCCAACACACAAGATGGCCACCCCCATTTGATGAAAGATGGCTGTCACAAGATGGCCAGCAGGGGAGGGCAGTTGCATGGAAGGACAGTTAGGGGGGACCAGGCCTGCAGGGGAGGGCAGTTAGGGGCAACTAGGCCAGCAGGGTCAGGCAGTTGGGAGTGACCAGGCTGGCAAAAGAAGGCAGTTAGGGGTAACTGGGCCACCAGGGGAGGGCAGTTGGGGATTACCAGGCTGGTGGAGGAGGGTAGTTAGGGGCAATCAGGCTGGCAGGGGAGTAGTTAGGGGGTGATCAGGCTGGTAGGCAAAAGTGGTTAGGGGCAATCAAGCAGGCAGGCAGATGAGAGGTTGGGAGCCAGCAGTCCTGGATTGTGAGAGGGATGTCCGGTTGCCAGTGGGATAAGGCCTAAATGAACAGTCAGACATCCATCAAGGGGTCCCAGATTGGAGAGGGTGCAAGCTGGACTGAGGGACACATATCTCATTCCCCTCCACCACCACCCCGGCACAAATTTGGTGCACCAGGCCTCTAGTAACTTACATAAAACAAAATATATACATTCTAGGTTTATAGGTGAATGACTTTTGGAAGATGTTATGCTCGTGTATCCCCCACCCCAGTCAAGACCACACAATTCTGTGATCCAGAAGGTTCCTCGAGTCCCCTATCAGTCTTCCACCTACCCCTCACCATCAAACAGCCCCCAATCGAATTCCCCTCCCCCTCAGCTTATGTTTTTATTTACTGTTGTTTTTGCTGGTATGTTTCTTTTTCCTCTTTTCTTTAGAGAACACAATATTCATTTTTTTACCACCTCCCTCCTGCCACCATTGGTGATAATGCTGATACAATACATGTCCACAAACACACACTTACACATACTTACATATTTATGCACCCACACTCTCACACACTTCATGCAACACACAAAGTAAATTACATACACACACATACATGTTAGGTTAAGGAAACTTTTTCAAGGCTCAGAAAGGTATCGGTCAAGGTAAGGCAAAAAAGAACAGTTTTGTTTTTAGGGAAATCCTTCATGTTGGTGTGTGTGCGCGCACACACACACACACACACACACACACACACACCAAAGCCTCCTCCTGCTCCCCTGTCAGAGTCAGAGCGAGAGGAGAAAAATCGGGATTCTTGTCCTGTCTCAAAAGTAAAAGGGACAAATTAGTTTCTTGTCAGTGCACTGCAATAAATACATTGTCATTTTTATCCCCCCGTGAATCATGGTCTCCATTTCTCCCATAACTATTATACAGTCTGCTGGCACTATATCATTTTTTGGTAATTTTATTTTCACCAATTGTTTTATGAAATTTTTGAGTTTTATGGACACTAAAACAAATCTAGCCTGCGAGTGTTATAGCCCCTTAAATCATCCGCAGGAAATCTCAAGGTTCCTCAGACTGTGGTGGAAGGCGGCTTTGGGGAAGAAAGATTGCCCCTCGCTTATAAACTGAGCAAAAACCCAGAGATAAGTTTGTAAAAGGGACATAGATCACGGAGGGAGAGAACTGGGGTGTAAAACATCCCCCTGCTCAGCTTCTATAAGAATGAAAATGGACTTTTATTTAGCGGAAACACTAAAGGAGTTGGGGAAGGAATAGTCAGCCTGACCAAGCTTTCTCCGCTAAACGGCCCGCATTTCGGTCCGGCCGGGCCACCACAGGGAAGCCAGGCATGTCCGTGATGGACCCACCAAACAGCCCCCTGGGAAATGTCAGAGTCACACCCCTGGGGTGGCCAGTGGGCAGAGGAAGAAAAGCTGACTCCCAAGCACATGTGAAAAATTTAAAAAAAAAAACATGATGAGAATAGCTAAATCAATTTGGGAAGAGGCTTGCCTTAGTCAGTATTCAAATGCATTATAAAGCTACAATAATGAAACCAGTCTGTTACTAGCATAAGACTCAACAGACAAATCGATGGGATGCAACAGTCTTGAGCAAGAACTCGGCGCATGAAAAATGGAGGATCAATGACGAGGGATGGGTTACCCAGTAAAGGCCGTCTCTAAGTCAGGTTAGTTGGCAAACAGTCCATTTAGATCTTCATCTCATTCTGGAGCCCAGAAGTAAAAACAGAATGGGTAAAATTTAAAAGGAAGTGTAAAAAGAAAATCATTTGATGTCTGGATGAAGGTTTTGTCCATGACTTTGGACAAAACTCCCAAAGGGAAAGACGGACAGATTTCGTTTCCAAAACATTTACTGGCCTGTATTTCAAGACATAGCCCCCAAGTAAAGGTCAAGAGTCAACCTGACAAAACCTTTTTGCATAAATGACCGTAAAAGCCTAATGTTGATAAACTCTAAAGGAAATAACTGGCACTTATAGAACGAGCAGATGATAAAACACTATAATTCATCAAAGAATAATAAGAAGTATGTCTTCGGCACAGGGAAACATTTCCAACCACTCACTGTGGTGGCAAATTTTATGTGTCAACTTGGCTGGGTCATGGGAGTAGGGAGGGAGATGGGGTTGCCCAGACATTTGGAAAAACGTTACTGTGGGTGTTTCTGGATGAGATTAACATCTGAATTGTGGGCTGAGCGAAGCAGATGGCTCTCCCAAATGCAGGTGGGCCTTGCACAGTTAGTTGAAGGCCTGAGGAGAGCAAAAAGGCCAACCTTCCCCAAGGAAGAGAGAAGGCTTCCTGTCTGCTGGCCTTTGAATGGGAACATCAGCTCTTTCCTGCCTTTACACTCAGACTGATCCATCGGTTCTTCCTGGTTCCTGAGTGTGCTCTTCCTCATCAGCTCTCCTGGGTCCTAGCTTACACAGTCCCCCTGCACATCAGCCTCCATGACCATGTGAGCCAGATCCTTAAAATAAATAGATAGATGATAGGTAGGCAGGTAGATAGATAGATAGATAGATAGATAGATAGATAGATAGATAGATAGAAGCATCCTTTGGGTTCTGTTTCTCTGAGAACCCTGACTCATATAATGTTCCGCAGTAATCAGAATGAGACAGGGTTTGATGAGGTTAGAGCAAATTTTTCAACTCCAGGCAATGAAAGGAGAGTATTGGAACCAAACCTGGAGCTGGGTGGGCAGGTGAGTTCCCCATATTGGACATCAAGGAGGCAGAGACGAGGTCCATGGTTGATACTTGTAGGTCCTGCCTGCCCAGCTTCCACTCCTCCTGATGCTGGTGCCAGCACCCTGATTTTATCCTGAGCCCCAGCCTCGTCTCATCTCTGGCCACGTGGTTTGAGCTGGGCTAACCCACCTCCGTGTGAGCACCCACACCTGCCCATCCAGGCCAAATGCGCCGTTCTGCTGGACCAGGGGCGGTTCCCACCAACAAGAGCCGATCCTGAGGGCTGCTGGGACTGTCAGGAAAAGTAAGTCTTCTTCGCTCTGGGGTTGCTACGCAGTGAAGGTGGGAGTCGAGGGCTGTACTAGACATTTGACTGAGAATCGAGGACACAGAACAGAAAGGAGTCCAAAACATAAGGCAGAGCAGACTCCTGCTGCCGCTGGTCAGTCCCCGAAGGAGACCTCTCTCTCCAGACGTCTTGATTATACGAGTCAACCAAGTCCTGGCAAATGGAGTTCAGAGCTCGGAGAGGAAAGACAGGGGCAGGACTGAAACAAAGGGGAGAGGTGAGGGATAAGGAAGGAGGCTCAGTTCTGAGAGCTGCTCTTGAAGGGTAGAGGCTTGAAGGAAAGGGCTGGCCCTCCAGAGCTCTCCCAGAGTCTCGGGCACCCAGCATCCACATTCCCAGAGGAAAAGAGATGGGGACCCGCTGCCACTCTACCTGGAAGTGCTTCTCTGCAGCCTAGACTCTGCTTGTCCTTCTGGAAGTTCGCCCTGCAAACACCATTAGCGCCTCCAACCAGCCTCCCACCCCAGAGGGGGATGAAAGCCACTGCATTCCTTCGTCAAGTGCCAAGGGTGCTTGCTCGCTATCCTCAGTGAACTTTGCAGAAAAGAGCCCTGCCTCCTTCTCCCTCATCACCTCCCTCTCATTTCCACCAGCACCGGCTCCTCACTTACCCCAACTCTAATCCCTCCAAGCTCTGTCAACTCCACTTCCTAAATGTCCCTCATCCATCCTTACTTTTCCCTATCTCCCTGGAGCCCTAAACTCCATGCTCTCCCTCTGGACCATAACGAGAACCTCCACACCCATCTTCCAACTCTAAAGTGAGTACATTAAAGTTTTTTTAATCCTCACCCAAGGAGTGGGGATATTTTTTCCATTGATTTTTGGGGAGAGTGGAAGGGAAGGGGGAGGGAGAGAGAGAGGAAAAATACTAATAGGAAAACATCGATATGAGAGAGACACATCAGTTGGTTGCTTCCTGCACATGTGTAGATGTGGGAGGGGGAATATAATCTGCAACACAAGTAGTGCCCTTGACCTGGATTCAAACCCGAGACCCTCCGGTGTGCAGGTTGGTACTCTAACCACTGAGCATTCTGGCCAGGGCAAACCCAGATTTTAAAGGGAGGACAGAATATTATCAGGGCCTCAAACCCCTCAGATCCTCTTCTAGTCACTTTCTGGCCATTTTCGGAAGCAGACCTGTGTCTTTTGTTTCTGGTGTGTTTGACTCAACATTATGTCAGTGAGATTCACTGTGCAGCAAGGACTCCATTTTCATTGCTGCATAGCATTCCAGTGAGTGGATGAATATACCACAATGTAGTTATCCATTCTGCTGTGGTGACCATTGAATCTCTCCCAGTTTAGATTATTATGAATAAAACTTTTATGAACATCCATGGTTGTGTGCACATTTTTTGATAGAAGTAAGGATTCATTTCCCCTGATCCTGGTCCTGGCATTTCAGCTGAGGCCACTTTGCCTAGGAAGGAAGCAGGCAAAGTGCATCTAATGAGGGTTCCAGACAGAGTATCCTGAGGCTTGAGAAGGGACAGTGTAGAGGGTGCACACGCAGCAGGTGTGCACGGGTGTGTGTGCACACACAGGCAGGTGTGCACGGGTGTGTGCATGCATAGGCAGGTGTGCAGCTGTACACATAACCACACCCACACACAGGTGTCACGGCTCTGAAAGGTCTGTGAGCCGGGCACACGCAGGCACACACTCCCACACCAGCAGTCCATGTGTACACACCTTTCAGGTGTGTGACTCCTGACCCTTGTATGATTACACAAACACACAAACAAATCCACACGGGAACTGTTGAATTTGTCTCCACTGGGCTGTTTTCTGCTTCCAGAAAGATAAATGTCCTCCTCTCAGAGATGAGCTGCCAACCCCACAAATCACTGCTCCTCAGCCCCTGTGCCCTCCCACCCCGAACCCCCTCCATTATTCATCCAAAGAGGAAATGCAAAGAGTAATAATAATTAGACAAGGACAAATCACTGGGCTGGGTGGGGATGGCTTCACTCAATAAAGGGCCGTTTCCCTGGCAACCAGGACAGGTGTTGTGAGGTGGGGGTGAGGGTGGGGGACCCACAATGGGTAGGTGTGAGGAGCTGCAGGCCAGGGCTCAGTCCCTGTGCCTTGTCCAGAAAGAGAAGTTTTGGGAACCTGGGATCTGGGGAAGTCAGCAATCCAACCCCAACCCCAGGCGCGCTCATAAATTTCATTTTCAAGGCACACGGGCAGTGAAGGGAGATTGATGACCGCCTGTCAGGTCTTGTAGTCCACATTAAATGGTGCAAATCTTGGCATTTTTTCAAAAGCTTATCTTTCGCTTCTAAAGAGTTGAAATTTCCTAGGAAACTATTTCAGCTTTAAATATGTTTACATGTTCTAGATACTTGTTTTTAAAAATCTGATCATCTGAAAGTTTATAAGGTAAAAATTCCCACCTTTTTTAAAGTCCAGCTCTATTCCCCAGAGGTAGCATCATTTCCATTCCTGGAACTTTCTACAGGCACATACACAGATACAGGCAGCAGAGAATTTGTAGATCTAACTCTTCCATAGCACTTGGTGCCACACACTGCTCTTAGCACTTGGTCCATTTTCTCATTAACCCTGTACAGCAGATACTGTTGTGTGCTATTTTTCAGATGAGAAAGATGAGGCACCAAGTCCAGTGAGTAGCAGGACCAGAGTCCAAACCCAGGCAGTCCCCCTCAGAATCCAAACCTTTATCTGCTACCCTCAGGGGCCTCCTGTAATCCCTAAGATGCTAACTTCTGTCTTGTTTCCCGCCTTCCTGTGCAGAGTCCTTGAGAGCATAGAAGGAGGGTTGGGGGGAAGGGGATGGGCTTGCTGAAGAAGAGGGGGACTAGGGGAGAGGGACAGCGAGCTACAATCAGGGGTGCTGGGCCACCCTCCCTGGCAGCACCCAGAGACGCTGGCATGAATGATGTTCTTTAACCCAAATGCATCTGTTGCTCCCACTAGCCCAGTCTCAATACAGTGGCACGTGTCCTAAGAGTCCGACTGTTGGAAAGGGACCAGGAGCCATCCTACTCTTCCCCTGCCCGGATCTCTCAAAGCATGTCAACAATGTCAAAGCCATTACCCCTCGCACCTCTTCTTAAGATCCCAGTAGCGCATCGTTTTTTTCTTTCATTTTCTCACTGCATCTACCCCACTCCTCCCCTTCCCTCGCAACCCCTGAGTGTCTCTCTCCTGCTAACCAGTACACCCAACCTCCTACCCGCACGGGCCTTCACTTTGTCTGCCCTCCTTTTCCACATCTGCTCTTCTGTCCACCCAGCCCCCCAGACACAGCAGGCAAGTCCCACCCCTCCCCACGCCCCGAGAGAATCATGGCTGTCATTGTGAATGCTGCATCTTTGGGGCTGCAGGCAGACTAAATGGGGACGGTAGTGAAAAAATGAATAAGGAAGAATTTAGCACACACGCTCATCCCTCAACTGCAAATGGTATGCTGTATGTATGTGTACACACATGCATATATGTACACACACATGCCATAGGCAAATGGTAGTGCTATGCCATGTGCACATATGTACATGGTGCTGTAGCACAAGCATATATGTATGTGCACACGTGTGCTGTGTGCAAATGGTGGTGCTGCCACGAGCACACATACCCACACCCACATACCAAGTGGGCGCCGTGTTCTGCGGCCCAGGCCTCTGTCAAGCCGAGAGACACAGGCCAAACAGCAGGCAGCCAGGCCTCCCTCCCGCTGGCCTCAAGAAACAAAGACAGTTTAGCAAGAACTCCCCAGCTAAGCGGTTTTTTTAAGACCTTCAGCCAGCAGCCGCCTGGCTGAGCTGAACGTCTCACTTTATTAGTGAGTTTGGCCTTGGATGTCTGGCTGTTTGATCAATCCTGCCGGGGGTCAGTGATATTTCCTGCGGGCCCCCGCCCCCGCCCCCGCCTGCCCGCGCACCTGATGAACAGCGGTGCCCCTGGACCGCTGATCACCTATTGATTTTCGCGCAGGAGGCTGCATCCGCCGCCAGCTGCCATCTCCAGCCCTGTCACCACGACCACTTGGTGACTAACTGGTCCCCCAGGCCCCTCCCAGGCCCCCCTCACTTCAGACCCAGCTCCCTCCCTGCTGGCCCATCCTGCCCTGCTCACTTTGTGTCCAGTCCCTGCCCGGCCTCTCAGGGCTGAGTGCTAGAGCCACAGACACCCAAGTCAGAGTCTTTTCCTGGTGACCTGCCCACCCCCAGTGGCCTGCCTTGAAATCCCATCACCTCAACCCCCCGTGCCTGAGTTTACTCATTTGTAAATCTGGGGCATATTAGAACCTGCCCATCCTGTATTTAAGGCAGCAGTTTCCAAAGTATGTTCTGAGTCCCTTCCGGAGTGTCCGTAATAATTAAAACTGTGCTCATAAAAAATGCTAAGATGGTATTTTCCTTTTTCATTTCAAATTAAAGTTGGGTTATTTGCACTCTCGGCAGAGTGTTTCAGAGGCAGCAGGCCATGTGCTAGTCACACACCTGCGTGCAGAAGCAGCTACGGAAGACAGCTTTCCCTGAAGGCCGACACTGTGGAGGCCTGCAACAATGTAAAACGTACCACGTTTCCTTCTCCCTGTTTTGTGTGTGTGTGTGTGGGGGGGGGGGGGTTAGTTATACCTCATCAAATATTTCTGCGAGCATGTGATGTGTTTATTATTGTGATTTTAAATAAATTATCGACAAATATTACAGTTTCTCAGCTATATCCCCACCCGTGGTAACAGTGACAGATCCGCCCACATGGCCGAGAGCACTTTGAGATCCTCAATCACTTTTAACAGCGTAGAGAGCTCTTGAGACCAACAAGTTAGGGAACTACTGTTACACAGTACCTGGTTATTATTATTCATTACTAGGGGCCCGGTGCACGAAATTTGTGCACTGGGGATGGGTGGTCCCTCAACCCAACCTGCCCCCTCTCACATACTGGGAGCCCTCAGGGGATGTCCAAGTGATGGCTCACCCCCAGTCTGCCCAAGCCATTGCCCTGCTCAGCTCAGCCCCAGCTGCCTGTGACCAACTGGCCCCAGGGGCTGGGTGCTCACCGTCACTTCTGCTCACAGCATCCAGGGGCTGGGCGCTCACTGCTGCCACCACCACCACCATTTCATCTCCACCCCCGAGGCCCGGTGCTCACACCACTTGGCCCCACCCCCGCTCCTGATTGGCTGGTAGCATAACCAATCAGGAGCCAAGGTATGGTCAAATTTGCATGTTTCTCTTTTATTATATAGGATAATTAGGAGTAATTATCAATGGCGAGTTCAGCACGTGAGCTGGGAGCTCTCATGGGTGTGGGCTAGAGACCCTGATTGAGTTCCTGAAGCCAAATGGCAAAGGTGGGGTCCCTTCGGCTGGCTCCTGGAGCCCTCCCTGCTCTGCTCCTGGCAGCCCTCTCCGCCTGGCACTTACTGTCAGCTCGGGGTTCCAGCCCCAGCGCCAGGGGAAGGGCGCACCTGGCCGACCATCAGCAGAGCACCTGGCATGGCTGCCTTGTGCTTCGTGCCTGCTCAGTCCCCCAGAGGCAGGCAGTGGTGCAGAGCGGGCAGAGGAGATGTCATAATAATAGCAGCCACCAGGTGTCCGGCAGTGTTGTAAGCACTTTAGAAAGGTTGTCATCTGATCCCGGCAGCGATCTGATGGGTCATTGTCAAATGTACCTGGGATTTTATCGTAATCGGGTTTGGTACGATGACAGACATGAAGGCAACTGCCTTGGAAGAAGAGTTTAGTACTCACAGTTCCCAAGAAGAGGGGCACACCGCACCATGCAGGAGAGAACCAGGGCGGTCAGGAGGCAAAGGAGTGGGGGGGCTGGCAGGGGCCAGAGCCTCTGCTGTGGCTTCACAAGAAGAAATGGGCAAGATAAAATTCCCAAAAGCCCCTATTAACCAAAAAAAAAAAGGGGGGGGGGGACAGTGGGGTAATATCATGTAAGGAAAAATACCCTATAAGTAAAATACATGTAGAAAATTCTTACTCCAGAAAAGAAAATTCCATTTGTAAAATCAACTGCAGGGCACCCATGAAAAAACACACATGGTGTCAAAATAAGCCAAAGGAAAATCATTTAGGCAAAAATAAAAAGAATCCCAAGTCTATTTTGCAGAGAGGATCCCTTTGTTAACCTTTGGTCGAGAATGTGTTTGTGTGTTTGCAGAGAACAACTCCAAGACCATGTGGGTTCCTGCGACAGTGAGGAACTGACGGGCCTGTTCCATCCACGAGGACGGTCCAGAGATGGCGGACGCTGACGACACCTTGCCATGCTAGCAGTTGGCAGATGTGCGTTGCTGCAGGCGGCCCAAGACCAAACCAGAGAGGATGGATCTTGCATTGCCACGATGTGTCCACCATCTGGATACCATTGCTGACATGTACACATGAAGAACTATTTGACATTGAAACTAGGACTCAGAACAGTTGGACATTGAAACTGACACTCAAACATTTTTGCTCTTATATGTTTGTTTTCAGTATGCAGAGGCAAGATATTTCTGAAGAAAAGAAACAGGGGGAAGTGATTGATATAGAGGCAGGGTGGCCTCGAACAGGCTGTCAAGCTACAGGGGGAAGGCTGGAGTGGAGGGGAGGCAGATGCTGGGGGAGATCAACCGAAGGACTTGTATGCATACATATGAGCATAACCAATGAATGAAAGACTCTGGGGTGGGAGGGGGGCAGGTGGGGACATGTGCTGGGGGGTAAGGGAGGCTGGGGGGAGGATATTGGGGAGGGTAGGAAAACATATGTACTACTATAAAATATAAGTTATATTGTAAATAAAATTTTTTTTAAAAAGAAGAAGAAATGGACATGGCTCCAGGCTACAGGGGTGTCCTCCTTGTCTGGTCCCTGTACCTGGCCCTGGGGTGGTATATTGGCTTGCAGGGTGAGGTGAAGGAGATGGTTGAGGCTTTAGATTGGTCGGTTTGCAGATGCAGCAACGTGCACTCAAGGGGGTTGTTTAGCTAGTCCTGAGAGAGACAGTCCCTCCTTGCATCTGCAAGATGTCAAAGCATCAAGACACACACACATGGTTAATACATGGATGTATGCTATTATTGTCTTCATTTTAAAGATGAGGAAATTGAGGCAAGAGGTTAAGTGTCATGTCCAAAGTCCACAGCTGGTACATGGTAACAGCAGGACTAGAACCCAGACACTGAGCCCCAAGGCCAAGCCCTTAACCTCACCACACTGCCTCAGGCCAGGACTGCTTCCCAGGCGGGGCTGCTCACTAGCTGGTTTCCATTAGCCCAGGGCGTGGCCCGGGCCTCCACCTCATGGCCCTGGCACAAATAGGCTCAGCTCCAGCATTGGGCTGTAGCTCTGAGCACCATGACCTTGGGCAACGCTGTCTGGTAGGTGCCAATCTTGTTCCACTACCCAGGTTCTCTGGCCACTCAGGACTCCAGGAGAGACTGTTGCAATGGGAGAAATGTGGACATGGGTGGCCTGGGATGGTCTAGACATCCCATTGCCTTCAGACTTATTATGGCCCACCTGCTCCTCCTTCCAGGTTCTTGGGTCTGCAAGGCCCCTGATGGTGGGGCAGGGCCTTGTGAGGGTGACGCTTCACCAGGGCGGCCTCACACCCTCCCTGCTCCCGCAAGTTCCGTTCTGAAGGACCTGGCAAGCCAGGTCAATCACTAGAACTCTGTAAAGGTCAGCTGGGATTATTTGTTGGTTATTAACATGAACTTGACCTCTAAACTGGGGAGATTCATGCCTTCCTTGGGAGTTGGTCAAGATGTGAGGACCTGCTCTGAGCAGGGTGGGCAGAGCAGAGGACTCAGTCATGGGCGATGGTGGGGAGGCTCCTTCCATTCCAACGCGCTCAGGCCGGGACCACACCGCTGGGAGCATGCCTGGTGGGCAGGTGGTGAGACTGCATTGGCAAGGTCACAGATCTGCCAGCTCTGGACACTGGCTGCCCGCCCACAGAACCAGGAACACGGTTTGTCTGGGGCTGAGCGGTGCAAACGCGGGGCGCCAGCGCCCCCTGCCGGCCGATGCACGCAGCGCCGGCCCGAGCGTCCCGCGACATCCTCGGGGTGCTAGCGACAGGGGATCACGCAGCCGGGAGGTTGGGACTGGGGGCAAAGGATGTCCTTCCTTGCCCCGGAGCAGGCCGGCCCGCGGATGAGAACACCGAGAAGCCCGGGGGTGTGGACCCATCGCGAGCTGCACCCTCTTTAGGCAAAGCCTCAGTTCCTTCTTGCAGGGGACAAAGGAAGGGGGCTCGCCTTTCCCCATCGCCAGTGACTCCTCAACCTCTTCCCCAACCGCGTCCCTGCGTTTCCTCCAGACACTCCCCACCACCACCATCCCTACCCCTACGACCACCACCAACCCACAGGCGTGACCCTTTCTGCAATTCCAGTCACAGTATGCTGCTTCTCTGCTTTCTTAAGGAGAAATGGTTGTTGCATAAAACTTTGCTTCACTATTAGAATAAATCTGGATCAGACACACCCAATAGAGCTGACCAGGTCAGCGCCACGGACAGCCCAGGAGTCACAGGGGATGGAGGCCCCCAGATCCCCAGGCTGGTTACCCAGAAGGGGCCAGGCATCCTCCCAAGATTACCATGTGGGTCCCAGTTCCAGGCCAGGCTTCCGAAGCCCATTAGGCCATCATGGCCCGAGTCGGGGGTGGTGGGCTGGGCCGGTGTGCCGGGGGCTGCAGGACAATCCACCCCAAAACTTGGTGGCACAAAAACCGCCATTTTATTATGCAAACAGATTCTGTGGGTCAGGACCTCAGACAGGGCACCGTGGGGGTGGCTTGTCTTGGTCCCTGGAAGTCTGGGTCTTGGCTAAGGGTGGCTCAGAAGGCTGGGGTCTGGCAGGGTTAGGCCTGGAGGAAGCGCCCTCCAAGATGCCATCTCCATGGGCATCCTGGCCCAGGAGGGGCTACGGCAGTGCAGGGACCTTTATCCTAATTCTGGCTGGAACAATGGATTAATCTATTGGCAAAAATCAAATGTCAAAACCTTACTTCACCTGGGCCCACTCAGCACTGGGCCGGGCATGGTCACAGAGCCAACCTTGGTTTATAAATCTGGGAACAGGAGACCTGCCCTTGTCCCTGGTCGCTGGTTTCCACAACCCCACTCACCCCTGGGCCAGTCACTGTTCCAGAATCTGCCCTCCTTCAGAGTCTGCAGCCCCTGCCAGGCTGATTCATAATACCTTTCTCCGAGCAATGAACATTATAGAGTAAGACTTAAATTTAACAAGTTCCCTGGTGGCCTCTTGCAATTTGCATGTTGCCTCACTAACCTGGCCCAGATTTCCGCTCCCTATGAGGCAATTCTTGGAAAACCAGACCCCAGTGCTAATTAAGAGGATTCTAAACGGCCCTGGCCCGTTTGGCTCAGTCGATAGAGTGTCAGCCTGCAGACTGAAGGGTCCCGGGTTCGATTTCGATCAAGGGCATGTATCTTGGTTTCAGGCACTTTCCCCAGTAGGGGCGTGCAGGAGGCAGCCAATCAATGACTCTCTCTCATCATTGATGTTTCTATCTCTCTCTCCCTTTTCCTTCCTCTCTGAAATCAAGAAAAAAAAAAATTACTTAAAAAAAAGTGGATTCTAAATGACCAGCCAGCCAGTGATAAGGAGAGCAGGAGCCACATGGGACAGCAAACACAGCTGAAGTCTATAGGCTCCCTGGATGACAAAAGGTTACCAAGGGGTTTTCAAAGCCTTGGCATATACTGTTCTTTTTAGCCTCATAATGATCCAGGCCAGTGCTGAGGGCGAGAAGGTTCTGGAAACACAGTACCATGAGTGAAGTAAAGGAACAGTCCCTGCGGGTTGAGAACACGAATTCCATCTTAAGGATGCTCATCGGCAGGAAGGACTCACTACAGCACCCTCTCTCTGTCCTAAAGTCCGTCTTGGAAATCTGGATGACCTGTGTCCAGATAAATCCCACGACCTCCCCTTTTTTCTTTCTTTCCTAGCCTCACTCCCATCCTCCCCACCTTCTCCAGGCAACCCTTCTACTGTGTATCTGTTGGTTTGTATGTGTTTTTGCAAACGCATTGCTTCTTGTGTGCACATATTTTTGGTGTCTGTAAATGATAGTGCTGCATCTTCGTTTTTCACTTTTTTTAATGTATTTTTGTATTGATTTCAGAGAGGAAGGGAGATAGAGAGATAGAAACGTCAATGATGAGAGAGAATCCCCTACAGGGGATAAAGGGGATCTAGCCTGCAACAGGGAGTGTGCCCTTGGCCAGAATCGAACCTGGGACCCTTTAGTCCGCAGGCTGATTGATGCTCTATCCACTGAGCCAAACCAGCTAGGGCCGTTTTTTACTTTTTTGACTCAGCTATTTTTAAGATCCACGGTAGACATCTCCTGTGGCTTGAAACTGCTCTGTGGTGTCACTCACAGAATTTCCCTGCCCATTGTCCCAGTGGTGACATTACTCCACCCTTCCCACTATCACCCTGGATGAGCATCCTTTTTACACGCCTCCTTATGGACCGAGGGGAGGATTTTGTTGATTTATCCACACATGGAGTTTCTGGAGAGTGGGTCAGGCACATACTTCACTTGATGGGTTGTACCAGGTAGCTTTCCAGGACGGCCACATGAGCAGAGCACCGGAGTCTCTGCATCCCTGCCAACACCAGGCATTACCGCCTTTAGAATGTGTGCTCATCTGATGGTACAAACTGAAAATTGTTGCTTTAGCTTGTGTTTCTCTGATGATTGAGTTTGAACATCTCTTCACAGATCTGGTAGACCCTGGGGTCTCTTTCTATAACGTGTTCATTCCCTTCACCCACTTATTATTGGGGTTTTCTTATTGTTGATTTGTAGGAGCTCCTTATATATTCTTGACAGTTAATCCTTTGTTGGTTTCAACCATTGCAAATATCTTCTCTCAGCTCCCACATATACAGTTAGGCCTTTTGCCAAATATGAACACAAAATTATGTATACTAAGATATGAGAAAGGGAGTAATGGAAGTAAAATGAAATGGGAGGTAAATGTGAAGATGAATTTAAAACATGTATTAAAATGAGAAAATAAAAACGATGAAATATATTTACAGATCAACAAAACTAAATGAGGTTTCTTTTGTATCATAAGTACAAAATAAAAGTTAAAAATAAGTAGAGTGTAAAATAGGACAAATAAGTTAAAATAAATGTTAAGGTAAAAATACTTTTTGTTGTTGTTAGTTCTCACCCAAAGATATATTTTGTCATTTATTTTTAGGGAGAGGGAAGAGAAACATCAAGCTGGGGAGGAGCCTGCAACCAAGGCACGTGCCCTTGACCAGAATTGAACCCAGGACCCTTTTGGTCCGCAGCCTGATGCTCTATCCATTGAGTCAAACCGGCTATGGCTGTTTTTTGGGCATCAGAATGTTGCATCCTGTGCAGCAGAATGTTGCCAATCGGTTTGTCTGTTGATTCCCTGTCAGGGCACATGCCTGGGTTGTGGGTTCGAGCCCCATAGGGGGCGTGCAGGAGGCAGCCCATTGATGTTATGCTCCCATATTGATGTTTCTCTTTCTCCCTTCCCCTTCTTCTCACGGAGAGAGAAGAGTAAAAATATTATTTCAAAGGCGGGGAAAATAATGTAGAAGTCAAAGAGGTAAAGATTAAAGGATGAAGGATACTCGCAAGTGGAAACAACAACAAAACAAAGAGCTAAGAGTAAACAGAGTCACTGCTAAGTGAACCCAACTGTACTTCCAGACAGAAAATGAAGCAAGTGGGAACGGAGGGCGAACCTGGTGAAGGAGACTGCAGCAGGGCCCAGATGCAGTGTTCCAGAGGCAGGAAGGAGCCTGTGCTACCTTACAGTCATGTCAGGTTTCGCTCATCAGACTGGGGCCAGACAGGGCCTGGCCAGCACCTTATATTCAGAGGCGCTGCCCTGGCCCTGGGGCAGCAGCTGGGCTGGACCCTCGCCTGGCTACGGAGACTCTGGGCATCACCACTGAGCCCGCCCCACCACACCCACTCCCTCCTGAACCTCCCTCCGCCTTTGCTTGTTCATTGCCTTCAGTAGAACCCAGGCCAGGGGGAAATGCTGTATCAGGAATCTCTTTGGCAGGCACGGAGGCAGCCGTCTGAACAAGTCCAATGCCACCCAACAGTGCACCAGGTACAGCTCTGTGATTCACCAGAGACGGCAGAATGTGATCTTGTCAGAGGGAGCAATGACTGAGGACCCAGAGACAAGCCCTCTCCAGGCCTGGTCTCACTCGGAGGGTGTGGATCCTGCACACTTTCCTCCTTCCACCCCAACAGAAGTCTATGAGGACCGGCGTGGCCCTAAATTCAGACTTTCTACAAATAAGTACTTCACACCTCTCTATAGGAAGACCCCAGTCGAACACTGGCAAGAATCCCTGGGACTTCATTTAAACCGTGTTCCGTGGTTTGCTGTAGTGAGGCCTTGAGGGCTGTCAGTGAGACTTGGTCACGTGACCTTACTGGGTGGGCTTCCTTGTTTACCTGACCCCTAATGCCGCTGCGTGCCATGGCATCAGGTGTCCTAGCTAATGTCAGGACCTCTCTTGGGAGGATGAAGTGGACCATCTTAAAACACAGACCATGAGAACCGGGTGGGAGGGAATACATTTACTTTACGTATAAAGGTTTGCTATTATTTACAGATTATCACTATTATTAACACGTTTATAAAATGGAAATAAAAATGGCATACACGTTTGTTGCCAAAGTGGCAGGTACATACTAAGATCAGTACAAAAATAAACTTTCAAACTACATGTTCTTAAATGTCATTGAAACAGGAAGGTGACCGAATCTGGTCGGGTCACGTGTTGAAAT
Organism: Antrozous pallidus; assembly: GCA_027563665.1. Classification (NCBI taxonomy): domain Eukaryota; kingdom Metazoa; phylum Chordata; class Mammalia; order Chiroptera; family Vespertilionidae; genus Antrozous; species Antrozous pallidus. The sequence continues at coordinate 78,220,566 of CM050518.1, forward strand.
GCCAACCTCTCAGCAAAGAAGCGTGAGCAGCAGTGAAACCAGTGCCTGCTGGAAGAGCCGCCCGCGTTCTCGTAAGAACCCGGCAAATGAACAAAAACAAATGCGTACGTTCTGTTCCTGAGCCAGAGAAGCCGAGCCTCTATGCTGCTGTGAGCTCCTGGGCAGAGGCCCCGGTGGGCGGTCACCAGTGCTCCGCTGCTGGCAGGGGACGTGGTGTCCTATCGGAGAAAGCTAGCCTACCTCTGAAACAGAAACCGTCTGCTAACAAGAACGGTGCTCGTGAGTCTCACCCATCCTTGTGAGTCTTCTGGCCGTAAACGGACGTGCGCAAAAGGGAGAACCAGAAGCAGCTTGTCCGGGCTCGGTGATTTTGGTGGAAGCCACAGCGTTTCCAGGTCTCTCCCTCCGGAGACACACAGGTTCCCATCTGGCATTGGCCCTCACTAGCCAACACGCCCCCAGGAGAGAGCAAAGCCAGCCCAGCTAACCCTCTGTGCACTCGACATGGTGCCTCAGCCGCAGCCGCCCACTTTCCTCCTTGGTCCCCATCAAGCAGGCCCGGACGGCGTGCCTGCTGGAAGTGGCATGCTGGGTCACTGAGGGTGCCGAGTGACCAACAAAGCCCTGCCAACGCCCGCTCTGCCTGGGTGCAGCACGGCAGGGTGCCTGCCCACGTCAACTCCTCCGGGATCCCAGCGAGGAATGCAATGCTGAGGGGAGTGGGAAGAGGGGGCCAAGGAGTGGGTGGAGGCCCCCATCAGAGCAGCTGAAGGTCCACACGAGCCAAGGACAGCTCGCCGCACCCGGAGCTGGGGGCAGCAGCATGGAGGAGCGGGCCCCAAGCAGCAGGCTCTGCTCACTGGTCTTGGACCTTGGCCCTTTTGGCTTTTAGGGACAGGTGCTGCAAGAGAAAAGAGAAGCTCGTAAGTGGGGTTGGTTAGACAAAGAAACCTGACTTCAACACCAGTCCCATAGAAATAACCAAATCAGAGCTTCCATCCGGTTCACACCTTCTCGGTTAGCGCCACACCCTCAGGCGTCTTCAGGAGAAAAGCACCAGGGAGCAAGAGGGAACGCCTGCTGGAAGCCACGCAGCCGAGGCCCAGCCCGCCAGAGCCCAGCCTGGGCACACAGCCTGTGAGGGTGCTGCCAGTGAGACTCTCTCCCTCTGCCCAGCCCGCAGCACAGCACTGCAGCCAAACAACTGTGCCCAGCCCGCAGCACAGCACTGCAGCCAACACCTCTGCCCAGCCCGCAGCACAGCACTGCAGCCAACACCTGCGCCCAGCCCGCAGCACAGCACTGCAGCCAACACCTGTGCCCAGCCCGCAGCACAGCACTGCAGCCACCTGTGCCCAGCCCGCAGCACAGCACTGCAGCCACCACCTCTGCCCAGCCCGCAGCACAGCACTGCAGCCAACACCTCTGCCCAGCCCGCAGCACAGCACTGCAGCCACCACCTCTGCCCAGCCCGCAGCACAGCACTGCAGCCAACACCTCTGCCCAGCCCGCAGCACAGCACTGCAGCCAACACCTCTGCCCAGCCCGCAGCACAGCACTGCAGCCAACACCTCTGCCCAGCCCGCAGCACAGCACTGCAGCCAACACCTGTGCCCAGCCCGCAGCACAGCACTGCAGCCAACACCTCTGCCCAGCCCGCAGCACAGCACTGCAGCCAACACCTGTGCCCAGCCCGCAGCACAGCACTGCAGCCAACACCTCTGCCCAGCCCGCAGCACAGCACTGCAGCCACCTGTGCCCAGCCCGCAGCACAGCACTGCAGCCAACACCTGTGCCCAGCCCGCAGCACAGCACTGCAGCCAACACCTCTGCCCAGCCCGCAGCACAGCACTGCAGCCAACACCTGTGCCAAGGGGTCTGGCTCAGGCTGGCACCACCTCGTTTCCACGAATTCCTTAAGAATGGTCAGAGAAAGGTATCCTCTCCCTCTACAGGCACAGGAACAAGGAGACGCATCATTTTACTGAGCGTCTCAGATGCAGGCACCTGTGATCCAGGCCCAGACCCAGGCCCCAGGAAAAGGGTGCGTCCTAGTGACAGGTTTTTCCTCCAGAAATGCTGCCCCCTCCAGCATGAGTAACATAGAAAGCATAACATTATAATCATGGGCATGAGATAACAGGAGTGACGGAGAGAACATTTACATTCTAAGGCAGTGATTTTCAAACTTTTGCATCTCATGGTTAGTACTTTTACATCTCTGAAATCTTGAAGCACACCAAAAAAATGTAATTTTTGCTGATCTGACAAAAATATAGGTATAATTTTGATTCATTAACATCAGACAGCTATTGTTGTGTTGGCTGTTCATTCTTTTATTTGACATTCAAAAGGAAAAGAGTTCAGCGCACCTGACTAGTCAGGTATCGTGTGTTTTGTTGTTGTTGTTGTTTTAAATATATTTTTATTGATTTCAGAGAAGAAGGAAGAGGGGGAGAGAGAAACATCAATGATGATAAAGAATCATTGATTGGCTGTCTTCTGCACGCCCCCTATTGGGGATCGAGCCCACAACCCAGGCATATGCCCTTGTTCAGAATCGAACCTGGGACCTTTCAGTCCACAGGCCAACACTCTAGCCACTGAGCCAAACCGGCTAGGGCAAGTATTGTGTGTTTTTAAAATTCTTGCAGCATGCCAGTTCAAAATCGCTGTTCCAAGGTAAAGCCTTAAATAAAGAATTTCAGTTCACCAATTGAGATTTTCTCTGATACCCCCTTAATAATCATAAACAACCAACCAAGAGATACCTAAGGCATATCACCCTAAACAGGCGGTAAGAACTCCAGCCCTGACTGCCAACAGGGCCAGCCTGTCCTCCCGATACTCAGTGCCCATGCCCCGTTTCCCAGCACACCCACTGACTCGAGACGGCGATTCTCTTGGCCAACAGAGAACTGCAGCTCTGGAGAACACGGGTGCCAAAGACACAGCACACCAGCGAGCACGAGAGGGCTGTGTGGACAGGACACGTGTGAACTGCTAACTGCTTATGCCCAAGAAAGGACCGGTGTAGGCTCTTGCAAAGGTGCTGGTTTAGAGGTTTTCCCCAGACTCCAAAGCTATTTTTAAGCATCAGGGGGGAAAAAATTAAGGACTGAAAGGCAAATCTCTGACCAGGTCACCTTGTTTTTCTCCTTGGTTGTGGGTCTTACTGATTTTTTCTCAATTATCTCACTTCACTTGATGTGACCCCTACAACTAACGTTAGACACTCCACAGCCTGAGCTTGGGAATGGGAGATGACAACACCGTGCCTGTGGACCATTTTTGGTGCTCATTCTGGGAAGAATGTTGAGTCTAAACAAAGCCGACTCCGGACCATTTCAGGCCTCTTTACAGGGTGAGTGTGACACTGAAAACCATCGGTAATGGAAAGTCACCTAAGGTGCCAGCACCAGAGCCAGGCATGTCACGAGGCGCTACGCTGTGTTCAACAGGCGCATCTACCATCCACGGGCACCACTGGAGGTCTGCAGGGCTCTTGGAGAAAGCAATTCATTTTGCACTAAAAGTCACAGCGGTACCTTTGGACTGTCTAGTTAGGAGGGGCTGCAGTTCTTGGGGAATTTCAAGGCCTCGCCTGTACAATAACGTTGGTGAGCGAGGTGATTTCTAAAGGCCCCGACCGCTCTAAAAATAACTGATCACACAATGATCAGAGTAGAGCTGCCGAGATGAAAAAGCAAACATTTGGAGAGAAGAGACAAATGCATAAATTTGTGTTGTCATTTTCTTCAAACTTCTGGGGCTATTTGCTCTTTAACTCTGTGGGTTTGACTTAAAGAAACCGTATCTTTGAGCTGAGAAGGGAAAATGACTCAGCTTCTAGGTAATTCTGTTCAGCAAGAGCCTCGGCCTCTTTAGGGTTCTCCTCTAACTGCTGGCACCTCGTTCCTTGAACAAGCACACGTACAGCTGGCCATTCTTCCCAACCTCTTTGCCTTTCTAATCACGTCTCTTGGACGACTGAGAGGTTTTAAAGGAAAATACTTTCTTTCACTTTAGTTTATCCTATTGTGTCACCCCAACATACAGAGACAACCCTGCAGCTGGTCTCATTTTGGGCTGAAATATCTTTATGAGGAAATGCTTGAAATGTTTTTTGTTTGATTGGGTAAGATTTAAATAGTGTTAAGAAAATGTTAAAAAGACAATTGCCCTTTATATTGCAAGAGAGATGGATGAGATTCTTCCATTTACAGGGTGCAGCTCAAATGTTCCCCGGAGCTGAACAAGGGAAGCCCAGGGCTGCGCTGGGACGCCTGGAGGGTCCTTCGTTACAGGCCATCCTTCCTCAGGCTCTGCCGCTGCCATGCAGAAACTCAAGCTCCATGTGAGCAGATACTTCCGCTTCTTTCAAGAAAAACCTGAGGTGGCACCTCATTCTGATTTGCATCTCTCCATGGACACAGAGGTGAAGGTCTGGGGTAAGGCGTAGGGGCGGGCAGGCTGGGAGAGGCCAATGAGGAAAAAAGGGGACATATGTAATACTTTCAACAATAAAGGTTAAGAAAAAAAAGGAACCTGAAATCTGTATTTAATGTGAAATCTCCCAATTTTTAAATGTACCAGTCAAGGGTTAAAAACACTGCTGTCTGGTTATAACCCTGGTGAAGTTACAGGTTTTGAACCTTCCCTCTGAGGTAAATGATGATAAAAACCAGATAAAATATCTGATGCCAATGTTTTCGGCACTGGGCAACAGATAGCACAGGGCTACAATCCTGCAGGAGGAGGAAACTCACGGTAAGCTCTATATTCATCCCAGCTCTCTGCCTGACTTTGCAAACCTTGGCACACAGAAGAAGTACATCCTAAACAGAGAGCAGTATGCTGGACAGAGGAAACAGGTCAGAAGAGGTCAGGAAGCCTGAGATAGCTGGAATTCACAGAAAGGAACAGTTCCAGAAATCTCTATGGGGCCACCCTTCAGTCTTTGGCTGAATACTAAGCTGCAAATGTGCAAACCCAGATTCGCTAAGGCTGGCCAACAAAAGGGTTGGGAGTTGTGGGCTGACTGGGAGAGTCTGGATGTCTGTACAGTGTAGAGACACTGGAGTTCTGACCAGAGGGCAAAGACCTCATTAAATACCCCAGGCATTCAGTTAGGAGATCAAAAAGGTCATCATGTCATGAGAGTATGGCTACTTTAGACCAGTCCTACTAAAGAATAAAATCAAGTCTCAGTGAAATTAAACTATAAGCAAGTACTTTTACCCAGAATGGTCGGAGGTTACTGTAATGGCCATTTCACCATAAGTGCTATTGGGGGGATAATTTCAGGCAGTGAACTGGGGAATAAGTGTGTGTTTAAAAATATGAAGAGGCAGGTTAACAGACAGTTTTGGGGGACAGACTGTTCATTCCTACCGTTCCTTGTTGATAAAAGTGTGGAGCCAGCTCCAACAGCCAAGCAGATTCAATAGCAGTGACATCTCTCATATAATATTTGGAGGTTTGTATAACTTCATTGTAGATAACCCTGAAATAAGAAAGAAAACATGAGCTAATTTCCTATAGCTTCTGATGAGAGTCAAAAATCACCATTGGAACTGGTCACCCTTACTAGGTGTGTATTATGTGTCAGGCACTACATTCACAAATGCATTGCGAATAAGAGTGTCCATTTCACAGATGAGACTACATGATTTCTGAAACATCTCAGCCATCTCTGACTCTCCTTGGTACAGTAGGTGCCAACCTCAACTCTTTATACATCCCTCTATCAAAGTCCTGCTTCTAAGACACTGAAGTCTACGGTATCTATCTCTCCAAGATAACTATAAATTCACCTGGACCTGAATTCATCTCCAGCCAGCTGTGCGCAGTGCAGGGGTTAGTATGTTTGCTGAATGGATGAGTGAGTACAGGGTCATCACCATTTGCTTAAGGGACTCTGTGATAGAGCAGAAGTTGTATAAATGACCCAGTATAACAACGTCAATAGCAAAGTGTGCTGGGCGCCTGTCCCAGGCGCTGTGCCTGGCAATAGGGGCCCAGAGACTAACAGAACTGGGCCTGTCATTACAAGGCTAAGAAGAAGAAGGGTGGCTTACCAGCGAGGGGGCTTCTCCGCATAGAGGACTGACGAAGGGTGGATGTGCAGTTCATGATCGTCACGGATGGTCCTTGTAAAACAGAAGAATTTTATCTGAAGCACATTATAAATACTGATGCTGATAGCAAGACTCTCCGAAAGACATGTTTAATATTATTTAAAAATGCATGCAGACTGTACCTCAAGGAACAAAACTGTTCTTTCCATCTTCTCTTGTGCCCTTCAAAGGCCCCTCCCCACTGCCACCCCAGAAGTCAAGAATAAATCATGCAAACAAGGGAAGAAAAGAAAAGCAACACGGGGACATTCAGAAAATAAGTTTAGGAACATATGGCTCTGCCAATGCTTATGTTTGTCATTTGTAAGTTCTCTTTCAAAATCATTGGAAACAAATAATATAAATTACTATTTCTATTAAACAAAGCTAAATATGAAAGACTATGGGGGAGATAATAATAAGGAAACAAGAAAGCTCAATATTGAAATATCCATTAATTCCAACACAGATTTGACTCAATTTAATTTTTAAAAAAACCCTACTGAACACACAACTATCAATAAGATCAGATGACTAGGGAGCATTCACACATTCATAGATTAGGATGTGACTGCCCGAACCATAATTACAGAATTTCTGGGGGTGCCAGGGATCTGTGTGTCAGGCAAGTATTTCAAGCACCATGACCAAGCTCCCCTCCAGCACCTGGGGTCCCAGCTGTCCTACCAGGTAGTCCGAGCTGACTGACACTGAACTTCTGAACTTCGTCGCAAAGGACTCACGGACTGTGAAGCCTCCTGTGTAACCTATTTTTTGTTGAGGACACTGGAGCATTTTTTTTTTAATGCTACTAGAAATTGCTAATTAGTACTGCTGAGGAGAATGGGGCAATCGAGGTGACAACGAAGTAATGGTGCTCACTGGAGAGGATCCCAGGCCTCTCTGCGTTTCCTCCAACATGGACAACTCAGCGCTGGGAGGGGAGCTCCTGTGATGGGCAGTCATGAGACTGATCGGCTAGACTACTTGGCTGGAGTGGCAAAAAGAACACAGCAGAGATCAATGTAACGTGCTATACTTAGGTTCAAACTGATACTAGATGGAGACCTGGTTTTAAAAAAGGGGGCGGGGGGTGGGCAATGCGGCCCTGGACTTGTTAATACAGCCCAGTGTCCAGGGCATCACAGCTGACCTCAAGCTAACAGGACTGAAACGTCTTCTCAGGGGAAAAAACTAATGACAAATGAATACACAAAGGGAACCCAAAGAAGAGCTGAAGAGAAAGCCTTTTGACTGCTCCCTTATTAAGTAACAGACTGTCATGATCACTGCACTTTAAATGGGCTACAGAGAAGTTATGAGACTAAAATGAGCCGAGAGAAAAGACAGACTAAAGGGAACAATTCAAAGTGAAGTGATTTAGTTTGGAGAAAAGAAAGTTAACTTACACATTAGCTTTTACTATACTTTAATATACTAAAGGCTGTTAGGTGGGCATCAACCACTAGTGATACTCTTTGCCTAGAAAATGATGGAACTGGAAGCGACAGGCTGCAGTCTGTATGGGGCGGCGGGGGGGGGGGGGGGGGTGGGGGTGGGGGGGCGCGCGCGCGCAGGTCCAGCACATGAAGAAACACTGGCCAACATCCAAAGAACCCAATGTGGCCACAATGACTGGGGAAGGTGGTAGCTTCAATCCTGCAATTCTCTAAAATTATCTGAGTTATCCAGTGACAAAACCAACTCCTCTAGCAAAGAGCACCTTCCTTGGTTCCTTCTAGTCCTAGTAGTCTACCATTGGAATGGAAATGTGGCCAGCCTCCTGACTTGTAAATTGTCATCGTTCTACACCATGTGGATGGACTGAATATTTGAGAATCATTTCCATAAAGTTAAGAGACTTTGCTTAAAGCTATATAGCTAACCTCAACTCAGCTTTGGATAGAAGCACGATATAAATAAGGGAATATTCTTTAATTTCTCTGTCTTTTCTGTACATCAGCTTTCTATGCATTTGGGCATTTTTAAGATTCCTCCTTTAATAAATGACTTCATAAAGTATCGTGTTACCTATAAGCTCCGGTAGAATGAAACCTCGCTGCATTGGCAAAGAATCCTGACACGATGCACCTCAGAACCGGATCCGGATCACCTATAAAAGGAGCCAATAGGATGACGGATGAGACCCTTGCCTCTGTATATTCCGTGTGCTCAGGCCTGTACCGCAAGGCCCCACCCCAGGCTGCTTCGAGACACCTTGCAACCTGCAATGGCTGCTGAGGGAAACATGCTGACCTGTGCTGTGTGTGCCTTTAACTTGGGACCCAAATCCTCCGGGGCCACAGATGCCCAGACCAAGGCCGGGCACCAGAACTCAGAGAGCACTCCACTGGCTGGCCAGTGACCGCAGGAACTCCTTTCTAGGAGAGCATCTGTGCGACTGTTCCTCCCACAACTCACAAACTGGGTCACTCACACTACATTATTTCTGTGGTTATAAGCTACAGTGTGTAATTCTTCACAATTTTCAAATGTTCCATTTTAATGGGTGTCTGTATTGCTACAGTAAACATCCTCCAAGGATAAAGACTTCCCATTTATTAGATGATTCCCAAAGGATACATTCCAAAATTTTGTGCAAACAGTGTCATTTATGTGTCTAATGACATACCATATTTCATCAATTCTAAGACTCACTCTTTTTAGTGGTAGATAAAATAATGGCATGCCTTATTTATGATAGCATTTAAATTCAATGAAATATAGTTTGTTGATAAATAAGTACCCAAAAGGCAGTATAACTTACAAAATCATCAACAATGTATGAGAATATCAGTTTCGCTGTATTTTTACCAGCAATGTTTTGACAAAAAGGTACCTCTTCTTTTTAGCACAGATTTGATGAATCCGAAATTTATACCTCTAACCACAATTTGACCCAAGAAGCAATCCCTTGTTTCCGACTGGCCATGAGAAATTTCCATGTAGAACAAAAAGGATGAAAAAATGGTTTTTGGGGAGCAAATGGGAGAAAATCTTAGATATTACAGTACTTAAGGCCCTTAAAGTTTAATCCTTCCCTACAAAATCTTATTCCTTAGTGTTTAATCTCTCTCATTAGGAAGAATGTAATATAACTTTTCTCCTGGGAGAGGGGTTGATAATGACAAATAGGTCAAGAAACACAGACGCAGAAGACTGCAACCTCTCTGCCAGGTGACAGGCACTCAATCCCAGTTACTCGCTGCCTCCTGGCCTCATTTTTCTCATCCATAAAATGGAGTTAACATCTGACTTGTTGTGAACATCAAATGAATTGATATATGAAAACACTCTGGACACTGCCTGGCCCACCTCAGGAAAATACTAAGGGTGCTGAGAGTACACCCCCAGAGTGCCTGGCACGCTGTAGGTATTCAAAAGGCAAGTGCTGAATGGAGGAGTAGATTCTTAGAAGGTAGGTCACTTCCTCAGAAGGTAGGTTCTGAGCCACACAGACCTCCCCTGCTGTAACCAATTGTGTCATTCTGAACTTAACTTCTCCCCAGGACTTGACATCTCATCTGTCATATAAAGTGTAGTAATAACACCCACACCTCGCAGAGAGGGAGAATGAGAGAACTGTAGGACCTCTGTCACAGTGTAAGGTAACCTAGTGTGTCCCCACTTCAGAGGCCAGAGACTGTGCCTTACTCAGCACTTCCGTCTTACCATGGTGACGTCCAGGTTAAACACACAGCACTTGCTTTAAAAATATCTGTATTTGAAAGTAAAATGTAACTTATATGTCATAGCCATAAATACTGTCCACTTAAAAGTAGTTTTTCTTACAAAGCCTCCATGGGAAAGTTAACTATATAATATGCAATGATCTCAAGGTTAATGATTCTTACGTGTTCTCAAGGCTTATGAAAATATTTTAGCAATAACCCTCAGACATAAAAATGGACCTCCTTAGAAAAAATATGCTACTTTTACACACAGCTTGTCATCAACACAGGTATAGAACACACTGCACAGCCTCACACCACACCCCAGCCTGAGAACCCTAACTGTGCAGCTACCCCCAGCAAACAAAGGAACATCACCAGCAGTGGCAGCTTATTCTTACCTTCACTCGATATCTTGGGCACTTGAAATTTGACAAGAAGCTTTTTCAACTGTTCTCTTACTGTCGCAGCTCTGACAAGACCCTTGTAATTCAGGAAATGTTCCTGACACCACTGAGAGTTCTTGTTGTGCTACAGAACAATCCAGAAGTGGGGAGAGTGAGGAAACCACAGGCACAACTAGATCACAACTAGACTGTGAAGATCTTCATTTCCTCCTCCTGAATTTGCTCACTCAGTGGGACGAGATCTTCAGACTGTAAATGGCCCTTTTGGGGCCAGATGTTCAGAGAGATGCTGGCATCTCACCATCCAACTGCTCTTTGATCTCACTCTCTGCTTAAAGGGTAAGTAAGAACTTAATGACAAGCAGAGTTGCCAATCTTAATGACAATCTTAAATACCTTCCTACGTGAGTGGCAAACTACCAAAGAGAGTAACTTCCCTGCAATGTTCCTTCCTTGGTTGGCACTGCTTGAACTAATCACTTTATTGGACTGCAGGCAAGCAATATGACACCTGCCAATTCAGAAATAATTTCCAAATACTATTTATCCTGAAAGTACAATTTTTCTATCAACAGAACTTAATTCTGTTCTACATTCTGAAGAATGATTATTATGTCTTAGATCAATTATTGCCATGGGAATGTACCTTGGAGATTATAGTATAAGCCAGCGAGGAAAGCATTTTAAATAAGAAAATGAAAACACAGATGATTTCCCAGAAAGTAACCACAGAATAACACAATGAAGACCTGTACCTGCATTCCACGGGTAGGGGGAGCTTTAGGTTGGAGATGATATACTGTGCAGATACAAACAAATTTGAACTGATTTAATCCATGATTAATAATCTCAGTAAGAAATCAGTTTTTTTCTGAAAACTGAATAATCTCCCTTCATTTTTGATAACACAAGTTAGTGTTTCTCCTCTGCTAAAAGAGTATTTAAAAAGTGAATGCAAGATACTGAAAATCTGAAATATTTCATCCCTCCTACATCCATCCTTTCCTTTATATGAGAGGTTTCTATTTTCATTGCCTTCATCATCTTGAGATCTCTCTTTTTAGTAATTTTTGGTGATAACTGTAAGCTATATTATTTGCTTTTACTTCTACACAATATTAAGAACAATAAAAATGAACATCACCTAAGGCTAAATACAGGTAGGGTACGTTACATGGATTCTCACATAAATGTCCTCTCACAGATTGTCTACTGCTGAGGAGAGGTGGCTGTGTGCAGTCTCGAACTCATATAAACAGCTCTGAAGAGTCAACTAAACCTACAAGTACACCTAGCCTCACTTATTTACAGGAAATGCCACAGAAGTTCTTATTCAAATGCACCCAGTGTTGTGCAGCACTGGTGAGAGACAGAGTGAGGGGAGAGGGGCGAGGAGGGCCGAGCCAGCAGCCTGCTGCTACAGGCTTCGCCTTTAGGCAGAAAGGAGCGAGATTCTGTGTTCTTTCAGCAAAAGTGCATCCCAACCTCAGGCAGGGGCCAACCCCCAGATTAAAGTACTGGCCACATCTAATAGGAAAGTGGAGAGGCCTCTTGGCCATTCCTTTATGAACTGAACTTCTGGACTCCTGGCTCCAGAGTGAACAGGTGTGTGGAGGGGCCTTTCCAGCAGTAGCTGTGCTTACTTTGATAAATGCCTCATATACGTTGAGCATAGTGAGATGATCACCTTCCTCCACAGCAAATTTTCGGTGCACTCGGATCTGGAAAGAAACATTTAGAAGTTGACTCCTGTGAGCCTGTCATAGTGGGCAGTTAACATACAACGAATGGGTCATGGCTTGTAGAGCCAGAAAGACCTGGTTTGCACCATTCTAGCCCCGCCATTTCCTGAAAGACCTCGGATTGGTTACTTAACCTTTCTCGGCCTTAATTTCCTTATCTATAAAATCAGGATGAGAGGCCTATCTACCAAGCTTGCTGTGGAATTGAGATAATTCACTATGAAGTACCTAGTACAGTTATTGGATAAATGCTGGTGCTCTTGTCTCTCTCCTCCTCTCTGCAGGCAATATCATCTCTTTCAGAACTCCTCCCAGCCCCTAATGAAATGTAAGCTCCGGGAGGGCAGGGGCCAACTGTCTGGCACACGGTAGACACCCATGTTTCTAAGCTACTGCTCAGACCCCATGCCTAGATGTTTCCTTCTGTAACATCCTAGGCAATGCCATCTGCTCCCATGGATTCAAGGAGCAGCATATGCAATATAAATACAAGTACACTCATTCTTATTCACTTCAGAATTTTCTCCTTGCATCAAACACCACATAATTAATCTTCCTTATTCCTTCCATTCATTCAATAACAGATATTTACTGAGCACCTACTATAGGCTAGGCACCGTTCTATTAATCTGGGATATAACAGCAAATAATATGGTGGTGAGAAAAATATAATAAACAAGATAAATAAGCAAAATATTTTGTATACAAGGTGGTAAGAAGTAGTAGAGGAAAAAAATAAAGCAGGGGATGGGATATAAAGGAGAGGGAAAATATGTTGTAATTTTAGACAGATTGATCAGAACTTCTGTTTCCTCATCTTGAAAATGAGTTTGCCTATCCTGAGGTAGGATTATTAAAAAAGCTAATAGAGAAGCAAATAAACAGAAAATGGAGAAAACAGACAAAACCACCCGGGCATGAAGGCAGGAAAACTCTGTAATCTATGGTTAGATGACTGTCCGGGAAGACGACAAGAACCCGTAAGAAAGGTCTCTCCTCCCAACTACACATCCAAAGGCAGCCTCTCCATGCAGAAGGCTGCCACTTCTCTGACTCTTCCAACAGCACCCAACGTTGAACTCATCACTGAACTGCCTCCATCACATGCCTCCCCTGCATGGCGCTCTTTAGTATCACCACTTTCCTTCATAGTCTTTCCAACATTCATGCTTTCAGTCAATGGTGCCTGGGCCTCAGGCAGGGCCTTGTCATTTCTGTGGCTTATTTGCGACATGACTAGAACCATTCCGCTGGGCCTGGGAACTGACTCCTTGCGTCACTAATGTGCCCACTCATTTGCTCCCAGAACGGCCTAAAGGACAAGTTTCCTTACGGGAAAGTCAGCAGGACAATGGCTAAGACTTACGGCTCTGGACTGTGAAAGGCAACTCCACCCTGGCTGTGCAACCATGGGTGAGTCACCTAACCTTCCTATGGCTCCGTCCCTAAAAATGATTATAACAGCACTGCTCTACCTCGTGGTTTACAGTGAAGATAAAATGAAAGGATGCACAGAAAATGTCTAGCACGTGTCAGGCAACAGCAAACACTCAAATGCAAGCTAGGATTTGCACAGCTCGGCTGTCAGCAGTTCCTGTCGTTTTAATAAGGAAAGCCCAAAGTCAAAGACACCGGTATGAACAGTTTAGAAAGAACACTGGACTTACTGCCTGAGACTTCTGGTTGGAGGGGACCACAAAGATATTCTGGATCTGCATCATGGCTGCAATGCTGAGAATTTCTGAGAACAGCCAAAATTTCCTATAAAACACAAAGCACCTTTGATTTCCAACATGCAATGTGTCAACAAGAAATGAAAGACATTTCCGATGTTTTCCTTGTACAATACTGCAAACTAAGATGATATATCCATAAATAGCTTGATTTTTGAAGTTTATAATTCATAAATGCTTCACCCTGCCAAATGGAATGTCCTACACCTGGCCTGATGCCTGGAGGCCTGGAAGGACTCAGAAAGGAGCTGCTCATTAACTCTGCAGCTGTAACACGGAGAGTGTTACACTCCTGTGAGCCATGGGGAGCGGGACTGGCCCCACCACTGAGGGCAGGTCCGCTCTACATCTGCTCCCAACCCTCTTATGTGGACACCTAGAATTCTGGCAGAAAGCCTGAGAGGAAAGGGGAAGGGAATAGGTGGTTGTGCCCCTCCTGCTGTTTCTCTGCTCCCTTCTCTGAGGTGGTCTGTTTGTCAGTAAGACTCTAGCACCTGGAAAACTGGACCAGGGGAGCACTCTTGTGGGCTCCAGCTACTGCTGCTGCTGCTGCTGGCACCTGGGACCAGGGTCTGTAGCAGTCAGCCCTCCAGGACATAGACAGTGAGAGCAAACGCACTGCCTGTCCCACTGCCCCCCAGCTTCCTGCCTCCTGAATGGCCCATTCCCCAACTCCAAACTTAGAATCCTATTGCTAAATGTAAGTCTAAGGTCATGTGGTTTTCCAAAACACAATTATAGTTAACTTTCACCATGCTTAGTTTGACATACAACTTTGTAGATTGCCAACTAATGTAAAAGTTATATAAAATTAAGAAAACATTTATTTACTTTCCCAGGCCAAGAAAACTATGCTCTCTAGATGATTTTGGTTTCAATGAATGAGAAGATCTTTAGAGCATACACTTTTATCCCTTAATTCATATCCTTATAGAAGTCTAAAGATGTCAGAGAAGTTGGAACTGTGGTGCATTAGTGAGGGGATATGAAATGGTGTAGCCACTATTTAAAATGGTATGGTAATTTTTCAAAAACTTAAACATAGAATTATTAGGTAATCCAGTAATTCCACTCTAAATATATACCCAAAATGAGTGAAAGCAGGGACTTGAGCAGACATCTGTACACCCATGTTCCCAGCATTCTTCACAATAGCAAAGGTGGAAGCTCCCTAAGTGTCCATCAACAGATGAATGGGCAAAGGAAATGTGATCTATACATACAATGGAATATTATTCAGCCTTAAAAAGGGAGCGACATTTTGTCATGCACTACAATATGGATGAACCCTGAAGACATACCAAGTGAAAAAGGTCAGCCACAAAAGAACAAATATTGTATGATTCTACTTATATGAGGTTTCTAAATTCAGAGACAAGAAGTAGAATAGTGATTGCAAGGTCTGGGGAGGAGGAAAGAATGGGGAGTTAGTGTCTAGTAGGTACATGGTTTCATTTTGGAAAGATTAAAAAGTTCTGGAAATTAATAGTGCTGATGGTTCAACAATGTGAATGTACTTAATGCCCCACAGCACTATACACTTAAAAAATTGGCTGAAATTGTAAATTTTGTTATGTATTTTTTACTACAATAACATCCCTGTGTTAAAAAAAAAAATCTAAAAGTGTTCATGCTAGGCTCATGAGAAACACACTGAAGCGCTTACTGAATTAACAAAGACTGACACTGAGTCACAAGTCAGCAACATGCCCCAAACCCAACAGCGTTAACCAATAGCTCCTTCACTCCCCTAAGTACATTGAACCCTCTTCCCCAGGGTGCACAGAATTCAAGGAATAACTCCTCTAACAGACAAAATAAAATCAATGAGAACTGTTGGTCTCCACCCACCTGATTCAAGCAGCATTTTTGCAAACATGGGATTCAAAGGAAACTCTGCTATTCTCATGCCAAGTGGTTCAGTTAGTCGACAGTCTTTGTCCAGACCTGCCATGAGAACAAGCATCAGAAGGCATGTACCATAGTGTTGAAAGACATACAGTTGCTAAAGAATAAAAAATGATGATGTATGCTGAAAAAAGGTATCCAAAGGATGAATCATGCACTACCACACTTAATCTGACACCTGAGCACCGTTACACTATAAGAAGAAAAGATCTGCTTTGAGCTCTTGAATATTTAATTTTAAAAAACTGATACCTCTCATGACTTTTATTCAAGGACTTCATTACAAGGAAACGGCCCTGTAGCCTCCTCTTGCTCCCACTCTCTCCTTGCCCACAGTAGCCTCATTCTGGTCCCATATTCTCCAAGGACTGCTCTTTCTAAGGGCGCTTCCGGAGGGTCTGCAGCAGCCTTTGTCCTGTACACCACAGCTCCTTGAAAACTCTCTTCCTGGTTCCCAGAAACCGCCCTCCCCCACCCCCCACCCCGTTTCTCTGCCACCTCTCCTGCTGCTCCCTGTTACCTCTGGATCTTCTTCCATGTCCCACGGTAGAATGTCCCAAGATGACATCCCATGCTCTCCGTTCTTCCCTTACTATGCGAGCAATTACAGGCCATGATTATGAATCTAAACACCTGCCCAGGTCTCTCTTTGGTGCCAACACAAGAGTTGTTTATCCAGCTGCTTCCTGGGCAGTCTACTGAACCAGGCAGGCAGACTCCTTCAATTCCCCACCTCCCTCCTTGCCTCTTTACCACTGGCCAATATCCAGAAACTGAATGCCCACAACGTACACTATTGTTCAGACTATTCCCAAGATGTAGCATTAAAACAAATGCTTCTTTAAAGGTGATAATTCAGCTTGAAACTAAATTAAGTTGGATGTTTCCCTCTATCTTTTCCAGTTAATTTAGGGCAGTGAAGAAATAGAAAATATTTCAAATGTCTTGCTGATTGAAGGATAATTAGTCCAAATGAAAAGCTTCTATGCATTCAATATTCTCCCATCCCCATTACAGGTAATACAGGAAACCTTGCTTTCAAGTTCCCATGACAAGCTTGAGAACAGGAGATGGAAACCTATCCCAGCACACATTCACTCTGGGTTGCTCTGATGCAGACCCACCTAAAGGCCTTTTAGGTCACTGAAAAAAGACTCTTCAGAAAAAAGACCTTGGAAAAAAATTTTCATGCCAGTGGGTTAGGCAATGGTTTCTTGGCTATGACACCACAAGCGACAACTGAATTACTTAAAACTTTTGCCCTGGCCGGTGTTGCTAAGTGGTTACAGCATCGGCCTGTGAACCAAGGGGTCATGGGTTTGATTCCCGATTAAGGGCACATCCCTGGGTTGCAGATGGGGCGTGTGCAGGAGGCAACCAACCGATATATCTCTCTATCCCTCTCATATCACTATTTCTCTCTCTCTCTTCTCTCTCTTTTTCCCCTACCCCTCCTTCCCTCCATGCCATTCTCTCTAAAAATCAATGGGAAAAAATCCTCCAGTAAGGATTAACAAACAAACAAACAAACAAAAACCTTAAAACTTTTGTACTGCAAAAGTTTGAAAAGCCAGCCCTGGCTGGTTTGGCTCAGTGAATGGAGCATCAACCTTTTCGGTCAGGAACACATACCCGGGTTTTGGGCTCCATCCCCAGTGGGAGGTGTGAAGGAGGCAGCCAGTCAATGATTCTCTCTCATCATTGATGTTTCTATCTCCGTTTCCCTTCCTCTCTGAAATCAATGCAAATATATTTAAGAAGGAAGGGAAAAAAAAGTGAAAGCCAACCCACAGAATGGGAGAAATATTTACAAATCACAGACATGATAAGAAACATGTAGCCACACTATATAAAGAACTCCTTCAACTCAAAAAACGACAATACTCCAAAATTAAACACGGGCAAAAAATTTCCCCAAAGAAGCTATACAAGTAGCCAACAAAGGTGCTCAACACCATTAGCCATTAGGGAAATGTAAATCAAACCCAAGATACCACTTCCTATCCACTAGGATGGCTATAATAAGAAAGACAGATAATAACAAATATTAGCAACTTTTTATTATGTGGAGAAATTGGAAACTACCATACATTGCTGGTGGGATGGCACCAAAACTTGTATACCAATGTTTATAGCAGCATTATGTATAGTAGCCAAAATGAGGAAACCAACCCAAATATCCATCAACTGACGAGTAGGTAATAATAATAATGGGTGGTATATCCATACAATGGAATAGTATTCAGCAATAAAAAGAAATGGAGTATTAATATGTGCTCCAACATAGATGAATCCTGAAAACATGTTGAATGAAAGAAGCCAATCACAAAAGACCACATATTTCACTTATATGAAATGTCCAGAATAGGCAAATCTATAGACAGAAAGTAGATTAGCGGGACCTAGGCTGGGAGAAGGGGAAAGGGAATGAGGAGTGAGTGCTGATGAGTACAGATTTCTTTCTGGAGCGATAAAAATGTTCTAAATATTCTAAACTTGTGGCAAGGTTGCACAACATTGCGAATATACTAAAAACCACTGAATTATACATTTTAAATGGGTAATTTACACCTCAATAAAGATGTTAAAGACAAAAAAAATAATCTAAAACCTCCACTGAAACATATTACCAAAATGGATATTACATTTACTTGGGGCAACATTCACACACACAAAAAAATGTGTATTTCCTGAGGGTATGAATTTAGGTGACAATTTTCTCTCTTAAGGGAAATACTATATTTTTAAACAATATAAGAATACAGATTCCACCATAACATGGTGTTTCCTTACCCAGGCTGGATGCTACCCAAATCTCCACAGGGAACACTGAGCCACAGACTTCAGGATTGGGGGAGGGACAGAGAAAAAGGTCTGGAGAGGTGACACCTGAAATACTGGTATAAAATCTTCTGGATGTCTTTAGGAGGGGGCTTGGCTCTGCTGATGATTATAAATAGCTTTTGATGTACTGATATGCTTTATTAATTCATTGTCAGGAGTAAACATCATGTATCATTAATCATACCTTCCCATTTCTATAAAAACTTAAGAATCCTTAAGAGACCCTGACCGGTTTGGCTCAGAGGATAGAGCGTCAGCCTAGGGACTGAGAGGTCCCGGGTTCGATTCTGGTCAAGGGCATGTACCTTGGTTGTGGGCACATCCCGGGGGGAGAGGGGGGTGCAGGAGGCAGCTGATGGATGTTTCTCTCTCAGAGATGTTTCTAACTATCCCTTTCTCTCTGTGAAAAATCAATAAAATATGTGTGTGTTTTTTTAAAGAATCCTTAAGAGGATTATTTATGTAGGGAGAACCAATGCCATTCCTAAAGTTACTAAGAACCCTAAAGTGAATACAACCTACCCTGTTTCCCTGAAAGACATCCCCCGAAAATAAGACCTACTTCCAGTTTTGCCTCTTGCTGTAATATAAGGCAACCCCCACCCCCAAAATAAGACCTCCCCAATAATATTTTTATTCTTGAAACTGAAAAAGCCTGGGCCACACAAGCAGTTATAAGGAAGTGGGTCGATTTAATGCTGTTGCTTGTTATGCGAGGGAGCCAAAGAGGTCTGCTAGTCTGGGATGCAGCCAGAACTCACCACGCTAAAGACATGAAGAAATTTCTTCACGAAAGAAAAACAGATCAAATAATGATTCCCGCAGGAATGACGGCCTATCTCCAAACTCTTGATATTGCAATAAACAAGCCATTAAAGGACAATTTGCACATGGAAATTAATGACTAAACTGAAAATAGAATGGAGAGAAGTCAGTGTGGGAACTTTGTGAAACCTAAACTGCAAGAGGTTGTGACTCAGATGAAGAATTCATGGGAGAAAATCACTGACAGTTGCATTGCAAATGCACTATGAGCAGGCTACCTTGACAAGAAGTACTCATTTAAGGACAATGCTATTGCTAAACATGAGAGATTTGGTCCACTGATTCTGAAAGAAATGCAGTCACAAGAAATTCACCAGGAAATTCAGGGTTTGGATTGTTATGATGATGTTCCAGAAGATGACATGACTGTCACTGAATAAATCTTACTTTGTGTTCATACTGGTAAATATCAGTAACAGTAAATGTACCATAGATTGTTGTACATGGAAATAATGGTAGTAATAAGAAATTCTTGATATTGTAGGATTCACAGTTTGTCTGGTTATGCTGGTTTGTGATGACAACTACTACTGTACCATATACAGGTAATAAATTTCCTTTTTATTTTTGTTCAACAATAAATGTGTACCGTATTCTTCTTTATGGAAAAATAAGACATCCCCTGAAAATAAGACCTAGCACATCTGTGGAAGCAAAAATTAATATAAGACACTGTCTTATTTTGGGGGAAATAGGGTAACATCACATATTAGTGAACATATCAGAGAACATATACTAGCAATAATAGGCATACCTCCCAGGGCATAGAGTAACTCCAATGCTTGAACCATGGACTGTGCTGGAGGGGGCTGTAAAAAATATAAAAATTAATTTCTTCATGTCACAGACATAAAAATGTGATTATTTCCAGATCGAATCCATTCTCCCCCCACGTGGCCAAAACTTCACCTCCATGCTCCTATGCATAATGCTGGTGTCCCTTAACATGTCCTTCCTTTATATCTCAGCATCCTTAATACTGCTCAGTCTTTAATCTCAGCGTGATTAAACATTTCCCATGGAGGCACTTCCCTCTATCAGAAGTGGACTACCTTGAACTACTTCCTTGTTTTGCCTAAACTCACCTTAGACAGTTCTAATTTTCACTGCCTCATCTCAATCTTCTACTACCCATGATGCTGCAATACTGGTTGGCAACTGATCTTTGCATCACCCAGAGCCCACTCCAATCCTTGCTTAGAAGTGGTAACTGACATACGGTTGAACCTGAAGTCCTGAAAATAATACAGAATGCCAGATAATCTAAAGTTAAGCAAAGCTACTAGTAACCTTCAGTCTGATTCTCTAGATCAGTGGTTCTCAACCTTTCTAATGCCATGACCTTTTAATACAGTTCCTCATATTGTGGTGACCCCCAACCATAAAATTATTTTCGTTGCTACTTCATAACTATAATTTTACTACTGTTATGAATCATAATGTAAATATCTATGTTTTCCAATGATCTTAGGCGACCCTGCTAGCTGTAGAGCCTAAGACCATCGCAAAACACAGATATTTACGTTATGATTCATAACAGTAGTAAAATTACAGTTATGAAGTAGCAACGAAAATAATTCTATGGTTGGGGGTCACCACAATATGAGGAACTGTTTTAAAGGGCCGCGGCGATCCTCACCTCCTTCTTTCCTTCCACAAATCTTTACTGAGCATCTACTAACTGCCAAGCACCATTACTATTCACTGCTCAATGTCTTCATTTATAATAAGCCAGGTAATAAAATTATAATAGTTTTCAAAATGCGTGGCTTTTTAAAAAAATGTTCTTATTGATTTCAGAGACGAAGGGAAAGGGAGGGAGAGAGAAACATTGATGAATCATCGATCGATCGATCGATCGATTGGATGCCTTCTGCACATCCCCTGGGATCGAGCCCTGATTGGAATGGAACCATGACCTCCTGGTTCATAGACTGACATTCAACCACTAAGCAACACTGGCCGGCTGGTCTAAATGCATTCACATAACAAACGTATTTTAAGCATCACATTGTTTTAGTTCAATTTTACAGATGAAGAAAGTAAAATAAGTAAAAGACATTTGAACAGGGTCAAGTAGACAGCTGAAGGATGGCAAGCCATCTTTTTCACTCTACCCCACCCACTGACAGCCAAGGAACAAAGTTGTACTTTTAAAGGTTGTGATGACTGTACACACACACTGATGAGGGTAACAACTAGACCTAATTCACTACACAGAAGACATTCCACAAATCATTGGTTACTAAATCACGGAATTGACTCACTAGCCTTTCCTCAGTGCCTCTGACATCTGACTTGACAGCAGAGGCAAATACACAGCTTCTGAGTGGAGGAGCCTAATCTCTCTGGGATCCTTACCTGAGCTGACAACAGGAACAGCAAAGCACTGAACTGGGTTTTGAATACTTGCAGAACAAAACTAACGAGGTCCTCTACCAGTCCTTCCAATCCTTGATTCTATTTCTAGTCATTCACCAAGTCACCTTTTAATTCTGCTCTTTGAATTTACCATCAATCAACAAAAAAGAACAAAACCTCTCCCCACATCCCCCAAGCACAGCCATAGTATTTTCACGTAAAGACACATCTACATTCACCAGCATTTCTCTATGGCCTCTATTTGGGCTCATATGCAAACAGTTTTAACATACTTGGAAGGACTGGGTATGTATAATTTTATCTGCTTTTCCTCACTGTTTGGTTTTCTGCTTCCACTGTTTCTTGTACCCATAGGAACTTCAGTGATTACTTGGGAGAGCTGAGTAACATTCCAACAAGGCCATACATACTCTGTAAAATATGCAATTTTCTTATTACTGGGCAACTAAGTTGTTTTCAGTTCTTTGCTACTGTAATTAGCAAAATATACAAAAGTATATGGACCCTGTGATTTCAATAGTGAAATCCAATGGTGAAAAACACCATTTCAGGGAAAAATAATAAATGGGAAAGGACTACACGAAAACGAATTTGTATGTATTACCTCATTTCTCAGTGGTTTTCACCACTTGACTTTTTTTAATCTAATACAAAGTGGTGCTATAAATATTATAATACATGGACTTTTTTTTTTAACTTGCAGGAGAAATTTCCCTGAGAAAATACCAGGGCCTTTCTTTGGCTCACAAAACAAGGTCAGGAAAGCCTCCGTGAGCACTGAAACACGGGGTGAAGCCACTTTCCTGAGGCGGGTCAGCTCGGGCTCCGAGCAGCTCTCCTTGTGTTTGACCATTTAGTTAACTCAGAGTGGACTTCACAATTATTTCAGTTTGCACTTCTCTCTCTTCTAGAAAAGCCAAGCATGTTCTGACATTAGTTTACTGTCTATGCAGTTTCCTTTCCTTTAGCTTTTTTCTTCAGAGGACATTAGATTTATTCTAAATGATGTAGTTACTGAGATGTTGATCGATCACTGTTGCCATTATGTTTTCCTTTAATCTTAGATCTGGGTTTTTAATAGCTTTTAATTTGCATTTACTTTTCATCTTTTCTTTATAATTTCTTGTATTATACACCAATAAACAAAGGGTTTATATTCACCACAATTATTTCCTTTGAGAGGAAAAGTGCTATTTTTCTATTCCTTCATTTGCCTAGTTATGTGACATATGTGACATTAGGGATTTTATTATCCAAGAATCCAGACCTGCTATACCACTTAACAATACAGCTGGGACAGAACAAAGAGTTAAAATGCAAGTCTTCAAATCATAAAAATTCAAGAAGAAAATATGAGCGAATATTTATTAACTAACTGACCTAGATATGAGGAAGAGTTTCCTAAGCACAATAACAGAAGCCATAGAGGCAAAAACAGACTTTACTGTAGAAATGTTTAGAATGTTTGCACGTTAAAAAATAATAAACTTAAAAACGGTAAAATGCAAGTAACTAGAAAAACTGTTTGCAAGAAATACTGTGGACAAAGATTTTTTAATAGTTAAAGGACTCCTGAACCCACCATCAATCAAAATTAGATTGGATTATATAGAGAATGCTCCACCTTTCTCCTTCCCCACCATCAATCAAATTAGCAAAACTCCAAAAGAAAGTAATATAGTATGATAAGATCACAATGAGTAGAGCATTCCTGTGCTGCTGGAGTTAACACCTGTAAAGCAACCTGGCCACATGTCCTACAAAAGAACGATGGTCCTTTGACCCAATAATTTCACACTGGGAAACCTGCCTTGGGGAACAGGCAGAGACGCAATCAGCCACAAGACCCTTCCCTGCAGCTCTACCAAAGGCCTCTTGGCTCCCCCAATTGTGACACTCTCACATGCAAGCCTAAAGCATGCTCACTGTGCAGCATCTCGCTGCCCCTCCCGAGCTGGTGAAATCCCATGAGTTTCACATCTCACCACAGGCATGACTAACGGGGCTGGAGGGCCTGTCTTTGTCTCTCCCAGCACTGGGCACACGCACTGTAATAACTCATTACTTGTCTCTGTTCCCCAGAGGACAAGGACAGGAACTGATCTGGCTGTATTCCCCCTGTAGCCTGCACAAGTCCTGGTACAAAGAAAGCACACAACATAGGAGCTAAATAGAAAGGAAATGGTAATAGAAAAGGAAAGGACAGGAGAAATATGAGAAAGAAAAGAAAGGGAAGAAAGAGAGAGAGAGAGAGAGAGAGAGAGAGAGAGAGATTGATTGAAGGAAAGAAAGTTGACATGTCCTATAACAATGTCCTGACATTCCCCTGTGAGCCCTCCAGCCTCCCTATGGCCACAGAGAGAAGGCAGGACGCACCGACATGAAGTGGAACCTGAGGACGTTGTCAATTCCCAGTGCTTTCAGCTGCAGGATGACAGGTGCCAAGTTGCTCCGCTGCATCTCGGGAACGGTGGACTGAGGCAACTTGTCAAAGGCTTCCTCTGAGGATAGGAAATCAGAACTGTTTGGGATCAAATGTCACAATCAAATGCAATCATTATGAAAAAGGGACAGTTCTCTTTCTCTAACAAGAGGCTCTAGGAATTCCCAATCAGATGCTTATATTATGATATAAAGCTATTTCATGTTTAAGAAAGACCATTCTACTTAAATTCTTTAGCAACTTGTATCTTTATAAATAATATATCATTATGGAAGTCTATCCTCTTATTTTTAGGGTACTTTTTTTAAAATGTGTTTTTTGTCAACAAAATATTAAATCAAAGCAACAAGTATTTGCTGAGTCACTATTGGTGCTGTTACCATTACCTCTGCTTGGAACAGAGTAAGTCGAAAGGCAAGAACAGTACATATAAACACAAAGAATAATTTCAAAATACATGCCCCAAACAGTAAGCAGAATATAATAAATGACCAAATCTTATGAAGAGCAAAAACTGTCCAAATGTAACTCTTCGAATCACTGAGCCAAGCACATGCGTCACACGCATATCCCAATGGCTGTCCCAAACCGACTAATAAATGCTTCCATGCCTGCCCCACCAGGAACAAACAGTGACTTCTCACAGGAAAAAGCACGAGGCACAGAGGTGCCAAGACGGGAGGGGCAGGAGAACAGGGAGGGGGGGAAAGAGGCTTTGGGAGGCCTTCTTATAAAAGCTAGACAAAAAGGTGGGGGGAAAGAGGTAGAGATTAAATCCATTTTGTTCATATTCAGAAAGTTTATGGATTATATAGAGAATGCTCCACCCTCAAAACCCTCCTACATCAGTCAACATTTTAACAGTGCACACACACTCTCCTTCACACAGGGTGGCCCAATTTCCAAGGAGACCATTAGGCTTGCAGTTAACTAGAGAAAAAGCAAACCAGAACAGCTCTATCACTGAAGAACTTCTTAAAGGTCGTCTCTGAGAAAACAACCAATACTCTCTGGAGTGGCTGATACAAACTGTCAAATGCTGGGTCTAACTGGAAGGTTCTGGATTACAGGAAACAGCAGGAAGTTCCAAATGGGATACCGCCTTTGTGTTTCAACAGCATTTTGGGAATAGCTTTTTGGTAGGATAGCCACATTTCCAAACACCAAGCTGACCAAGGGAGAAGCAAAGCTGTCAGATAAGAGGACAGCCCCCTGAGAAGACACTCCCGAGAAGTAAGTGCTTCCTAAGAGTTGAGGGACAATCAATGAAACACCACTGAGGACTTGAGTGTGCCGCATTGGGCCAGGAGCTGTGGGAGCCATAGGCCAATGGTTTTGGGAGGCTTCAGTAACATGAAAGGGCCTGGGACAAGACCACAAACAGTGACTCCTGAGAGGAGGTCCCAAAGAGCGGTCCTCCCAAAGAAAAAGGGAGATTCAGGAGAGGAAGAAGCAGAGCCATTGAAAGAAAACTGAGGTTGCTTTATGAGGGAGGTGCCATTGGAGAGAGGATGTGAAGGATACGGAAAATATGTGTGTTGGGCAAAGGAAGCAGCTCAAGGAAAGGCATCACAGGAATGAGGCGGGTGTGGGAAAACAGAAGGTATGTTCAGGAAGAGTGTAGTGCAGCTGTGACGCAGCGTAGGGAGGTGTAGGTGGATTACAGGAGAAGATAAGCTGAGAAAAAGTTGTGGAAGGTTCTGAGAAACTCTTAAGGGATGAGCAGGTAGCATGCTCAGAGCTGTCTTTCCCAAAGTTCATCTAGTAATAGATTAGCCAAGAACACCTAGAGGCTGGATAGAATGCACCCTATTACTGTCAACGGGCCCGCCCTAACCCCACCTCTACTAAAACTGCTCATGCTAAGGAAAACAAATATACCTGCCTGTCTTTAGTCTCTACTATTAGATTTCTTTGAAGCATGACATTATGTTAACCATTTCCTCAATGAGAGGTAAAGGGGAAGAACATTTGTAATATTTTCAGAACAAAAATAAATTTTTTTAAAATTTAAGTTCTTCAAAGTTAAGACACAGAATTATTAAATGACCCCACAATTCTACTCCCAGGTATATATCCAAAAGAACTAAAAACAGGTATTCAAACGAGTACATGCACACACATTCATAGGAGCAATTATTCAAAATAGCCAAAAGGTGAAACAATCATCCACTGATGAACATATAAGCAAAATGTGTTGTATCCACACAGTGGAATATGATTGATAGATAGATAGATAGATAGATAGATAGATACTTTATAGATAGATAGATAGATAGATAGATAGATAGATAGAGATTTATAATTGATTTCAGAAAGGAAGGGAGAGGAAAAGAAACATCAATGATGAGAGAGAATCACTGATTGGTTGACTCCTACACGCCTCCTACTGGGAATCAAACCTGCAACCTGGACATGTGCCCTTAACCAGAACCGACTCCAGGACCCTTCAGTCTGCAGGCTGAAGCTCTATCCATTGAGCCAAACCAGTTAGGGCTTTATATATATATAAAAGCCCAAGTGACCTGCTGACCATTAGCTATGCCTATCAGGAGGCAGATGCTCAATGCACAGGCATGGAAACATGGAACACACTGATGAATCTCAGAGGGAAGTGGGGAGGGGAGAGGGCAGGAAGAGATTAACCAAAGGTCTTATATGCATACTAGAGGCCCGGTGCATGGATTTGTGTACCAGTGGGGTCTCTCAGCCTGGCCTGTGGGGATCAGGGCAAAACTGGCAGTCCAACATCCCCCAAGGAGTCCCAGATTGCAAGAGGGCGCAGGCCAGGCCGAGGAATCCCACTGGTGCACAAATCCGTGCACTGGGCCTCTAGTTCAGCTATAAAAAATAATGCAGTACTGATACAACATAGATGAACCTGGAAAACATCATGCTACCTGAAAAAAGCCAGACACAAAAAGTCACATATTGTATGATCGCTTTCATTTGAAATATCCAACAGATATATCTATAGAGACAAAACAAAGATTGGTGGTTGCCAGGGGCCAGAGGGAGGGAGGAATGAAGGGAAACTACTTAATGAAATGAGTAAAGGTTTTACTTTAAAGGGATGGAAATGTTTTGAAACCAGACAGAGGTGGTGGTTACACATTGTAAATGCCACTGAACTAACTGTTCAGTTTAAAATAGTTAATTTTATAGTACGTAAATTTCCCCTCAAAAACAATTTTTTTAAGTAGCTTAAAACTTTCTCCTCCCCTGAATTTCAGGATGCCTTTTACTGCCTTGATTCTCCGCTTTCCACTCTAACCATTCCTTCTTAGTGCCTTCAGAGGTGGAAGACCCTACATCTCTGGCCTCAGGTTCTGAGTTTCCCTCCCTCCTGACTATTCTTTTCTCCCTTCTTCCCCGCTCACGTACTTGTGCATTCCACTCCCTCTCCTGGGTGTGCTGAAATCTAATCTCCACTGTTAGCCCTTCAGTGGATAACTACTGAGCTGTCAATAAAATCAGGCCCAAATACTCTATTTCAAAGTCCTCCCCAACAGAAGAACTCTCTGCTCTCTGCTTCCAAGGCTCACTCCTTTATGGCAACTCTCTCACACAATCTGTCAATCTGTTTGTGGGTCTGCCTCCATCACCAGGGTGTCAATGACCACACGTGGCCAAAACCACGTCTCACCTAGCCCTAGATCTCCAAACCCTGGCACCGCACCTGGCTCTGTAAACATTTGCTAAAAGAAAGAATGGTGTCGAGGACTGAACAAGGGCAACAGTAACCAAAAAGAAAAGAAGAGATCTGGTAAGTGACTGCAAATGGATATTGGACAGAGAAGGGAATTGAAAATGAGGTGAAAATCAAGTCTGGACAATTGAGAGAAATCTTAGTACCATCCCTCACACAAGAGAAGTGCAAAGAGAGAAAGAGCAGCTCTGGGACATCAGTCTGTGGGGAAGGCTGTCTTCAAGCTGGAGAGAAGACTCCTTAAGGGCCAGACCAGTCTTGATAGTATTTATTTTGCTCCTTCAGAGCCTAGCATGGTGCACAGTACAGAGCAGGAGTAAACCAACTATTTGCTTTCTATCAGTGAGAAAGATCTTGCTATTTTAGCTCAGCAAAGATGCTCTGACTAGAGCTACAGAGAGGACCCCCCCCCCCCATTAGGGGTTCAGGGATCCCAGAACAAGAAAACAGCACACTAATGGGCGAATTAGGGACCAGTAGCAAAGAAGTACTACATTTAGAGGAGCAAGGTGGTAGGGGCCAGGTTACAGAGGGACATGTGAGAGAGGGCTGGCTTTTGTGTGAAGTCTTGCCCATTGAGGGTAAATATAATACTCTCCAATGTCGAGGCTGACAGAAATAAAAAACCCTTAAAAGAAAGTCACACCAACCTGTATAAAGACGATAACATTTTCCGGAGCGGCTACGGCCACCACGTCCTGCTCGCTGGTTGGCTGATGCCTGGGACACTGGGACCACTACCAAGCACTCGATAGCTGTCCTGGGATTGTAGGCTCGGAGTTTCATGAAACCACAGTCGATCACATACACAACCCCACTGATTGTAATGGAGGTTTCTGCCACATTGGTGGCCACTATCACCTAAGTTCCCCACAGAACAAAGAGTGAAAATAAAAGTTATTGGTTCTTTTCACTTTTAATAAACTATTTCTTTTGGTATACTGCAAAAGCATAAGTTTTAGGGTCAGGGTACCCAGGGTGTGAATCCTGCCAGAGCATGTGATTTCAGATAAGTTAATTAACCTGAGCATGGTTCCTCACCAACATAATGTTTACCTCCTTCCCAGTGCTGGGCTCTAATACTAGTACTTGGCCCATAGTAAATACTCAACAAACATTAGTTTTTGCCTTTTGTACAACTAAGATAAATCACCACCCTGTACATGTAAAACCCATTTATTCACTCACATTCTAGCTATTTTCTAAGAGTTTGTGCTTTGCCAGGCACTGTGCATGTATGATGAATAAGAAAGAGAATACAATACCCCTGATCTCCCAGAGTCTAGTGTGAGAAAGAAAATACAACAGAGTAAGAATGTAACATTACGTAGTATTTAAGG
The DNA here is from genome assembly GCA_027563665.1 of Antrozous pallidus. NCBI lineage: Eukaryota > Metazoa > Chordata > Mammalia > Chiroptera > Vespertilionidae > Antrozous > Antrozous pallidus. The sequence continues at coordinate 78,249,689 of CM050518.1, forward strand.
TGTTTATTATATACTAGTGGCCAGGTGCACAAAATCAGTGCACCTTAAAAGGGAATTAATTAGAGGAAATATTTTAATAGTGCTATTTGCCCTTTCTCTATAATAGAAGTGTCAGAGATGAAAGAAAATTAGTAAAATGTTTATGAAAATCTCCCTCCTGTCAGAGTCTGGGGTGTGCCATGGGACCCAGAGTCAAGTCTTTACCCGTGATCGGCACGCACTTCAAAAATGCAGGAGACTCAGACCCAGCCGGCCCCACCCCCATCAAGCCCCTCGGGGCAGGAAGCGCAGTCTCGGGTCCTCCAGCCCAGCACCAGATGGGTTCTCGGTCTCAGGTCCCCTGTCAAGCCCTGCCAGGCAGGGGGCACGACGTGAGGTCCCCTGTCAAGGGGGGGCGCAGCCTCGGGTTCTCCGGCCTGGTGCTGGGACGGGAAGGGGTTGGGGGGGGGGGCCTGAAGTCCCCTGTCAAACTCTATTGGGTGGGCGGTGCAGCCTGAGGTCCCCTATCAATCCCCGCCAGGCAGGGGTCACGGCCTGAGGTCCCCTGGCCCGGTGCTGGGGCGGGTAGCATGGCCTGAGGTCTCCCGGCCCAGCGTTGGGGTAGGGGTAATGCAGCCTGAGGTCCCTCACTCCACCAAGTGCCATGCAGCTGTTTGGTCATGACATTATGGCATCCTGGCTAATTTGCATATCCTCTATTATTAGATAGATTATAATAATGGGCTGTGCTATTTTAGATTAGATGGCCAGAGGAAATCTCTCTAAAAGATGATTTTGAGCTGAGATGTGAGTAACAAGAAGCAGCCAACCCTGGAGATCCAGGCAGAAGAAACAATTGAAAGAAGGGAGAAACAGCCAGTGTGGCCAGAGTCCAGAGAAAGTACAAGATGAGGCTGGAGGGAGGCAAGGACAGATCTTACACAGTCTCTGGGCACTGTGAGGTGTTTGCATTTTATTCCAAGTGCATTGGAGCTGCCCCTGAAGGATATGAAGCAGCAGGGGTCATGTATAGATAGCACTCAGAACTTTTTAAAGGCACTTTTATATCTATCATTTCATAAAAATCTTCCTATCATTTTTACATAGTAGACATATGCTATAAAACCATCTGTCTAAAAGTCATTATTATTTATGTTTTACAGCTGAGAAAACCTGGCCTTGAGGTTGAGTAATTCACCCCAGAGCACAGTGACTCAGGAACAGAACCACAGCCTCCTGACTGATTGGCCACAGTTCATATTTCATTGGAAAGATTCCAGTTGCTCCCTCCCACTGGCTGGAAGCTCACTCCCAGTGGCCGGAAGGCTGAGCATATTCTTCCAAGTAGTCCAAATTAGAAGCGGATTGTCAGACCATCCCCACGTACTGTATTCTTCGTCACCTTCTGATAAGTAGCTATTACAAGCCACTTCAGGCCAGTCCTGGGTCTTCCTCATCCAAGGGAAGGCAAATGGGGTAAGGCCCAGGAGGACAATGAGCAGGAAGCAGATTGGCTGCCTGCTGGCTCCTTCCAAACCAATGCTTCCCACCATACCCTTCCCCACTCCAATTTCAATGCTAAATATTTTAAGCCACACCTTAAAGTAATTAACTTAAACCTAGTACTACAGGCAAAATGATGCTTCAAACCAATGGCTTAGAAACCACTAGTAATAATATATCTATTGTTCCCACTGATCACAATCCACCAACACAGTCCTGCAAGCCAAGGTAGTGTTGTGTCATGGGAAATATTAGGCAGGCAGGAAAGAGATAAGGAGAAGTCACCTGCTCTGATCATTACTGTCAGAGTGACCTTTCTGTGGTGCAGGTTCAGAAATCTTTGCAACACATTATTATTGTGTGCTTTTCAAAATACTGCACAGAAACATGGAGCTCTTAAAGAAATCTGCCTGTATAACAAGTTTCACTTCAATGTAAAAAAATTCTTTCCAATGCACAGCAAAGGGGTCCCAAAATGATTCTAGATGTCTGCGAACACTCTAGATCATCAGGTTAGTCTCACCTTTCGAACACTGCGGGACACCCTTTCAAACACTTTCATTTGCTCAAAGGAAGGCAGTCCTGCGTACATGGGGAGGATCCGGAGGTGTCTCTTCATCCCAGTCCGACCTAGTGCTCGAGCCTGCTCGATCAGCATAGATACAACGGTTTCTACCTCTTCCTAAAACATTGAGCCGGGAACCAAAGAAACCAAGATCAATTTGAAGCTGAAGCATGTCACTTTTTCATATGAAAGATATGAAAGTTGGGATCAGGATTTTAACTATGGTCAGATTCATGATTCTAGTAGGATCACATTCTACTCTGGGGTGATATTTAATTAAATGCTACCCAACAATGGTGCCCATGGAGTAAAAATGTGCAACTGTCAGGTTAATAAACAACTACAATTATTTAACTCAACTTTGAGCTACTGTGACAAACCAACCAGTGCATACATATGAACAAGCTGTGGCAGATAAAATCGCTATATGCATTTCAAGAAAAGATTACTGAATTGTGGAAAATGCTCAACAGTGGAAAAGATTCTAGCTGGAGGGTAGTTCTGAACAGTGTTACAACCCTGAGCGAGCACTTGGGCTTGTTCAATTGTCTTTTCAGTGATATGCCCACTTAGCACCCCTAGGATAAGCTATGCAGGTATCACTGGAAAAGAAGCCTGCAGCAGCAACCTGAACAGACAGATGCACCTGATGCAATATTCAATTTCAGTAAACAGCTTACGGAATGAATGTGTAATCTACTTTGGAATCAACTAATAAATTTCAAATACATTTGACCCTCTGCAGACAGAACAGGCAGGAGCCAATGACTCTCTGACTATGTAGTCAGTAGATGAATTACATCAAATCAAACAATTTTTTTTTGCAATTAAGTAACCACAAAATACAATAAAACATAAAATAAACAACTAAGCAAAGTAACAGCCTTCTGTATTAACTCTGGTGCTGCCTTAACGTGTCAATTCATTAGAGAAAAGGTCCATTGGAATTACCTGGCCAGTAAGAAATGCTAATATGTCTCCATCTCCCTCTGTCTGGTGAATTTTCATCACCGTTTCTACAGTTGATTTGATGTAATCTGGAACAGGACTGAAAAGATATATGAGTGAAACTCATCACTACAATACACACTAATTATAGATCCATTATCCTAGTAAATCTGGCAGCAGAATCTCATGCAAGTTAGTTTGGGCCTGCCCAGCAGTAATCTGTATATGAGTAAATAAAATAAGTATTCACTTTTTTCTTTTTTTAAAATGCAACATTTAAGAATAATTCATAATTACATGTCAACTATGATTTTTTTGCTTTACATGCAAAGAAACAAAAACTTGCACATTACTGTCAAGAGTTAAACTAAATTTGGTAGTGATATTGAGCAGGGTTCCAGAACATACTGTCAATGACAGGAGATGCAAAATAATGACAGTAGACAGAGTATACCTCTCCTCACCAGCCTGGCATATCACTCTTGTAAGACATGCAGTTGCTTCTCATTCCACAATATAGGCATAGCTTCCTAGGCACTATCATTAAAAAAGCAAGTATCATCAAACCTTTGCAGATAAAAGATATCCACAGGAAATGTCCGCCCTTCCACTGTAAGGATCACACATGTATCCCTGGTTGGGTCGCTGGTTTCATTTTGATTAAAGAAATCCCGAAATTTCTAAAAAAAAATTTTTAAAAATCAATTCTTCATCCCTTTAAAAAATAATTCCTAATCCATGGAAAAAAGGAAAAAAAAAATACAGAGCAGAGAGTTGGCAGTAGAATTGGATATATATAATACAAACAATGGGTTGTAAAATAGTTATTAAAAACCGTATTTTTATTATTGCAAATTTGAGGGATCACATTTCAATGACAGACTCTTTATTAAGGTTTGATAAATAAAGGTTAGATTTCAAAACTGTATTTGCTGACACCCGCCCAGCACCCTGTTGAGAGAAGTGGCTCTTAGCAGTTCCTCCCAAATAGGTAGCCACATTCTCTTCTATGGCACTTGATCACCAGACTGGTAGTCTATAGGGAGGCCTGGAAAGAGAGCTCTGGCCAACAATGGGGCAAGGAGGCACTACCAAAGATCCCCTCTTAGGGGATGTGCTCCAAAACACACAAAGAAGCTGAGCCTGAAAAGCTGAGTGACCAAACTGGCTGGAGAGTGAGCGCTAGATGGGAAGCTGCTGTGCCAGTGGTCCAGGGACACAGACACCCCATTAAGTGGAGTGTGTCAATATGATGTCAATGCCCTTCCTGTTCCCCAACTATATTCCAGTTCCCCCGAGGCCTGCTTGGGCATGAGTTTTTACCCTCCTGGGAGGCCTAACTACGTGATCACAAGCTCTGTCGTTATTTCCCCAGGTGTCTTTACCAAGCATGCCCATGCCTGCTCCTGGAATCTGGGAGCCCAGGGATACACTGAGGAACTGCATCAAATACAAAATGAATGGGCTTAGGAGATTTAACCACAAAAACCTGGGATACTATATATTAACCTCAAAGTTGTGTTTGAGAAGAGTAAGCACAGATATAAAAGTGCCTCGTGCCAACAAAAGAACTACATTGTGTTATGAAGAACCATAAGGCACTATTCTTCACTTGACTTTTGGGAAAATTCCCTTTGAGTAATTTCAGCCTTTCTGTGTTCTATGACGGACAGAGCACCGGCATGCTAGAAGGGATGCACAAGCAAGTGAGAAGAGATACCTCTGATGTCCCAAAAGAGTGAATAATCCAAGGGGGCAGGGTACAAAGAACCAATCACAACATGAACCAAGGCTGAATAACTAAATGAGCAGAAAAGAACTGCAAGTTACAAGTGAAGAGAATGCGAGGTCAATGACTGGCTCTTGGGGAAGGCAGCATGGAGGGGCAGTCTCCCTTGGCTAAGCCTTACGGATGACCAGGAAGAAGAGACACCCCTTCCCAGGATGAGAGCAGAGTGGAGACTAAGATATAAAGGACCCCTGACAAAGCACAGAGTCCAAGGTTCAGGGCAGGCCAGCCTCAGCTCTGAGTAGCCTTCTTGTCTATAAAATGAACAAACTGCTACCTACCCTGCAAGATTGTTGTGCCATTCAAATAAAGTGTGGCTGGAATGAGTGCACAGTAAGTGGCTGTGTTATCACCCTACAGGGCCCAAATGTCACGCTACACAGGCACTTTATTAGACAAGGGCGGTGAGAAGGGCATATTATCAGGCCTGTGCTCTGGGTGCCTGGCTCCGGTGGTCATTTTGGAGAAGGGCAGGTGTGATAAGAGAATGGAGGCCAGCAGACTAGTTAAGGGAGGTACCGTAATAGTTCAGAGGAGGTGGAATGAAAGAGTGGACTCGGGCAGGGCTGTTTGAAAGCAAAGCATTCCAGGGGTAAAGAGTGACAGGACCTGGCAGTCAGGGAGTGTGAGCACATGTCCAGGCAAGCCGGGGAGGGTGGAATTCTTATCCAATCACATCCCCAAGCAATGAAGTTCTGAGCCTGAATGATTACGAGAAAGGGACTGTCACAAAGAAGCCGAGTGCCAGGTTTGTAGGAGTCCCGGGTCTGAGTTTCTGTGGTCTGGCAGCTCAGGTTAGAGCACAGAAGTACAGTCAAGTTCACCTCCAGCTCAAAGGAGGTGGGCAGCCTCAAGAAGGAAGAGTGGCCAGTAAAGCAGCCTAAGGAGAAGCCATCAGAGAGGCAGGAGAGAGGGAAGACGGTGCAGCTCCAGGAGCTGCTGGCGGAAGAGGAAGATTTTAGGAAGGGCTTGACAGAGGCTTTTTGGAGCAAAAAGGCAAGCAGAACAGGGAGGAAGTTGATGCCTTAACAATGTTGCTGGAGTGGGCAGCTACCCCTTAGCTGCTCAGGAATACATGTGTTGAAGAGTAAAGATGGGAAGTTATTTTTTCAAAAAATAAAATTTAGCATTAACTGAGAAGGCACAAGATCTTTTTTTTTTTCAAATGAGAAGATGACTTACTTAATGGATTTCATTCCAGTAGTCTACACTTCCAAAACAAGAGGTATTCTTATTCACTGATTCAAGAATTTAAAGTTAGAATAATAATTTACAGTAATATAAAAAAGCATTATAAGCAAATTAATAACTTAAAGTAACAAACACAATACATCAAGTAAGCAATAAGCATGTAGTGCTGTGAACTGAAAATTGTATGCTTTAGAAATAAAGTCTGGATTTGTAATATTCTGGAGCAATCATATTAAGTTTCACTTCCTGGCTCCACTTTTGTTGTTTTATTTTAAAACATCTGCACTTGCCTTATGTAGTGGGTATGAAATGCAACCACTAAACTAGGGTATTTATTTAAATTTAATTTGCTCTAAAGTTCCCTTCATGGGGCTATTGGAAAAATCAATCTCAATTATTAATAGGGACACACACACTAGGATTATGCAGAGATTCTAGTAATATTATTAATGTAAACCCCTGCTCATTTCACCCTAGGCTCTAGAAAAATGCTTGATCTCTGCATGAAAATAGATCTGTTGCTATACAAAATGAGACATTAGGTTCTATATTAATGCAAAGAGCTGTGGCATTTAGGTCACAATATATACATATATATACACCAAGTGGCCAGATTATTATGGTCTCTGAACGCATAATAATCTGGTCACTCAGTGTGTGTGTGTGTGTGTGTGTGTGTGTGTGTGTGTGTGTGTGTTAGAGGCCCAGTGCATGAATTTGTACATGGGTGGGGTCCGGCCAGCCTGGCCAGGGGGAGGGGACATGGGCAGACGGCCGGCCTGCCTGCTGGTCGAACTCCTGGTTGAGGGGACAATTTGCATATTAGCCTTTTATTATATAGGATATACACTGAGTGGCCAATTACACATTCAAAGATCATAATAATCTGGCCACTCAGTGTATATTCCTGCTATTTCATTGGGAAAAATGTACCTTATCACTTTCAGAAACTTCTTACACATTGTTTTCTTAGTCTTGGCATAGACACATAAACTTGTACTCAAAACCTGAACACTCAGTTGTGTTTGCTGAGAAGATAAGGGTAGCCTCAGGTCTCCTAGATTCAAATCCTGCTTTTGTTGGTGGAGCTGGCATAGAGTGGGTATTTTGCTTATTTTTTTCTATCCATTTAGATTCCCTGGAAGGCACAAGATCTTAACCTTTAAGATCTTTGTGTTTTATCTTTATTTAGAAATATAAAATACACACAGAAAATTATAAGCTAGAAAGCAAATAAATATAGTATTAACAGTGTATACATTTTGAGGCAGAAGGACAGAACAGAAGGAGTGAAATAGGTTCAACACCTGGAAAAGGAGAGAGTTTGAGTCAGGTTTAAAAGAGGGGGTCGCACTGACATGGACATACAGTAAGAAACATAAAATGGCATAAAGGAAAAGGACAGCAGACATCTGCTGGGTTGCCTTCCCAGTTTGCCACAGCTTCCTTTCCTGAGCACAGAAGTGGGATTCCAGCAGCCATGTCCATCTCAGGTTCAACAGGCCTTGGCCCATACAGGTTAGTCCCAGTGAGTATCTGACCTCAAGTTCCTTCTCCAGAAATCTGGAAAGGGAAACTAGTCTCTTCCCAAGTAGTTGGCCCTGTGACAAAAAACTGTGGGAGTAATCAGCAATCTCATTTTCTCCACGTGGACAAAAGCAAATAAAAGAAAAACAACAGCATGTGATACAATACTGGTCAATAAATACTTCGTAATTATATCTGGTCATATTTTCTGTAATTGTTTGCTTAATTAGGCTTTTATTAACAAAGCAACTAAACAATGTGACCAGCCCAGTCATGCTTGCCTCTGCCTCCCAGCTGCAATCACTGCTGAGCCGCCTGGGCCCGGAGCAAAACCAGAGCAGGTGGCATCATCTACCCCTCCAGGCAGTAGGGCTTGGAATTAGTCTGTCACCCACAGATCCAGCAGCTGGGGGACCAGGGATGAGTTCTGGCATCACCTGCACCTCTTGATCAAATGCTACCTAAGCCACACCCTTTCCCACTCCCACGCCTACTTCTATTCTTCCTCCCTCACCCTCTTCAGCTCACTCCATTGCTCTTCCTCACTCACTCTCACATGGGAACTCATAAACCATGCCCCACATGTACCCACACTCCCACAGAACTGATTCTCTCCCTGAGGTCCTCTCCTCATACACACACAGACTTCACCTCCAGCCCCAGCATGGAGTGAAAAGGGGATAAAGGGGTGAATGGCCCTAGCCCATCAAAGGCCCAGCTAAACAATGCTGAGGTCCTGGCATGCCTGCATCATAGTATTCCCACAGCATCACAAATTTCCTACATTCATTCTACTTTCCCACTTAAAGAAACCACTTCCAGAAAGTCCATCTACATCAACTACTGTTAGGCAGAACTGGAAAAAGCTATTTTTTTTTAATCTCTATGTCACATCAAAAGACTATGAAAGGCAATTATGAGCAATAAGTATTATTTAACAGTCATTCTAAGAAAAGACTCAGACTTTACAGTTTTCAAACATAATGAAAACTGTTGGGAATACCTTTTTACAAGGGTAGATAGCAAAGATAAGATGTAAAATAGAGGTGTTTTGTGCAACTTAGTCACAGAGGGGATATCAGGAGAGGTCAGGTATGGTCCTCAAAATAGCATTCTAGCAGGTGTTGTGGTTGAAGCACATGAGAATTAATTAAAGAGGGCAACCAAGGAGCTTTGCCCCAGAAGTTATCATGGGCAGACTTAAGACACCAGACTCCTTCAGCCTAGTGAGAAGATCTGCAAGCAGTCTGGGTGCACATGCAGACACCTCTCTTAGCCATGTTGGGTTTTTTCTCTCTCCAAGTTGTTTGGATCCTAAAGCCACAGCGAGGCCAGGCCCTTTCAAACTGGATTATAAAACTGGCCTCTTAACTACTATTTCCACATCTCTCTTGTGCACAGCACCGAAGTGCTCTTCCTAGAATCAAGTCAATATGACCAAGTCACATACCTCACACCCTCCCAAGGCTCCTGACCAGGCACTGGATGGAGTTCTTCCTCCTCTAGTTGGCTTGTAAGGCCTTCCATCATCTAAGCTCTAACAACCTTTCCATTTTAATCTTCCATTGTCTCCTATTCAATCAAAATTCATTCAACCCACAGCACCTACATTATGCCAGACACTGTTGAAGACATTCAAAGTCCCAATCTTCAGGGAGTGTATGTTTCATGATGGGAGACACACAATAAACACTCAATATACACCTAATGTTAGTGCTAAACAGAAAAAAAATAAGCAGAATAAGAAGCTGGATAGCAACAGGGGCCCTACTTTAGACAGAGTGGTCAAGAAAAACCTCTCTGAGAGTATAATACCTGGTCAAGACTGGAATGAAATGAGGGTGGAGCCATGAGAATGTCTGAGGGAAGAATGGTGTAGAAAGAGGGTTTTTCAGAACAGCAAGGGGACCAGTAGGGATGGAGGGTAGGAAACACTGGAGAAATGTGGAAGTTAGAGGCAGATCACCCCATATCGGGTGATACAGGTAAGACTCCCACCTTACACTTGACTCCCAGCCCCCTGCACACATGGTTTCACCCCCTGTGCTCTATGCATGCTCAGGATGCCCTTCCCCACCGCTGCCCATCTGACAAACTTCTGTGCATCTGTCAAACCCAACTGGACATCCTTCCTCTGTGAAAGTTTCTGGACACCTTCAAGCCAGCTGGAGTTAGGAACACTCTCCTTGGCTGTCTCAGCACCTTGAACATACTGAACTGTAAATACCTATTTATTTTATATACTACAGGCCAGTGCATGAAATTCATGTATGGTAGGGAGGGGTGTCCCTCAGCCCAGCCTGCACCCTCTCCAATCTGGGACCCCTCGATGGATGTCCCTTTCACAATCCAGGAATCCTGGCTCCCAACTGCTCACCTGCTTGCCTTTCTGATTGCCCCTAACCACTTCTGCCTGCCAGCCTGATCACCCCCTAACCACTCCCCTGCCAACCTGTTTGCCCCTAACTGCCCTCCTCTGCAGGCCTGGTCACCCCAACTGCCCTCCCTAGCAAGCCTGGTCCCTCCCAACTGCCCTCCCCTACTGGTCTGATCGCCCATACTGCCCTCCCTTGCGGGCCTGGTCCCTCTCAATTGCCCTCCCCTGCTGGCCATCTTGTGGTGGCCATCTAGTGTCCACATGGGGGCAGAATCTTTGACCACATGGGGGCAGCTGTCTCTTGTTGGAGTGATGGTCAATCTGCATAGTACTCTTTTATTAGATAGGATAAAGGCCTGGTGCATGGGTGGGGGCCAGCTGGTTTTCCCTGAAGGGTGTCCCCCTAGGGGCGTGAGGCAGCCTGGACAAGAGGCTTGTGGTGGTTTGCAGGCCAGCCATGCCCCCTGGGGACCCAAGTGGAGGCCCTGGCCTCTGGGATTTATTTATCTTCTACAATTGAAACTTTGTAGCCTTGAGTGGAGCCAAGCCTTCTGCTAGCTTGGTACCAGCAACTATTTCTGTTGGGATTTATTTATCTTCTATAATTGAAACTTTGTAGCCTTAAGCAGAGGCCAAGGCAGGCCAGGGCTTCAGAAGCTTGGCTTCCTCCATCGTCTGGGGCAACCCTAGCCTCCTGCTCTCTCCAAATCCATGGCTGCCACCATTTTTGTTGGGATTTATTTATCTTCTATAATTGAAACTTTGTAGCCTGGCATGCAGGCCTGGGCCAGCCAGGGTGTGTGGAAAGCTTGGCTTCCTCCACTGCTGGGAACCCCCAGCCTCCCTCCTGCTCTCTCCCTGGCCGCAACCATGGTTGTGTTAATTTGCATACTTGCTCCTGATTGGCTGGTGGGTATAGCAGGGTGATGGTTAATTTGCATATTATTCTTTTATTAGATAGGATATGACAAGTGGTCAAAATTATTTTGTTGAGTTGAGTTGCTTTTTGAACTTAAATATTAGTTAAGAGAGACTAATAATATAAACTTAGCCAAAAAAATTACAACTTGGACATTATATGTACAATAAAAACTTCAAATGTATAAAAATTCTAAATATAAATGCTACCCATAAGTAAATGCAAGAAATATAACCTCATACTAAGAAAAGTAATAAAAGGAAGCTAGCTGCCTGTAAGAGGAGAAACAGTATGTAGAGAAACAAGACAAGTAGGTATTATGATCTCAATTAATTACAGGTTGATTTCCACCTACAGGCTACAAAGGAGTATCCTCTGAGCCCCTGGAATCTAGGTCATCAGATGGCCCCATAAGGGATGTAGGCCATTCTGCCAAAGATAAGCTCTTGCTAGAGATAACTTCCCACAGTCATGGCCAATGATTCCAGTGTCTACAGGGGACAAGGAGAGAGGGGATATGTTCTTACCTCTGCATCCAGAGTGGCTGAAGCCACAATCAATCGAAGATCCCCTCGCTTTTTCTGAATCTAAAAACAAAGGCATAATAAAACAACTGTAAAATTTATGTATGAAATTTGATATCTGAAATTCATAATAATTTAGTTTGTGTATTTTAGGGGGTAAGAGGGAGCTTACAGATGAAACAAGACTGACCACAAGTTGATAATTATTGAAATCATAGGTTAAAATAGCGTTTATTATTCTATTCTTTCCAATTGTACAAAATTTTCCAAAATAAAGAGCTAAAACAATTTAATAGAAAGTAAAAAGAAGCTTTAGACTTGAATTTGAATTTACTGAAAGTAAAACCATTTTTCTTGGCACCTGGGTCTCTGGATAGTCAGAATCTGTGTATGCAGGTTGGGACAAAACCCCCCCTGTATATAGCTAACGTATAAAAAAAGTACTTTAAAAGCAAACAAACAATAAACAATAACACCAAGATAGAAATATGGGCAAAAGATATTTAACAGTTATCAGAAGAAAAAGATGATCAATAGGCATAGGAGAAATTATCATATAAACTATAGCAAATACATATAATAACAATGAGATTCCTTTTTTCACCTTTTACTCTGGCAAGGATGTACTTTGAATGCTAGTATTTAGTGTTGGCAAAGATTCAGCGCAATAAGCCCTTATTATGTTGTTCCTAAAAAGGATAATCCCTCATAAATATCAAAGCCTAAATCTTTGACCAAGAAATAAAATAATAATCAAAAAACAACAGCAGTTAACAAACACTGAGTTCTGTACTATTCCAGGGTCCCGGAGTACAGCTCTGCAGCATACGCACTGTACAAAGATGCCTGCCTAAGGGGCCAGGGCATCTAAAATCCAACGCACCCTCCTCTCACTTGGCTAGGGACATCCTCCCAGTGGGGGCATCTTTTCCTAATTTGCACAAAGGTGTCTTACAGTCTATTTGTGACCCTCGGCCAGATGCCATCCTAAGAATTTTACAATGTCTACTTAATCCTCATAACAAATTATGATAAAGAGCAGGTCTGAGCTAGAGAACTCTCCTCAGTATGGAGAGGTTCTATCCCCTGCTGTATCCTCTCAGCACATGTGGCTACAGATCCCTTAAAATATAGCCAGTATGACTAAGGTACTGAATTTTTTATTTTATGCTATTTAAGCCAATTTAAATCTAAGGTGGTTAGTGGCTACCATATATGAAAGTGTACTGTACACATACAGACACTTAACTATTATCCCCATTGTAGATATGAATAAATTCAGCAATCAGAATTTGAACCCAGCAGTCTGACCCAGGTCAATGCTTTGCTCTACCACCACTTTCTAGACTCCTGTGACGGAAATTTATCCAAAGAAAACAACCAGAGAATTTTAAATAAAAATCAGGAATGGGGATAGAGGATGGAGGTAAGGTAGAAACAATAATGACCATGAGTTATAATTACTGAAGCCAAATGATGGGTACATGGGGGTCATTAAAACCCTCTCTTTACTCTGGGGTACATTTAAAACTTCCTATGATAATAAATTTTTAAAAGATAAAAGAAAAAAAGCAGGAATGCAACAGATTAATTATAAGGGTGCTCACTGTGACATTATTTAAAACTAGATGCCTGGTGCACAAAATTTGTGCACAGGGGTAAGGGTTCCCTTAGCCCGGCCTGAACCCTCTCCAATCCAGGTCCCCTCAGGGGATGTCCAACTGCCAGACATTCCTCTCACAATCCAGGACCCACTGGCTTCTAACCACTTGCCTGCCTGCCTAATCACCCCTAATTGCCCCTCTGCTGGCCTGGTCACCCTCAACTGCCCCCTGCCAGCCTGATCACCCCCTAACCACCCCCCTGCCAGCCTGGTTGCCCCCTAACTGCCCCTCTGCCGACCTGGGCGCCCCTTAACTGCCCCCCTGTAGGCCTGGTCTCCCCTAATTGCCCCCTGCCAGCCTGGTCACCCCCTAACTGCTCACCTGCTGGCCTGGCCACTCCCTAACTGCTTGCTCCCCTGAAAGCCTGATCGCCCCTAACCACCTCTGCCTCGGCCCCCAGCACCATGGCTTTGTCTAGAAGGAAGTTGGACATCAGAAGATGTCCTTTGATCTGACCTAATTAGCATATTATCCTTTTATAGTATAGGAGATACTTCAAATCTGGAAACATAAATGCCTTGCAGTAAAGGAAAAATCAAATGGCAGAGATATAGTTATATAGCCATTAAAATAACATCTTCAAAGAATACTTAATGACACAGAAAAATGACCTTAATATAATGTTAAGAGAAATATGCAAGACACAAATTAGCACATACAATCTAATCCCTATTATGCCAAAACAGATTCATGTACACACACAAGAGATCACAGAAAAGAAAAGAAAACATACCAACATCCACTAGTGACTTTCTCTGAATGGATAGCATAAGGATTATGGATGATGATTTAAAGTTTTTTCCTTCATATTTTGTTGGATTTTCCAAATTTCTACAATTATTTTCCTAATCAGGTAACAAAACAAAAACAGAAAAACAGAAGTCTGGCAGCGAAATCATACCTTTTTCAGCAAGCCAATGGCAATGTCTGTGTACAAGGTCCTCTCATGGGCTTCATCTAGCATGACGGCACTGAGAATCAGAAGGAAGATCTCAATGAACATCCAGACAACCCCTGCCCCCTCCCCATAACCCCATCCACATCATCAAAGGGACGTCTAGGTATTTAGCCACTATGCAATCACCTTGTATCAAAATAAAGCAAGTAACTCCTCTCTGACAAGGAGGAAGCTCTTAAGCTAATAAAAATGGTGACCGCAACATATGCTGATGAAGAAAATGGTGTGTGTATCTATTGCTCTGTTTAAAGAGTTTTACCACCCACATTGGATTCTAAGAGGATCTAATACCTGATTTTAAATTATAACATACTAGGGGCCCGGTGCATGAAATTCATGCACCGGGGGGGGGGGGATCCCTCAGCCCAACTTGTCCCTTCACACATACTGGGAGCCCTCAGGGGATGTCCTACTGACCACTCACTCACAGCCTGCCCAAGGCCGAAAGCCCCTGACTGAGGCTTTAGGCCTTGGTTACCCAGCCTTCACCCTGCAATGGGGCCAATGACTGGCTCTGTCCCAGCACCACCCCCTGCCCCAGCCCGGGCCTTCAACCCAGCCAGCTAGCACAGACCTCATTTGTTTCCCCCCTAGCCCAGGCCTTCTCCCTAGCCAGTGCACTCTGGGAGCCTTGACCCAGACCCCCGCGACTTGGGTCGCCTGGGCCCCGCCCCCTGCTGCTTGGGCCACCTCAGCCCTAACCCCCCAGCTCAGGCCGTGCACTTGCTGGCTGGCTCCGCCCCAGCTTCTGATTGGCTGGAGGGTGTGGCTTGTGGGTGTAGCAAAGGTATGGTCAATTTGCATATTACTCTTTTATTAGATAGGATAACCCCATAGAGCACATATAATTAGGAACAAGGCCAACCACTTAAAGATTGTTAAGCTGCAGAAAATAACACAAAGGGCCACATTATCACAGCTGTGTTGCATGTGTAACAGGGAGTCAAATGTGACATCCTTTCCTAGAATGCCAGAGCCTGGATAGACAATTTTAATGCCTTGAGTGATAAAGACACACAAGGAAGGAGAGAGTATAATTATTTGGACTCTGAACATCACATTCAATAAAATGCTGCCCAGTTCTGTGCTGCAACTCTGAAGACACTATTAATCCTGGCACGTAATAGAGACAAGATACATAGGACAAGTCCACAGACTGTTCAAATAACATCAGGGATTTTAACTTACTCTTTTGTCTGTAAAGTCTGAGAATGCTTTAGGGTAGCTGAACATGGACTACTACCTCAGCTACTAACACAACTAACTGCCTTTTCAATCTACTTATATACTGTACTTTTGAAACTTTAGGAAAGTTATCATAAGAAAAAGACATTTACCTATATTTTGTTAACAAAGGATCAACCATCATTTCCCTGACCAACATTCCATCTGTCAGAAACTAAAAAACAAAAACACAAAAATTTTAGAAATAATTATTTTATACTTTAATGATTTTTTTTCTAAAAAGTTCAAGTGCAACTAAACAACCTCTTTATCAGCAAGTCTACAAGACAATTTCCACAAAGGACAATGAAGAGATACCCCAACATTTTAGTTATTAAGCAATGGAACTGCTCACAAACAAGACTTCAAACATGAGCTCTCCAGCTGGGGTCTATAATTCTTTTAGCTGAATTTCACCTACATTTACTATTTATATATCAGCTGAGCCTCACTTCCTTTAGGCGCGCACATGCACACCACTGGTACTGCTGAGCAGGCAGTAAAGACAAACCTATGTCTGCCCAAGGGAATGCCATGATTATGACATAACTTGTTAAAATGTCCCAAAAACTATGGACTTGCAGCTCCTGAGGTGATTAACCTCAGCTTCAACTGATATTATTTGAGGGAGGTAAAAAGGGACTGTAGTTAAGAACATGGGCTGTGTCTGACAGCTGGGAGTTCAGATCTTGGCTCTATCTTATTAGCTGGGTAAACCTTAGGCAAGTTACCCCCTTCCTGAGCCCGATTCCTCCTTTGTAAAATGGGAACAATAAAAGAATCTACCTCAGAGGGTTACTGTGAGACTTGAGATAGCACACAGGGCCCTGGACACAGTGTTCAGGAATGTCAGATATTATCATTTAGGATTAATGAATGTTTACAAAATGCTTTAGAAATATGCAGCAAGAATTAGATATTGTGACTCTCACCCAAATAGTTCAGTACTTTTACAAGGCTAACTTATTTCCCTCACATGCTGTATCTTGGTGTTTTTGTTTTCTGTTTATAAGAGCAGGATACATTCCCATAATTTTTTTTTTAGAGCTGGTACAGCTGCCACATAGACACACTGGAGTGAAACTGAGAACCTGCCACCAATGACAGGCCACCAGTTAAGAAACGAGTGCCTTGAAATTATGATCATTTGGTTACATAATCCACTGAAATTTATCTAAAAATTAGCTAGTTTAAATATATTTAATGATACAGAACAATATTCCCTTTACCTAGTAAAATGAATGTAAAGGTAACAAAATACAGAAATTTGGAAAACAAGGTCTCTATTTTTTACAAATTACAGCATTGTTCATTTAACTCATCTCATTATTTCCAATCTGCCTCTGCTGCAAATTGAGAGGTTAACTGAGATTCTAATAACCAATTTTCATTTCATCCGGGCTTCTCATTCATGATTTTAGAGTACTAGGTGATTAGACTTTGATTCCAGCATAGTGGTATCCAGTAGATACTCTGTTAAGTTTATTGTGTATTAATTACTATTGATACTGATTATTTTAATATTAGCATGTAGGTTAAAAAAAAAAACATTAAAATTCATTTTCATATAAAAATTAGAAAGGCCTAACTAGTAAAACTAAATTCTACACTTTATCAATTTATACTACTTTGTCCCTGTTTTTAGGCCTTTTTATAGGCAAGTTTCTGTATTTAGACAGCAAAGTAGATCGTTGGAAAATAGTAAAAAC
Organism: Antrozous pallidus; assembly: GCA_027563665.1. Lineage (NCBI taxonomy): Eukaryota > Metazoa > Chordata > Mammalia > Chiroptera > Vespertilionidae > Antrozous > Antrozous pallidus. Next base: position 78,266,566 of record CM050518.1, read on the forward strand.
ACAAGGGGAAGGACAGCTTTGAGTCCTGGTTCTATCACTGACAGGCACATGACATTAGGCAAGTTATTCAACCTCCCAGGTCCTCAACCTCTTCTGAGAACCAAGGGCTTCATCTTCCTTTCAAGGTCAAGGCTCTGTACCTCCCAGCAGACTATATTCCCCGAGGGCCATTGTATCCGTGTCCTATCAGCAGTAATGCAGCATGTTTTCAATTCCCCCAAATAATCGTCTTCCTTATTCCCACTAGGAAAAGTGGCTTGAGCACCTCACCTTAATTCTTGTAGCCAGCGGGTCAGTGCAGTCATCAAAGCGGATGCAGTAGCCCACCTCATGGCCCAGCACTGCACCCCTCTCATCAGCTACTCTCCCTGCAACCTTTGGGAAGAAAGATCATGCTGAAAATAGAGACATAGAAATTACTGCACAGAGCACATACTAAGGAAAATATAAAGGTCACTTATTTTTAAGTAGTAATGTGAACACAGTGGGAAAATGTAAAAGGGCAGGTTATTAGAGAACAAGTGTAATAACCTTTCTGATTTATTAACTTTATATATTTCACTTCACCCTATGATCAACTTGAGGCAAATTATAAGAACATATGCAATAAAAACAAAACCCCATAAAGATGTCACAGATCAGGATCAAAGAAATGACAGATGAAATTCAAAAGATCAAGGACAAAAAGCAAAATTTAAAAACATAAATACGCCAATTATTTAAGTTGAGCTACAAATTCAGCTCGAAATTTCCAGTGACCAAATCAAAAAGGGAAGCAGAAGAAATGACAAGATTCACTCTGTTCCTAAAGCCTTCTCTATTCTTTCATATACCAACCAGGCACAAAATTTCATGCCTTGAAATAAAACACCACTGGACCATAAAGGCAGCGGAACAGAAATGATCAAATTCAATGCTGGGCCAAATTCATTTTCCCTTTTCGAAAGAAGGATAATGTTTCCAAAGCAAGATAATCTACAACAATGTGTAACAGTGTCCCAGCTACCAAAACCATTAAAAGAGGAAATAAAGACAAGAATAAAGATTAAAAAGTAAAAAAAAGACAGATAAGCTGATGAGAAGATTAAACAAGAATCCAAGTTAACATAACAAAGTGAAACTAGAAAACAAAGTACATAGTATATTATGAAGACCATAAATTATTGGTTGGCTTTTTTTTACCCAACCATATATGACAAAGAGTGAGTGTAAGAAACTGAAAAAAAGAATCCGACAGCAAAATCTCCTACCTCCCCAAGGACAGTCAAATTATTATCTTATTAATAGAAAATATCTGAAATAATGAATACATATAAAAGTGAAAGAGCAACAATGTTTGAAATTTAGTTTTAAAAAAAATAAAGACTGTAACATTTGTTATATAAATTACCTAATTGAAAAAAGAAAAACAAAGGGAAGCAATATTATAGAGATTCCCTGGGGACCTGGCACATCTACCCAATGTGAAGCCACTTGCCCAGGTAGTCTCTGAGTCTTGGGCTTGGAATGTGGGCAGGCACAGGTGTCCTGAAGCAGAGTTGACTGCTATGGCCATTGGGCCACAGCACCCTCAAGCTCAGGAGCCCCGTGTCCCAGCGGTAGCTCCCCAAGCCAGGCACACCAGGAGTTATCTGGCCATCAGTGTTTAAGAAATTCAAGAGCAGATGAGGATCAGGAGTGGCTCTGCCTGACAACTTGAAATTACAGATCTGGTAGGCCAAAACAGCATCAATCATCCAACAGCTGGTCTACACCTCACAGTCTTTCAAAACACCTTATGAAACTAGAAATTCATCTTAATGACTCTACCTCTCCAGGTTATATTTCCCGACAACCAGCATTTCAGCAGGGTGGTTTCGTTATTGTTTCAATTTCAACCTTATGGATCATTATACAACAAATCTTAGAAAATGGCACAAATGGAGAATGTGTGCATAGACATAACAGGAGTTGAGGGGAAAATAGGCTTATAAGAATAAGCATAAATGAACCAACCCTCCCCCCAAAATATAATATACAAGGAAGAAGCCAAAACTATTTAGTCATATTATTTCACTGTTTATATATATTTGCTATAAAAAATATGTATTTTGTTATCAAACTCTTTTTTGTTATTAATTTTAGAGATGGAGAAAGGGGGGGGGAGAGAGAAAACAAAGAGACAGAGAGAGAGAAGTATCGATTTGTTGTTCCACTTATTTATGTATTCACTGGTTAATTCCAGTATGTGCCCTGACAGGAGACCAAACCCACAACCTTGATGTAGCAGGACAATACTCTAACCCACTGATCTACCCAGCCTGGGCCTCAAACTCTTTTTTAAATTTTTATTTATGACTACATCACTTAATATTTGGAAGGTCATAATCTAATGGCTTTTTAATAGATATTTACCTCTACTAAGTTCTACTCCCAATAAGCTCATCAATTGGACAGGATATTCTTTTTTGACAAAAACAAAGAGGGAAGGGGGTGTAAAAAAAAAAAAAATCACGAACACCTATGACCTGCCAGTACTGTGCTCCAAACTTTCACAAATTGTGTGTCATTAAAGATGCACACAGCCCATGAGGAGGGTTAGATACCCTAAAGAGAGAAAGTAAAATAAGATAGGCTTAGAGCTTGTCCAGAATCACAGCTCAAGGCAGGGCCCGGCCTTGAAGCCCGACCCAGACCATCTGAGCACAATAAACATAATAGTAACTGCCTCTCACAGAGATCAGCAACTGCTTATGCAATCTGTTCCAGGCTCTGAGATTGTTTTCAGATTTCAGTCTGCACACAAAGTACTTCTTGAGATGTAGCATTTCAAACCTGACAGCTCTATTAATATTACACGGTTAATTTATACACTTTGGGTTCTTTACATAGAAAGTGTGTCGTTCCATGGAAATTATCCATGGCTACAAATTTGGAACTAAAATCCAAACTGATTAAGAGCTGGGATCCCAAACCATAAATAGGAAAAAATTAAGTAACTGAGTCATCTCTTGTAATGTAAAAGGTTAAGTGGTTTCCAAACTATTATCTCTATTTTTACACACACGTAAGACTTGGGAAATGTTTATCAATAATTTCTAACCTGAAGACAATAAGAAAATGAACTTTGGGGAAAAGTATTACACAGTAATTAAAACTCGGGATACAGCAAACATAACTCAATGAAACAGAATTTCCTGTCCAGGTAAAGATGGCCTTTTCTGAGCTAATTTATAATAACAAAAGAAATAAAACATATTAACAACCAAAAACTCCATCTTCAATGAAAGAAGGAAATAACCAGAAGCCCAAACAATTACTTAGGAAGGACTCTGCCAAATACTGTGAGGTCTGGACCTAGAAGAGAAGCTCCAGCCTCCTCAAACCAGAGCAGGCTGCTGGCTCCCTCTGTGTTACCACCCTAAAGGAGGGCTGACAATCCTTGTATTAGGAAGACACAGGCAGCAGTGTGCCCAGGCCCTGAAGATACACAAAATATCTCAGTGGGAGACCCACACTGAAGGCAAAGAATCACAAGGGAAAGGAACTAAGGAGGAAAGGCAGGCAATCAGGAGCAAGCAGCAAATCCCAAATCAGAGAGCCCAGAGAATTTTATCTTGAGCCATTACAGGAGTGTACTGCAAGATCCCCATCCGATCCCCCAGCAAAGAAGGATAAGAGATTTGGTGAGAGGCTGTTCACTATCCAGTACAACCTCACAATTCTGCAGTCACTAAAAGAACTAGCACAAGCTAGCCAGGGTGGCTCAGTAGGTTGAGCGTCGCCAGGCACTGGGAGGTTGCTGGTTCAATTCCTGGTCAGGGCACATGCCCGGTGTTGTGAGCTCAACCCTAGTATGGGCCTGCAAAAGGCAGCCAATCAATGTTTCTCTTCCTCTCTCTGAAATCAATAAAAACATTTGAAAAAAGACTGCCTAATTTAAAATAAATTTTAAAAATACTAACACAAGCCAATTTCCTTAAAGTCAATGAAGAAAAAGGAGGGAAAAAAAAAGGAACACAAGCAAAAAAACAGTTTAAAAAGAAACTTTAAAAATATTACCCAAACAAACAGAAGGACATTTCAGCCAAAGAAATCCAGTTTCAAAGAAATCATAAGCTTATGCTAAAAACAGTGTAAGGAACAGATGCAAAGTCAAAAAAAGAGTTAAAGAGAAACAAGGTCTCACACATACAGACCAGAAGCCAGTCAAGACACAAAAGACAGTGGGGAAGGCTTTCCCCAAATTTGAGAATAATCCCTAAAATTGATATAATGCTATAAAAATATACAGTTACAAAATTAAAGGAACACAGTGTCAATAATAAAAAGCAAATCTGAATCAACCATGCTGGAGTAGCACTAAAATACTGCTCTACTCTCTTTGTAGGAAAATAACAGAGAATCATCTTATATAGTAAAAGGCTAATATGCAAATCAACCAGTGGAATGACTGGTCACTATGACACGCACTGACCACCAGGGGGCAGACACTCAACACAGGAGCTGCCCTCTGGTAGTCAATGTGCTTCCACAAGGTGAGCTCCACTCAGCCAGAAGCCAGACTCATAGCTCACGAGTGTAGCAGTGTTGGCTGGTGGCAAGACATCCCCCACCACCAGTTGGACATCCCCCGAGAGCTCCCTGAACTGCGAGAGGGCATAGGCTGGGCTGAGGGCCCTCCCCTCAAGTGCACAAATTTCATGTACCAGGCCTCTAGTTGTCATATAAGGCGGTAATCAATGAAAAAGCAGTCAAAAATTACACGAAAAAAATTTAGAGAAATGTGTCAGGCATTAATTAATGAAAACACTATATTATTTTTCTCAATTTTTAAAAATTTTGTTGTACTATCTGCTTTTTAAAATTATAATGTATTATAATATCTCCTCCCATTCTAAATATTCGCTTCTCTATTAAGAAAAAAAATTCAAACAAATAATTATGAGACCTATGTAGAAATATAAAGAAATCAAAACAGAATAAATTTGACTAAAAACAATCATGAAAATTGTGGACAGACTTAAAGAAATTTCACAAAACAAAGCGGAAGAGTACGTGATTTCAGAGATGGTGACAAATACTAAAAATAGACAAAGGAGATCTAATATATACTTGATACTCTTAGAAAGAGAATAAAATAAATGGAACAGAACAATTTTTCAAGATATAATAAAAGAAAATCAGCTTGATATAAAGAGATGTGAACCTGAAGATTAAAAGTTCTTCCATATTTAAGAAAAAAATGAGAGAGTAATCAGCATCAGGACATCCTGATGCAAAAACAATCTTTAAAGTATTCAAGCAGAAAAAGTAAACCAGGAAGTAGGGAGGGAAACACCCGAAGGACCTTAGACTTCTATATAGTGATCCTCCATGTCAAAAGCAAGACAGCAATGTCTGCAGTTTCCAGGGAAAGACAGTGGAATCAAGAATTTTATATTAGCGCCGAGACCGGTTTGGCTCAGTGGATAGAGCGTCAGATTGCGGACTGACGGGTCCCAGGTTCGATTCCGGTCAAGGGCATGTACCTTGGCTGCGGGCACATCCCCAGTAGGGGGCGTGCAAGAGGCAGCTGATCGATGTTTCTCTCTCATTGATGTTTCTGACTTTCTATCCCTCTCCCTTCCGCTCTGTAAAAAATCAATAAAATATATTTTTTAAAAAAAAGAATTTTATATTAGCAAAAAACACAATCAAACATACTCAGGCATATAAAATTTAGCCAATAAAGAAATAAAGCAACATGAGCAAGTCAAGATTGGCAAAACAAGAAAGTATTTAGTGAAGAACATTAGAACTAAATAAAATTAAACATCTGTGATAGTTATTATAAAAGAGACTATATATTTATAAATCCTATTTAATAAAAGTAATATGCAAATTTGACCATACCTTCGCCATGCCCACAAGCCAATCAGTAGCAGATTATGCAAATAAACCCCAACCAAGATGGCTGCCGTCACTGAGAGCAGGAGGAAGGCTTGGGTTTCCCCAGCAATGGAGGAAGCCAAGCTTTCTGCCTGCCGTTGCCTGTCTAGGCCTCCACTCAATGTTACAAAGTTTCAATTATAAAAGATACAGAAATGACGGCAGCCACTGAGCTGGAGAGAACAGAGGCTTGGGTTTCCCTGGCAATAGAGAAAGCCAAACTTTCAGCCTGCCATTGCTAGCCTAGGCCTCCACTCTAGGCCACAAAGTTTCAAATAGAAATGGCTGCCGCCCCAGAGCAAGCAGAAGGCTTGGCTCCACTCCAGGCTACAAAGTTTCAATTGTAGACATAGATTAATCCCAGATCCCAAGGCCTCCGCATGGATCACTGTGGGGCGTGGCCAGCCTGCAAACCTCCACAAGCCCCTCGCCCAGGCTGCCCCTCACCCCAAGGGAAGCCCCACCCTGATCTGGGATACTCTTCAGGGCAAACCAGCTGGCCCCCACCCATGCACCAGGCCTCTATCCTATCTAATAAAAGAGTAATTTGCAGATTAACCATCATTCCAACACACAAGAGGGTTGCCCCCATGTGGTCAAAGGTCCTGCCCCCATGTGGACACAAGATGGCCACCACAAGATGGTCAGCAGGAGAGGGTCATTGGGAGGTTCTAGGCCTGCAAGGGAGGGCAGTTGGGGGTGACCAGGCCGGAAGAGGTAGGAAATTGGGGGCAAACAGGCTGGCAGGGGAGCAGTAAGACATCAATTAGGCTGGCAGGGTAGTGGTTAGCAGGTGATCAGACTGGCAGGCAGAAGCAGTTAGGGGCAATCAGGGAGGCAGGCAGGTGAGCAGTTTGGAGCCAGCAGTCCTGGATTGTGAGAAGGATGTCCGACTACCCGTTAAACAAGCAGTTGGACATCCTTCGTGGGGTCCTAGATTGGAAAGGATGCAGGCTGGGCTAAGGGACATCCCCTACCCTCAGTGCACGAATTTCATGCACCAGGCCTCTAGTATTAAAATAAAAATTATAGAACTTCATCTATAACAAATGGAGGAGGAAAAGATGGAAATAATAAATGGACTAATTTACTCTTTGAACAGGAAACTACCTTTTACATAGTTTCAAAATAAGTAACATCCTAAAGCTTTTTTCTAATCTATTTTATTTATTTTTAAGATTTAATAAATTATCTTGTGGTGAACAAATACTGACCCAAAATTCAGTATATTTCACTTCCATTTCCTCTTCTGTTAAATTCAACAGAAGCAAATATATGACTATGATCCCATTTAAAAAAAATTATTTCTATCCATCCAGCCAAACACTGAACTTTAGTGAACATAAAGGAGAAGCTTGGAATATTGTTCACAAATGTTTACAATCTTTTTGCTGGATGGTGAGATTTGGGATTTTTTCCTCTTTATTTTTTGTTTTTTGTTGTTTAACTTCCTCTGTACTTTGTTACTACTTTAAAAATTAATAATGTGCCCTGGCTCAGTTGGTTGGGGAACGTAAGGAGAAAGTAGATGGATGCTTCTCTCTCACATCGATGTTTCCCTCTCTCTCTCTCTCTCTCTCTCTCTCGTTGGGGAACATAAGGAGAAAGTAGATGGATGCTTCTCTCTCACATCGATGTTTCTCTCTCTCTCTCTCTCTCAAACTCAATAAAACAATTTTTTTTTAAAAAAAATTCATAATGTACAGGTGCCAATTTTATAAAAATAATCAGGTCATAGTTCTTTTTAAACTGAAGAATTAAATTCTTAAGGAATAATGTCATATTCATTTGGAGCTTTTAGGAACAAAAAAAAAAAAAATAAGTCATTGAAATAGAAGATATAGAATCTGCAGTAAAAAAAAAAACAAAAGAAAAGAAAAGAAAAAACAGAAACTCACCGTAACAGCCGCCACTCTTCGAGGCTGGGTCACTCCTACAACTCTTCCTTCAGCTGTCCAGCCAGCTTCTGCAAGGTACTACAAATAAAATCACATCTAAGTACACATCTGACACCACCTCTCCAGAAACTGTCTCCCCTGAGGTCACACTGTATTGTGTTAAAATCACTGAGAAAAGAAATGATAAGTGGTTTTTGTTCCAACAGATATTTTGGAAATTATTTTGCAAATGATGATTCTGAGGCTTGGAAATATTAGGTAACTTGTTTGCGTTCACATCAGAGCTGATAATCAGAAGAACCAAGGCAGGATTCAACATTCTGACTCCACAGTCTTAAAAATTTTCATGTACTACGGCTTCTTCAAGGAATTAAACCTATCATGAGTCACTCAGAACAGTGATAAGAGGGGAAGAGGGAAAAAAGGAACAGAACTAAATCTGCAACAAAGATTTTTAAAGTACACACAGAGATAGCTCAATGTAAATATCAACCATACAAATGTTTTAGATTAAATAAAATAGATTTTATATTCATGTATATATAACATTAAGTTATATTAGTATGCATAAAATTTGACTATACGGATTTATCTGATCTATTTATATACTTATTTGCTATATATATTTATTTGTTATAAATTTGATCATTTGCATTTTAAAAATCCAAAATAGGTAACAATATTAAATATTGTTTAAAGTGATTATTTTATGTAATATTTATTATAATACTTCTTTCTCACTAGCTTTTATTATTACTAATTATTATTATTCTCTAACTAATAATCTCTCAGTAACTTAACATGACTACTTCTTCACGTGTTCCTCTGTAATTCTGTAACAGTCAATTTTTACTTACAGCTATAGCAACATTCATTTTATTCCTCCTCTCAACTACAATTATTTGAGGATAAAAACTATGCATCTCACCTCTATAACTCAGTCCCCATTGTTACTTTCAGAATATGGCTATTCAATTATTATCTATATATATAAAGAGCCAGGGTCTGTAATATCCAAAATGACCAAAGGGAAGACCGAACGCCAGGCTGCATGCACAGCAGGCTCAAGTGGGCGGGGATTGGAGAGCAGGCTGAACTGCTGACCTCTCAGAGAGTGAGCTGGGGCTGATTAGCAGCTGCCGTGGCTGCTGGTGGAGGCCTGGAGAGAGAAGCAGGTCTGATCCACAGCCTCCGTGGCACCGGCTGATGAGCCCTTGCCTTTCTCTCTCTCTGGGGCTTGCCAGCAGCCACATCTCTCTCTCTCTCCAAGAGGTCAGCAGTTCAGCCCTCTTGCCAGCAGCCTGGGGTGGCTACTGATCAGCTCTGCCTCTCTTATCAGGCCTGGAGATAAGCCTGAAGACGATGACTGGCATAGAAATTGACGAATCAGAACCTAATCTGGGTGAACTATGAAGGCAGAACCTAAGGTGGGGGATGAGGAGGAGTTCTAAGGGCGACAGCTATTTGGTATAAACTGTAAAAAAGTGGTTAAATTTTTTAATGACTGGTTTGGCAGTATAGTGCATATGGCTGGCTATCAATCCAGATATAGGAAAATGTATTTTTGTCTGCCAAGAGCATTTCCTCCTGCTGAAAAAAGGTTCCCCCCACCTCATTTAAGCAATCCTACCCTATATAATCTATCTACACTAATAAAAGGATAATATGCTAATTAGACTGGCCATCATCCAGACGTCTGACTTCCTTCTGAACAAAGCCTGGTAGTTGGGGCCGAGGCAGCGGTAGTAAGGTGTGATCAGGCTGGCAGAGACCATTAGGGGCAATCAGGCCAGCAGGGAAGAGCAGTTAGGGGCAAGATCAGGCCTGCAGGGGAGGGTAGTTGGGGCAAGATCAGGTCAGCAGGAGAGGGCCATTGGGGACAAAATTAGGCTGGCAAGGGAGGGCAGTTGGGGGCGACCAGGCTGGCAGGGGAGGGCAGTTGGGGACAAGATCAGGCCTGCAGGGGAGGGCAGTTAGGGGCAATCACACAGGCAGGCAGAGAAGTTAGGGGCAATCAGGTCGGCAGGGGAGGGCAGTTGGGGACAAGATCAGGCCAGCAGGGGAGGGCAGTTGGGGGTGAGATCAGGATGGCAGGGGAGGGCAATTAGGGGGGATCAGGCAGGCAGACAGAGGGGTTAGGGGTAATCAGACAGGCAGGCAGAGGCAGATGCGATCAGGCAGGCAGGCAGGTGAGCAGTTAGGAGCCAGTGGTTCCAGATTATGAGAGGGATGTCCAACTGCCAGTTTAGGCCCAATCCCATAAGAAGAACATAACTGGCAGTCAGACAGTCCTCAAGGGGTCCCCAATTGGAGGGTGCAGGCTGGGCTCAGGGACCCCCCCTCCCATGCACAAATTTCGTGCACCAGGCCACTAGTGGAATTATAATAAATCAAAGACTGTTACTTAAGTACTAATCAAATAAATCATGTTTAATAGTTTAATAAAAATATGTCCAGGTGGGTTGAATACTTCTTCTCTGAGAGAAGATAGTAAAAATGCAAACGATTAAGTAGAGTTCTTGTTACAAAACTTTCCAATCAAATCAAAGTGCAGAGACATTTAAATACATACTCACTTGTGGGATCTGCGTGCTTTTCCCACATCCTGTTTCCCCAACAATCACCACTGTTTGATAGTTTTCTATCAGGTATAATATATGATTTCTAAGCTGAAAAAATAGAAGTATACATTGTAAAGAGCCATACATTTTCTGAAAAGATCTAAACAAAGACATTTAAATATTATGAAATGAAATATTCATTACGAAATGAAATGTTCAAAGTAAAATTTTAAAAGAACTATCAAAATGTATTTGATGTCAGTATAAGCTAATACAATTCCCAAATAATATTTTTATACCCAAATATTGATGTTTCTCTCTCTATATCCCTCTCCCTTCCTCTCTAAAATCAATAAAAATAAAAATAAATTTTAAAAAAGCAAAGAGGAGAAAAAAGAACATCATTCCATTTCTTTCAGTTTTCAATATGGAAGATCTAACTGAAAAAAAAATCTTAAGGACTTCCCAGATTTATAAGGTTAACTAAGACACGTATTTTGAAAAGATAACCCCTTCAGATATGAGTGTCTCTTGAGTTCTTTGTGTTCTAAAGAATCATTAAGAATAAGATGACATGATACACTTCAGTGCCAAGTATAAAGTTCTTGTAGACAGCTTCAGGTCTACATATTGAACATGCTTATTCAATGTACCTTGAACACTGGTAGCTTCTGCCTCTGCTGCTCTATGGAGAGGGCAGCATAAGGATTGTAAACAACGGTTGTTGCAGAGTTTTCAGCTAAACTTTGTCTCTCTTCAGAGATGCTGACACCTGGTCCCTCTGTACCTGTAACAGAAAAAAAAATTTCAGATTCTCTGAAACAGTGAACAGAAAAATGTGCACAAGTTATAAATTCAAAGACTAAGCTATGCAATAGAAGCAATGCATTTGATCTCAAACTACTAAGCGATATTTTATTTCAGGAAAGCATCTCAAAAAGTACCTATGAAAATACAAAGCTTCATTCTAAGAACAAAGGAGACACAATCCCAGTGGGCTCCAAAATGGCCACATATACTGTATATTACAGAAGACAATGTTTTTAATTCTGGTCTCCAGGTCAGTATTACTACCCAGCACTTAATAAAAGTGACAGAAACCCAATGGGAATTAGCTAAGGCAAAGGATGAGTCCTTTAACCGTAAGATGGCAGCAAGGTTCAGGGATGACAAGAACCAGGGACTCAAATGCTGAGTGTGCTTCCTCCTCCTCTCATCTCTGCACCTCTCAACAAGTCTCTCAGTCTCTTAGGGTGGCTTCTCTTTAGGAGCTAAAATCAAGGCTGCTAACAGTGCCAGAGCTCAGGCTCACAGTTGCTTCACCAATCATTCGTTCACTCACCCAACAAGGATGAAGTGCAAGAGGTACTGCATGAACACTGGGGAGGCAGGCCCTACCCTTGTGCAGTGTACTTGATCTTCTATTCTTCTTCCTGATAGAACATGGTGCATGAATTGGTAGGGGAGGCTCTTTTTCTCCCAGCTTAGGTCCAATGCCCAGCCCAATCCAAACAACCAAGATCAGTGGAGTGTGATGCAATAAATGGTAGATTCCATTTGAATCACAGAATTGAAAAGGTTGGGTAGGAAGTGCTGTTTTAAGAAACCACAAATTCCACAAAAGTTTCTTAGTACGAACAATGACAATCCTAGTCCTCAGGATGGTGAAGAACAGGGAAGCCATATGCTATCATGAAAAACTGTTCATGGATTTTCAGCCTGAAAAGAAAAATGCCTTAGAAGGAATACTTTCATGATCGCTTCCTTAGCTTTTTGTTTCTTCTATAACTTTTCATGACAATTTGTTTGTGTAGCCCGAGGACAGAAATAAGAGTAATAAGTAAATGGCACCGGGTTCAGAATTCAATTCAACATAAGAAAGATAGTGGAAGATATTTATAAAAGATAGAGCTATTCAACCCAGGACTTGGTACCTTTGTGAATCAATAAAAACCTTCCCTAGAAGTTCAAACATTTGCTGCACAGCCTTCTTTTGGGATAACCAGCTAAAACTATTATCTCGCAGGTATTCTGAACTCAGAATCTGTGATGCTATGTGAAAGTACCAAATTCAAAGTCATTGTCAATTAATATAAGCATGTCTCCTTCTTACAAAAGACTCCATCCAGCCAAACCTGGACTCATATATAAATACCCTTGCTTATTAACCTGCAATCTACCAATCTGCAACAATTTCTGCCTTTTTCTTTGGTCTCTTCCTGCCTCTGCTTTGGGGGCCAGTGTCAGATTTCACCTAAGAAGCTCCCCAAGTGACTGCAACCCAACATTGCTGTATTGTTTTTGCCAAAATATTGACCTTTTCTCAACAAGATAAAAGATAGGATAGGAACTGGAATAAAGCCTGTGCTCAAAAAAGGTGCCCTTTCTTCTCTTGCTATATATAATATTATCCTATCTAATAAAAGAGTAATATGCAGAGTGACCATCACTCCAACACACAAGATGGCTGCCCCCATGTGGTCAAAAATCCTGCCCCATGTGGACACAAGATGGCCACCACAAGATGGCCAGCAGGGAAGGGCAGTTGGGAGGGACCAGGCCTGCAAAAGAGGGCAGCTGGGGGTGATCAAGACTGCAGGGGAGTGCAGTTAAGGATGACCAGGCCGGCAAAGGAAAGTAGTTGGGGCAAACAGGCTGGCAGGGGAGCAGTTTGACATAAATAAGGCTGGCAGAGGAGTGGTAAGGGGGTGATCAGGTTGGCAGGCAGAAGCAGTTGGGAGCCAGCAGTCCTGGATTGTGACAGGGATGTCCAACTGCCCGTTTAGGCCCAATCCCAGTGGGATCCCGGTGGGATCGGGCCTAAACTGGCAGTCGGACATCCCTCAAGGGATCCCAGAGTGGAGCGGGTGCAGGCTGGGCTGAGGGACACCCTCCCGCCCGCCCCCCATGCACAAATTTCCTACACCGGGCCTCTAGTATCTTAATAATTTCTTGAAACCTTTACCCAAGAAAACCATTGCTAAGACCTTATTCTCATCAGCTTTGTTTATATTCTGAATTCCCTCCTTTTCAAAACACATTTTAAACCTAAATGTCTAGAACATTTTAGCACTGTTCCTGCAAGGTCTCTTTTTCCCACACCAGAGTTTAACCCCCCAAGGTGTCTCCTTCACTTCCTCACCTCTCCTGGTCCATCTCAGTATAATATTCTGTTATGAGACCTTATACAAGAACAGCTGTTTCAATAAATACCAAGCATGTCTCCTCCTTACAATAGACTTCATTCAGCCAAACCAGGACTGCTTCCCCCTTATATACATCCCACAGTCCATTCTGGCTGCCTATGGTTGTTTTTCCCTTGGGAAAATTCTCTATGCTTATGTAACAAGTTTGCAATTCTTGCAAACCACAAATGCCTTCATTTTTCCACTTGTAAAGTAAAGATGAAAACATCACCTTCCCCCCACTCCCTAATCCAGCATTCCCTCTCACACAGTTTTTCATTTTGAGTGGTGACCCATTAGTGGGTTATGAGACTAATGTAGTGGATTATTACTAGCATTTTATAATAATGAACTAGAAAATAAAGTGAAAAGTTGTACATAAACAGTATTGCTTTCTGGGACAAATGCCTTCAGAAAGCAAATGAAGGCATTTGTCCCAGAAAGCAATACTGTTTATGTACAACTTTTTTCAGGTGTGTGTGTGTGAGTGTATGTGTACACGCTGGATCATAGCACAATACATTCTTTACTACAGGTCAGGTCAAAAAAATCTCCGAAGTTATGACTATAAAGTTTTTGTCAGGCACACAGTCAGCAATCATTAAATATTTGTTGAATGGATGAAGAAAAATGGCTAGGCCCTTCTGATCCACTTGTACTAGTCAAACTTTTCTACAGAAATCTTAAGCAGCTCATACAAAACTCTTAATGCAGAGAACACAAACTGGTAGAGATCACAAACTAGTTACTCAAGGTCCCCAAACATGCCTTGGTTAAAATGTTTGAAACAGTTCATTTAAAACATGTAAAAATTTCCCGAACGATTAACCTGAGCTTAACTTCAGCAAGACTGTGCAACCCATATCCACTTCAGGTAACTGGGGAGGCTGACCCACTGTCCCTTGTAGAAAGTCTATCACACAAAGCTAATTGACCAACTCAGGGAAGCAGCCACCATGTAGAGACATGGAAAGAAATCAGATGTGAAAGAAATGAAGGAACAAAAACGACTGGACATGGAATTCAAAACGGTTATAGGGCTTCTCAAGAGGCTCCTACAAAAGGTGGAGACCTATAAGGAAATAAGCAAGACCAAAAAGGAAATGAAGGAAATTATCAAGACCAACGTGGAAATGAATGAGTCCTACAAGGAAATGAAGGAGACCCTCAAGGATATAAAGGAGACTCTCAAGGATATGAAAAAGGACCAACCAGAAATTAAGCATACACTGACTGAAATAAAAAATATTATACAAAGACCTAAAAGTGCTCTGGAGCACCCCAAGAACCAAGTTAAAGATTTGAAATACAAAGAGGTAAAATCCACTCAGCTGAAAAAGCAAGAAACCAAAAGAATCCAAAAAGTTGAAGATAGTGTAAGGGGCCTCTGGGACAACCTCAAGCATACCAACATCCGAATTATAGGGGTGCCAGAAAAAGAGAGAGAGCAAGATAATGAAAACCTATTTGAAGAAATAGTGACCAAAAACTTCCCACACCTGGTGAAAGAAATTGACTTAGGAGTCCAAGAAGCGCAATATATAGTAACCCTAAGAGGACCACACCAAGACACATCATAATTAAAATGCCAAGAGCAAAAGACAAAGAGAGAATATTAAAAGCAGCAAGAGAAAAACAGATGGTTACCTATAAGGGAGCACCCATACGATTGTCAGCGGATTTCTCAACAGAAACGATGCAGGCCAGACGGGAGTGGCAAGAAATAGTCAAAGTGATGAACAGCAAGAATCTACAACCAAGATTACTCTATCCAGCAAAGCTATCATACAGAATTGAAGGTCAGATAAAGTGCTTCGCAGATAAGAAAAAGCTAAAGGAGTTCATCACCACCAAACCAATACTATATGAAATGCTGAAAGATATTCTTTAAGAAGAGGAAGAAGAAAAAGATAAAAGTGTAAATTATGAACAACAAATACACATCTATCAACAAATGAATCTAAAAATCAAGTGAATTAATAAGCTGATGAACAGGATAAACTGATGAATGTAACAGAATCACGGACAATAGAGAGGGAATGGACTGACAACTCTTGGAGGGAAAGGGGGTGTGGGAAGTGCAGCAAGAGACTGGACAAAAATCATGCAACTATGGGAGAGGACAGTGGAGTGGGGTGAGGGTGGAGGGTGGGATTGGTACCAGGTGGAGGGGAACTATAGGGTAAAAAAAAAAAGGGAACAATGTAATTAATAAACTGAACAATAAAGATTAAAAATAAAAAAAAGAATTCGATGGCCAAAAAAAAAAAAAATTCCCATTCAAGTCTGGATATTTAGCTTAAAAACAAAATCTGGCAATTCTGAGCCCATATGACACCCAATCATTCCATCTATATGACACCCTATCATTCCACCTAACAGTGTCACTTACTTAGACCGTCTGAAAGGTGCTTGTAGCTACCTAAGCTTATGACTCCCAGCCTACAGGATATATTTGTGATTCCAATATCTAGACATATCTGGCCTCAATCACATTCTTAACCTTCACCATATATTTCCAACATCCTACTTTCATATCTTGAACTTCAGTTTTCTCATCTGTAAAATAAATGATACCAGATGATGCATAAAGTTAGCGCTCAATAAGTACAGTATTTCTAAATCCACTCCCACCTCAGTTAATGACAACAGTTTACCTACACCAGTGGTTCCCACACTTTGGTATATGCTGGAATCAGCTGAGAACTCTTTAAAAAATACTGATGCTTGGTTCCTAACCATCCTGACTTCTGATTTATTGCCATGAAGTATGACAGAACAGCAAAATATTTAAAAGCTTCTCAAGTGATTCAATACACTGCAAAATTTGAGAACCACTTATCTGGTCACCTAATGCAGAAATGAGTCATTACTGATTTTACCATAAGCCCTCCATCTGCCTCTAACATGTCTCTCCAAAAAGATTCTTCCTCTCTGCTCCCATGCCAAAATTAAGGCTTTTCATATTCTTTCTCAATTTTATAGTACCTTCTCTTAAGGGTGCCCCTGACTGTAATTTCCACCCCCAACCGTTCTGCACAACACTGCCGAAGTTACATTTCTAAAATAACCCTGATCACCCAGAAGGCGTGGCTCAGTGGTTGAGCTATCACCTAGGCTCGATCACCATTCAATTCCCGGTCAGGGCACATATTGAGGTTGCAGGCTCCAATGTCAGTGTGGGGTGTGCAGGAGGCAGCTGATCAATAATTCTCTCATCATTAATGTTTTTATCTCTCTCTCTCCCTCTCCTCTCTGAAATCAATAAAAATATATTTAAAATAAACCTGATCTTGTCATCCCTTGCTTAAAAGCAATTAAGTCTAAATTCTTTAACTTTCATAAGAGTTCTCAGTGAGGCCCCTGTCTTTCTAGCTTCATCTTCTGCTATACCCCAAAATACAGGGTGGGGGAAAAGGTTTACAGTTGTGTAAGTATGAGAAAGAGTTTATTCTTATGTTATTTACCATTGTACTATTTTCCATATGAACTGTAAAGCTACTTTTGCCCCACCCTATATACCCTTCCACTTAACACTATCACACTACTCAATTATTTTGGTTTTTTTGGGGGGTCATAGTTGAGGCATGCATCCCACTTTGCCTTTGTTAATGTTACACCCTTTGCCTAGAGCTCTATTTTCCTTCGTCTCTGTGGAACAAAACCTTATTTGTGCTTCAGTGGCCACCTCAAAAATATCACTCTTTATGAAATACTTCTCATCCCCATATTCAATCTTTCCTTCTCTATTCTTTCATCTATACTAAAAGGGTAATATGCTAATTAGACTGGAGAGACTGAACATCTTCCGGACATCCTTCCAGACAAAGCCACAGTAGTGGGGGTTGAGGGAGAGGTAGTTAGGGGTGATCAGGCAGGCAGGGGAGCAGTTAGGGGCGATCAGGCAGGCAGGCAGAGATGGTTAGGGGTGATCAGGCAAGCAGAGGCAGTTAGGGGTGATCAGGCAAGCAGGCAGAGGAGGTTAGAGGCAATCAAGCAGGCAGGCAGAGGTAGTTAGGGGTGATGAGGTAGAATGGTTAGGGGTGTTCAGGCAGGCAGGCAGACTGGTTAGGAGTGATCAGGCAGGCAGGCAGGTGAACAGTTAGGAGCTAGTGGTCCTGGATTGCTAGAGGGGAATCAGGCCTAAACTGTCAGTCAGACACCACCTGAGGGGTCCTGAATTGAAGAGGGTGCAGGCTAGGTTGAGGGCACCCCCACCCCGTGCATGAATTTTGTGCACTGGGCCTCTAGTATAATTATAATGGTTAAAATATGTCCAGTGCTAACAGCTTTACATGTACTCTCATTTAATCTTCAAAACAATCCTTGAGTAGATGTTAAGCCCAACTAACAGATGAGGTAACTGAGACTTTCAGCACTTACGTGACTTTGCCAAATCACCAAGTAATCAAGGATGGGCTGTACTGCTTGACTCAAGCACCCATTTTCCTTACCACCATCTATTTGTGCCTCCTTTTAAAATCTCTTCTAAAGGGTACCAAACTTCATAGTATAACTGAGAGAATAAACCTTGAGAGCAAAGCAGAGCCCTGGTCTTCCAGATGTTTCCTGGTTCAATAAGTAAATTCTCAATGAATAAACTAAACAATGAAATAAAACTCTTAAGAGTAATCCCATGTTCTTTAACTAAAACAATATACTGGTTTGATTTTCAATAGTTCATTCAGGCCTTTATTATACTTAACACTTTGACCTATTATTAAAGGCTTGAATAAATAGAGGGTATCTCATTACTTAATGGGAGCTTAGTTTTGGTCCCAAATAAGACACAGGATGGATAACTGGCTGATAACTTGAAATGCTGAAACATTAAAATTGTTGTTAAGTGATAAACTACAGATTTTTAGAAAAGAATTAGCATATCTCTTGTATGGGTTTATCTCCCACATCACTTATATGCCTGGTCAGAATTTCAGGGATCCACTCTAAAATACCCTTTAAAAGCTTTCTTTGTACCTTCTCTGTCTCATTTCATTTCTGCTGCAATATACTTTGCACATCCAGACCTACAGAGGTGCAAGCGGTGAAAAAACGAAACTTCTTTTTCACTTAGAAACTGATGGAAGGGGAGGAAGCAATGCATCTAGCAGGGTCTCGCACGTATACATTCTGTAAAATCCTGATGGGGAACATTAATACAAAACAAGCAAAGCATTTTGGGACTGCGATTCGTGTTAGCCTGCAAGAGGAGAAGTGCATGGCAGCCAACATGAAAGAGTTCACTCTCTGGTAGACACTCGGAGTGGACAAGAATGACCCTAAAACAAAATAAGGCACTTTCCCTTTTCAGGAACACTTACTCTATGCCAGACAACGCGTAGTGCTCGTTATTCAAGCCCTCAAGATGTTATTACTCTGCCTGTTTCCCAGGTAGGAGCTAAGGCTCAGATCAAAGGCACTCGGCTACTATGGGCAGAGCGGAAAGTTCGAACACAAGCAGTCCAGTCCATCTCCATAGCTTGAGCTCCTAAACCCTGAGCGGCCCCGCCTGCCCGGTCACAGAGAAGCCCCGGGGCAGTAACAGGGCACGCGTGGGCGCTTTAGCGTTTCCCCATCTCGCGGGTTGGGCAAGACAGGCATCAGGAGTGAGGTCAACGAGGCCTGGAGAGGCTGGGAGATTCGAACAAGGTCACAGGGAATGTCTGCCCAGGCTGGGAGCGGACCCCCGGATCCCTTAGGACCACTGTGGACGCCGGAGCCACACTGGCCAGCCCGCGAGGTCAGGCCTGCCAGCAGGTCCGCAGGCCCCAGGACACCGACCGCGGGGCCAAGAGCAAAGTCAGGCCGCCGCCTCTGCCCAGCATTCCGCTAAGTGCCTTACCCGGTCGCCAGAACTTCACCGGTCCCACGGGCGCAGCCATGCTGGGGTGAAAGGTGACGAGGAAGGCTCCACCTCTCCGCCCCTCCGTCGCGCGCGGAGCCCGAGCCGGGGGCGTGGCCCGCGATGCGTCCAGGCTTGGCGGTTCCCGCGGTGTTACGGCCACGCCCCCTGTGGCACCGCCCCTCTGTGCCACGTGACCTGCGGCTGGACCCTGCGAGCATTCTGGCCCCGCCTCCAGACGCACGGACCGTGATCAGTGATCCGCTCCGCCACCGCGGAGAAAACTGGGCGCCCGTCTCTTCTCTGCCCACCTTTGCGGGTTACAGTTCAAAGTGCCCTTTTTAGGAGCATGGCATGGCCCGGGTGGCGGCCGCTCCCCTCGAAGGGGAGCTTTGGGAAAGGACCAGTGCACGTAGTGGGCACGGAGACAGGGCAGTTAACTGCTAAATGCTGATTATGTCGCCAGCGATCTCCTATCTCAGCTTTACTATTTCTCTCTTAACTCTCCTCCATATTTTCAAGTCGAAGGATAATAACTACCTGGTGTGTTTGCTGATTCAGTTCATTTTTATTGGGCGCCCGGATACTGCAGTTTTCAGTCCCCACCTTCGTGGAGCTTTTGTTCCGTGGAGGCAAAAGTGAAGAGGAAATAAATGCTTGGTAAACAGGAGTATTAATTGCTATCCGTAAACAGAACAATGGGAAACAGTATGGCAGGAGGACTTCAGGAGCCTTGAGAGTAACGCTGAACAACAGGGATAAAAATGGTTTGGAATAAGATTAGAAATGGGTAGAACAGTTGGGCTAGGACACTAATCCAATGTCTCCTACAATTTGACTGCTCATATGCTTCATGCTTGTTAAAAATACAGATGTCAGTCCCCAATCCATTCTTGAGTCAGAATCTTCAGGGGCAGAGGCCTGGATACCTGCATTTTAAGAAGTCCCACAGATAACTCTTCCGAATCAACAAGCTTGAGAAAGAGTTTACTAACCCAAAGGAAAGTTAACCAGAGCTAACACTAGTAAGTTCAAGTAGAGGAACTATTATGGGTAGGCAACTAGTTGAAAGGAAGTGTGAGGCTTCAGATCATAGGCATTTTTAGAGCTGTGAAGAAAATTCCGCGCTCTTTCAGAGAAATTACATAGTCCTGGGAAGATCAAGGTCGGAAACATGTAGACATGATTTGGAATCCTAACTTTGCCATTGCCTATTTCCTACCAGTCACCTAATATTTAAAAAGGTTGTGTTAAATGAGATAACATGTGAATTACCTAACAGTGTAAGACCCAGCATGTGCCCAAGTTCAATCAATGTTAGCTCTCTTTAACTCAAATAGAGCAAATTCACCAGGAATGGGGAAAAATCTAAATTTACATGCATACAGTCATTTTTCAAATATCTTATTTCCATAATAATAAAAATAGGATTCAATACCTGATAATCCCTCTGCCTAGATTTCTCCATACAGCCTTTAAAATATCCTCATAATGGTCAGCTCGAAGCAGACTTCTCTAAACTCACTATCTGGCTGCAGCATTCCCTCTCTGTAGGCTCAGACCTGTATGCTCACGTTTGTGGTGAAATTACTTAGTTGAACTATAGTTGATACCCAAGTATTACACTGCAGGCTTCTTGAGGACAAGGACCACGTCACATTCATATTCCTAGCCCAGGAACAAAGTGCCTATTGAGTAATGTATATGTGAGCGCCATTCATTATACTTATTTTTAGTTCTTCATAACATTGATCCTAGTTTTATTTTTGTCTTATTTCACTAAAGGACTAAGTACAGAAAACAGAGTTTACACATGAATACCAGGGAAATACAATACATGCCATTTTTATTCTGTATTTTGCAAATTACTCATATGGTTTCTATAAAGAAGTCTTTCTATTTATAGAGACCGTAAAACTGGAAGAGACTTTGGTCAATATCTAGTCTAGGACAGCATTTGCAGTCTTATTCCCCAAATGTCATCAGTTTAGCTCAAATAAAATTTTATATATTTTTTAAATCTAAATACTCTGTTTTATACAAAATTGAGGCTCATGGAGGATAAAAGGACTTGGTGAGAATCAATGAGTTAATTTTGCACCAGAAACTAGAAATCAGGCTTTCTAATTTTCAGGCCAGTGTTTTTTCAACCACATGGACCATTTAAAGCCATTAGAGCTTAGTTCTCCTAGATGTGAATTAATTTATCTGTCGCACAAAGTTCTCAAAGCCCATCTGTTCTTAATGGATTGTTTTGCTTACAGATGTCTATTGGAGAAAACCTAAGTAATAACATGATGTTGATGGTTTGATTTTACTGTCAAAAACTCAACTATTTTCAGAAAGAATGGCCTAAAATAATAACTCTAAAATGAAAACCTTCATGTCTTGAGATGGCAATCAGAATCTATTTAGTTTATTACCAACAATTGCATGGAAGTTTGATCATTTTGTTACATAAGGGTTACATTTTGCAACTTCTGAATGATAACAGGTTTTCTAGAAAGATGCTCCTCAAAATCATGTTTCATGGTACATAAGTTTTTCTGTGCCTAAGGTAACTGGTACTTTCTGCCTTGAACTATATCCTGTCCAACCATCTAGGCCATGTACAGGAGCAGACTTAACACGTTTTGTCTTGGTACCATTTAAGGCTTTTATGTAACAAGTGTTATTCTCACCTAAGCAAAAATGGCTCATTAAAAGAGTACTTCCGGCTTGAGACACAGCTGCGTTTGTGATCATATCATTCTCTCTTCTACTGACCCGGGTGTCACGCGATGATTAGATGGCCATGTCAGTTTAGCCACCACATCCTCTCGGCATCAAGCTTCTTCCCAAAAGTACCTGGCCATGTATCCATCCTTGAATGAGTCACAAGGGCCAACGACTATGATGTGCTGGCTTATACCTAGGTCACCCACTCTACTCCAAGTCAGGTGTGGTCAGCTTCACCAGATCATATTGACTAACAGTTGGGGACAGAATGCTTCCTTAGAGAGAAATCTAATGGTGAGAGGATGACAGGGCAAACGAGTGAATGAAGTAAAAATAAAAGATGTTCATAACACCACCTATGTAGTCATGTGCTACAACTCTTGGCTTCCTAAGAAAAATTCTAATTTCCCTTGAGTCTACGTCATGAAGCCACATCAGAAAAAGCTACCTCCCAGCCTGAAGAGGTTGTCCTTTGTAGAATTGCTTTTACAGAATTGTACTATACTGGGATTTTCCACTGAGTCTAAGGCGCAGCCCTCTGAAACTTATAACATATGTAAACCTGCCTGGTTTATTGGCTTGCACACAAGAATCAAGTTCACACATGTATTAACATAAGTGTTTACTTAGCTCCCAGGATTCGGGTACAGAGATCCACTAAGGAAGGAGACTCAGCCATCAGGGGAGCCTATCATGTTGGCCTGAAGAACATGCTTGTCTATGGAGTTGGATGAGCAGGGCAGGACCTCCTGAGGCTGGTCTGGAGCTTTATAGATAGAATGACTGTATGTTTCAATATTCAAACTGGGACACTTGAAAATGAAATGGGGTGTTCACAGGAATGAACTGCAGTTCTGCCAGGCAAACGGGGACGTATTCCCAGGTGACACCAGTGACTCTACTGAATAATGTAACAATGTTAATATTGCTCATATGAACAGATTCAACATAAGGCACATATTCCATGCTTAGTCTGAATATATCAAAGTAATTTCTAGGTATGGACAACGGCCCTTGGAGAGTTTAGTGTTTGAGCACACCCAGAATATCTGTCATTGTGTTTATTATCAGAATTCGTAACTATCGTTTTGATAAGAGGATACTTGTGAGAAATTCTTACCTGATTTTAGTACTGAGGACTGTTCTTCCTATACCCGGATGTTAATCTTAGGTCTCAGGGACATTGCGAATGGTAGATCCAGCCAGGGTTCTCCTTCTGCCCTGGCCGCTGAGAAGCTTCCTACCCAAAGTAAGTGTGCTGATCACTGGGGCACACACCTGTAGCCTCATTGCTGTCTCCAGTTTGCATTCCCCACCCTTGGGGTTTTTCATGTAGAGGCAGGCGATAAACGCTTTTCTCTCTCCCCCTCTTCCTCTCTCTAAAAATCAATAAAAACATACAGCATTAAAAACAAACAAAGAGGCTGACGCACAACTCGGGTCTCACCCTGTGCTCAGGTCAGGGCCAGCAGGACAGGCAGGGGGGTGACAGCTGCGATAGGAAGCAGGATTAGAAGGCCCAGGCCTCCAAGGACCCTGAAAGATCTAAGGACTCCAACTCCTTGATCAGGGCTCATAAGCACCATTTTTGCTCCCCCAACCCTAGGCCTGTGTGTGCACCCCAGCCCAGCTATGGCCTTGATCAGCATCAATGAACTGCCTGAGAACATCCTGCTGGAGGTATTCACATACTGCCTACCCATCAGCTGGGATTGGACTGCCGCCCTGTCTGCAACCTCTGGTGCAACCTCATCGACCTTGTGACCCTCTGGAAATGCAAGAGCCTGCGTGAGGACTGCGATGAGCCTGTGTCCGACTGGAAGATTTTTTACTTTTTGTGCACCCTCCGCAGGAACCTCCTACACAACCCATGTGCTGAAGAGGGTATGAGATCCTGGCAAATCAACTACAATGGGGGGAGCCACTGGAAGATGGAGAGCTTACCTGGAGGTCATGGGCAAGATTTTCCTGACTGCAAGGTCAGGAAGTACTTCGTCACATCTTTAGATTATGCCTCAAGTACCAGGTGGTGGACCTTAAAGCTGAGGGCTACTGGTAGAAACTAATGGGCATAATCCGGCCTGACATTGTGGTAAAGAACTGGTTCGCCGCCAGAGCAGACTGTGGCTGCACCTACAACATCCAAGGACAGCTGGTCTCAGCCAACTACATCACCTTGGCCTCCTTTGAGCCCCCTCCTGTGACCATCCAGCAATGGACTGATGCCCAGGACAGAGGTCTCTCATACCTTTTCAAATTACCCTCCAGGCGTCTGCCACATCCTCTTCCAGCATGGGGGTAAAGACACCCAGTTCTGGGCAGGCTGCTATGGGCCCCATGTCACCAACAGCAGCAGCAGCAGCATTGGCCCTACGACGACCAGGAATCCAGTGGTCTCCACAACTCAGCCCAAGACCACGCAGGAGCAGGGGCAGGGGCAGGAGCGGGAATGAGCACAGGAACCGGAACCAGAACGAGAATGGGAATGGGATGAGGACTTTAATAACTTGCCCTCCCCACTTCATTTCTAGACCCTTCTGACAGTCTGGATCTGATAGACTTTCACCTGCCCTCTGTCCCCACCAGCCAAGCGCCAAAGGTTTCCTCCAGGCAAGAAATAAGCCTGTGGTGGGCAGGGAGGCCCTTGTCCTGGGACTTCCTGCCACAGTTCTAACCTGGGCAAACCCACCATTGTGTAGCTCTCACTTCTTGTCATAATAAATGCTTCCAGTAAAACCAAACAAAGAAATGAATAAAAACACTGTAGGTGTACTCATGATTCGGGTGCATCAGCAAATGTCTACATGGCAGACAACACCCTCTCCTATTGAAACCTCTTTTGCTCTAGACAGATCAAAGGAAGCCATCATTTAACTCTCTTCCTTTAGTCTGTCCATGCAAATGAGACTAGACAAAAACAGGATTCCACAATCAGACTAACCCTGATTAGCAGGGTGTAGAAACCAGTTGCATTACCTGCCAATGAACTAGGAATCTGGGATAATTATCAGTGTCTTCTTTGCCCTTACTCCAGGATATTGGATTGCTAAACCATTGTCAATATACCCATCTGATGAAATTAAGCCCATGGGGCCACTAGAGTCAATATCAAGGATGAATCCAGAAATGCAACTAAGGCCTTCTTTGGCAGAGAAGCAGAGAACCAAGGTCACTGTCTAAAGAGCTCAAGCTTTTTCTTTGAAAAGAAACAGCTAGAGTCACATAAAAAGACCTGCAATTTCTGACAAGTGTCCTCATTCAAACTATGCGTAATAGAGCAACATCAATCAATATTCATAATGCTAAGGAAAGGATGACCCTCATGCTTGCTTTTTTATGTCTTCTAACTTTTAAGTGAATATTTTCCTTTACAATTTGGATCATGTACTTTTCCTCCATACAAAAATAGCTATTAGGTGCATTACTTGTGACATACTCCCAGAGTTAAAGAGAAAAATGCTTGAAAGAAAAAAAAAGGTACACAAGCAATCACCAAATAAAAGTTGTTTATATTTAGTTAATGCTAAGAACACAGATATCCTAAAGAAGAGACAATTTAAGAAACCAATTATTCTACACAGGATTTTGACCATAGAAACTAGTGATTCAAAGCTCTAAAACAGAAGAACACACAAATCTACGAAAAACAAAACATATTTTATCTCTTACCAGAATTTACCTCTTTAAAAGATATCAATGTTAGTAATGTGCAAAGAAATTGTACCTATAGTGTTTAAATCATAAAACCAACAACCAGTTTATCCATGACAAAAACAAAATTAAAGCACGTAAAATAATGTATAGTGTATAGAATTCAGAGAGAACCAGGGTGACTAAAAGTCAGGCAAAAGAAAAACAATTAGCGACAGGAGATATTTGCAGAGCAGGATGCTCTGCTGATGTCTATAGCAAGCCTGGAGGTACCCAGGGGGCTCTGGACACTGAGCAGTCACTGATAGGAGGGATAGACTGTAATATCTCGAATAGCCAGTAAATTAACTGGTGCTCTGGTTAAATTTCCAGAATTAAGGCCAATATAGTTCTCAGTAAGAACTGTTCTCCCTGACAACATGGTCAGCATATGGTGGAGCCGGGACCGGATGGCAGAAAAGTGAAACTGCCTCTCTTTATTCAAGTTTCTAAATGAGTCAAAGTGGGGGGTGCCCCAGAACTTGGAATGTCCAGGCAGGATGAGCTCAGTGGTTCTGATGGAAGTCTGGGAGCCAATAGAGCTTGCCACAGAGCCTTGGGAAGACAGCGAGGAGTACGATTTCAAACTGGAAGATCTCGAGACAGACATCTTTGATACAGGTGACCCTTCTTTAGACTTGGTTCCCTGAGAAAAGAAAACATTCTCGTCCACATCAGTCTGGGTGGTGGCCGACATGAACCGAACCATGGTTTGGGAGCTCGCTGCCCTGGTGGCAACTGTGGTTTGGGTCCCAGCACTAGTTATGGCGGTGCTGGTCTGTGTTCCCGAGTCACTCACGCTCACCACTGGCATTTCCTCTCCTGGTTCTGTCTGAGTGGCGGCATCAGTCACCTTTCCACCTTCTGGTTCTTCCTTGTGGCTGTTCAAGTAGTCTTCCTCACTGATGGTGGAAGACTCAGAGTCATGGCGCCTGGCATCTGCCCTGTCCTTGGTGGGTGACCCACACAACAGCTCGGCCTTCTTGGGGGTGCTTGAGAGCCTGGCCAGCCGCTGCCGCAGCAGATTGCCCAGCGTGAGCTCCTTAGACAATGGTTTCCGGTCAACTAGATGGTCAAACTTGCCGCTGATCTGGAAGCTGGACAGCAGTTTGGAGCTGATGGGCTTTGATTGCGCATACAGGATTCGGAACTCCAGATCGAAGTGTTCAACCACTTGGCCGGACAGAATGACCAAATTACTGCTATTTAATTTGCCATCTGTCCATGTAAAACTTGAGGATTAAAAACAAACAGATGCTGGTAAGAATAAGCAACTTCAGTCTTTTCTTATGTCAATCTGAGTAATAAAGCCCAGATATCCTGCTACATAAGATTCATAACTATGATGACAGCATACCTATCATGTAGTATAAATTCAGCCTTAACAAAGGCATATGACATATATAGGTTAACATAAAAGTTAACCAACACACTAAAACCTACACATCTTTAGCCTCAGTTTTTAAAAACTAGAAAGGATTTCTAAAATATTTAGCCAGTGCCATTTTCGAAATAAGGAAGCGGCTGGTGATTTCATTGCAGGAAACTGTGGTGAGCCCCAGACCAGGCCTAGTCCTTAAGTATGGCCAGTGAGTGCTATTATTCTAACCGTGACACCCCTGACTGTCTAGCATCCCTCCTCCTTCCTCTGGTGACAGAACCCACGTCCACCCTAGCTAAGAAGGTCTTCATTTATGCACCTCTCCAATTACAAGAGCATATTACCAGGATGGCCAGACTATCCTAGTCCCTTGGATACGGGGAGCTACCCAGGGTGGGCATGTGACCCACCTCAGGCCAAGTAATTTTTCAAGGATTAAAAGCAGTGCTGAGAGAACTGAAGTCTCTGTCTTTGGGAGACAGCTATGAAAGGCCACAAGCTATGAAGCCTGGATCTGTGCCTGCAAATGGAGAGCTGACTGAGAATAAAGACGAACTGAAGAAAAGCAGAACCAGAAGACAGTATTCAGATAAATGGATGGCCTCTAGGGCAAGAGCTGAAAACCTTTCAACACGTCTAAGTCACAGGAGTCAAAAATTTCCATCTGCATAGTTTGAGTTAGCTTTATGCATTTGCAATCACCCAACTGAGAGAAAAGTTTTTTGAAAACCCTCAATGGGATCACATAAATAAGAACCTATCTAATACCAGGATTATAAAAATGTCCGCAACAAATGAAAGCTATCATCATCTTCATCCTCAATGTGTACCATACTGCATTTGTAGAGGGTGGTTTTTATGTTTTAGAAAAGCCAAAAGCCAGTTGAGCTAAGTTTGGCTAATACAGATCAATCCTACTTTGGGTGAAAAATCTAGATTCCTCCAGTTATTTAAAATTTCTTACGGCCCTAACCGGTTTGGTTCAGTGGATAAAGCGTCAGCCTGCAAACTGAAGGGTCCCAGGTTCAATTCTGGTCAAGGGCATGTACCTTAGTTGCGGGCACATCCCCAGTAGGGGGTATGCAGGAGGCAGCTGATGCATGTTCCTCTCTCACTGATGTTTCTAATTCTCTATCCCTCTCCCTTCCTCTCTGTAAAAAAAAGAAAAAAATCAATAAAATATGTTTTAAAATAAATAAAATTCCTTATGAAAGGAAATTTCAAGGAAAAGTGTGAATTTTTCCCCAGCACTAAAGGTACTGTTTGAGAAGAAAGGCATCAAGTCTTTCTTCATCTTATTGCTTTCATCGTCCACAAGTCTTTCCATGCCCACCTTTACCCAGGGCAGACACATGATTATCACTCAGGAATGTGTGTTTCTTTAAAAATGAGTTTTTTATTTTTAAACTCTACAGACACACCTCATGCACCCAACCCCATGAGACGATCAAATGCAGAGCTGGCCAAACATTGAAGCCGCAGGAGAAAAAAAAGGCATGTCTTAACTTCTGGAGAGTAGTGTTAACCACTCATTACCTCCACCCTCTATTCAACGTCTCTGCATTCTCCCGGGGCCAATGTGAGACTTCAAAGGTGGAGCCAGAAGATAGATCAGTACTTTCTAAAGCACTAGATTACAAGGCTTGAAGCAAGGTGCGAGAGTTACATGTAAGCTGACAGCTTCAGCTCTGCCCTCTACTCTGATGCCCATGGCTGAGACTGCCCTTACCACCAAGTGAGCAGGGACAAGGCGTTCAAAGTACCCAGGAACCAGACTTGAAACTAGTCCTGTCACTGTTATTCCTAATTCATCCACTGTGGGCCTAGCTGCAGCTTGAATCTAGGACTTGCTCACCATGGGGTCTCCAGACAAATTTCAACCTCTGCACTTCAGTTCTGTGGACCACGGGCAGGGGAGGTGACCCCAACCTCAACTACCTTCCGTAGGAGGAAGCATTGATTAACCTACTCACACACACAGATGCACACATCTCAGAATGTCTAGCCATAAAGCCTGGTGTTAGGGGGTGGGAAGCTTTTGCCTTTTCATAGCATGCTTCTCCTAAAAAAATTTAGATTAATAAGCATGGACAGGTGAGAAACTTACCTGTAGGAGCCTGTAGCCACTCGAATGCCATCAATCAATGTGAACTTTTCATGAACCTTCCCAATAATTTTAGTTCCTGATCTTGCGTAGTAGATATTTCCTGTAATAGTCCGAACCGTCATCAGCTGTTGGCAGGAGAGTGTGAAAAAAGAAATGAATAATCTAGTGAACAAATGATTAAGACATGAGAGCTTAGTTTAGAATTCCCAAACAGACAAATTTATTGGCCGATGAATGGTTCACAGTCACCATTCAGGAGCTCAAGTAATGTTGCTTCACATTTAATCCAGCTTCTCATATGTCCGTCCATAGCTTATATTTATTTTTGAGATCCTTGGTTCATGTGTACATGTGCTCTAAAAGAAGACTCACTTTTTGATACTAAACAAGAGAATCTAAGAGATAATTTTTTAAATAAAACATGGGGGATTAAATTATCAGAGGAAACACAACAGTAATAAGTAACATCTTAACAAAGGTTTAAAGAAGCTAAGTTGATATTTCTCCTAGTTCTTTTGTCTAATAGACTCACCACTAAGTAACAGGTCATCCTCACCCACACACAGCAATGGTTCTAGAGAACATACAATGAGCCTTTTCTAATTCAGTACTTAAGGCAGCAAACATTCACATCACATGTGGTTTAATCAGCAATGTCGTATTTTCTACAAGTATATTTGCCAGAAAGGTACAATGGAATCATACTGGGGTTATATACTGCATGCATATGCATAATTATCTTTGTAAAATGATACACATAAATGTATATACAATGATATGTAAAGTACTAAGACAATCTGCATTCTTTGGGGCAGATCAGTAGCTAAATATTTTCAGAAATCTTACACATTCAAATTAAATATTTAAGATTTTTGTTTGACTCTCTCATTCATTCTACAAACAAAGAAAGCCCCTATGTGCTGGCCCTTGAAATAATAGAGATATAAGGCATATTTCTTTTTTTTAAATATATTTTATTGATTTTTTACAGAAAGGAAGGGAGAAGGAGAAAGAGTTAGAAACATCGATGAGTGAGGAACATTGATCAGCTGCCTCCTGCACACCCCCTACTAGGGATGTGCCCGCAACCAAGGTACATGCCCTTGATCGGAATCGAACCTGGGACCTTTGAGTCCGCAGGCCGACGCTCTATCCACTGAGCTAAACCAGTTAGGGCTAAGGCATGTTTCTTACGATAAGGCAAAGGCATGCTCCTGACCTGCAAGGACTAGACAGAAGAGAGAAAAGTAGTGAATGATTAAAAACTATAGCAAGACTAAATCATCCAGAGAAGTGAAAATCTATGTCTACACAAAAACCTGCACACAAATATTCATAGTATCCATTCATAATAATAAAAGACTGAAAATTATTCTAATGCTTTTCAATGGATGAACAGTTAAACAACCATAACATGATATTACTCAGCAATTAAAAGGAACAAACACACAACAATTTGGATGGATCTCAAGGGCTTTATGCTGAGGGAGAAAAGCCAATATCAAAAGGTCAAATACTATATGGTTCCATTTATGTAACATTCCCTAAATGACAAAATTATAGAGATGGGGAACAAGTTAGTGATTTTCAGGGTTAAAGATGGTAGGAGGAGGGTAGAGAGGGGAGTAGATGTGACTATAAAGGTGTAGCATGAGGGAGATCTCAAAGGTACAGAATAGCTCTGTATCTTGATGGTGGTGGTGGTTACTCATATGTACATGTGACAAAATGGCACTGAACCCATGTCTATTTCTAGCTTTCGCTATCTATAATAATAAAAGCGTAATATGCTAATTAGACCAGATGTCCTTCCAGACAAAGCTGGGGCTGCGAGGGAAGCCTGGGTCCCAGGTGCCTGCCAGCAGCCAGAGGGAAGGAAGGAGGGAAGGAGGAAAGCCTGGGTCCCAGGTGCCAGAGGGAAGCCGGTACTCTTGCACGAATTTCGTGCATCAGGCCTCCAGCTGTACTAGAAGTTACATAGACATAACCATTGGGGGAAACTGGGTGAAGGATCCATGAAAACATCTGTATTACCTGCAATTCCTATGAATATATCACTTCAAAAATAAAAACAAAAGGCAAACCAAAGAAAAAGTTGGCAACACATAACATCCCTTCAATGGTATTCTTACCAAAATGCATGAATTTAACCATGAGGAAGCATCAGAAACCTAAATTCTACAGAAAACTGGCTAGTGTTGTTCAGAAGTGTCAAGACCCTAAAAGACAAAGGAGGAGCAGTTCAGAATGAGAGGAAGCAAAGGAGACAGGACAACTATATGCCAACTACGGTCCTGGATTGAATCCTGCACGAGAAAAAGGACTTCCATAGAATGATTAGTGAAATTTATGAGATCTTTAGCTCAGATAATAATATTATATCAAGTTTATTTCTTGATTTTCAAATTTGTACTGAGATTCGTAAGATGTTAACATTTAGAGAACTTGGGCAAAGAATATTCATGAATTTCTTATGTTGTTTTTGTAACTCCTTTGTAAATCATAAATTATTTTAAAATGGAAATTAATTTTTTTAAAAAGCTAGTAACTTCCACAGAGGTACATGTGCAGCTGGCAGGGGAGAGCTTCCTGGAGAAGGTAATCATTCCTAAGCAGAGCTTCAAAGGATCAACATATAATAAAAAGCATTAAAAATATCACTATGGGCAGATTTAGGCGTGATTTTGTGCATCTTTCTCTTTGGCCCTTATATCAGAATGTGTTACAGGCCCCTTGATTGTGGCCAAAGCACTTTTGAGGCCTATCCACAAATGTGTGACCAAGTTCCTACAGACAGGACACCCAATATCTGAACCCGTTGCAGAGCCAGGGACTGGGGGAGGAAGTCAGCCCAGCTCAGTGAGGGCACATGTTCACCAGCATAGACATACCCAGGTGTGAGAAGCAGCCAAAGACGGTGCTTCCCTAGAAAGGAGTTAAGACATGATGAAAATTGCTGAGGCCAGAGGTATAGACCACCCTTCAACTCCTCCTGCAGACATAAAAGACAACCCTAAAGACACCAACCAGCACTGGGCAACTGAGTAGGCAGACAGTGCTCCTAGATTTCTGCCAAGTAGATGAATTATAATCACTTGACCAAAGTGGTGGCTAGAACTAATCTGTGATTTTCCTGCTGATAACATACCACCTTAATTACAGAATGAGTGCCTGGAAAATAAACACTGATGCCTTCAATTTCCTCACCTGGCTCTCTGTGAGCCGTCATAGATGAACATTTGGCTACAGGACAATGTACTTTTCCATGCCTGATTTGCATATTCCTTGGGTTAACCTGATCTCATTTTTCATTTGATTTTTGGGTCACATGGCCGGTTCATTTCTTTGGGTCTCCATACTACAATCCTACCTCCACTATGATTTGCTTTGTAGCATTAGCAACAGTTGAAAATTACCTTAATTAAACCCAATCCTCAGTTTCCTCATTTGGGAAAACAACAAACAAGAACTCTGTGGGAGAAGTGAAATAGCTAAAATTTTGCAAAACCAAAATTGCTTGATAATAACAAGGCAGTAACTGTGTATTCCACATGCAATAACCCATATTTTTTGTTCATTTTGCTGACTGTTTTATTTCCAGTACCTAGAATATCTCAGAGTAGGTGCTAATAGGTGATGAACTAAGTTGATAAATTAAATTCTGAAGCTCACAGGTTAAGTTGATTAAAAAAAAAAGAATGGTGTAATAAGTATGACTATTTTTCTTGCCTCTTTCCACTAAACAGAGCAAGCTAGTTAAGTTGTACAACCTTAGATTTTTTAAAAAATATTTTTTTATTGATTTTAGAGAGGAAGGGAGAAGGAGAGAGAAAGATAGAAATATCAATGATGAGAGAGAATCATGAATGGGTTGCATCCTGCACGCTCCTACTGGGGATCAAGCCTGCAACCTGGGCATGTGCCCTTGACAGGAGTCAAATCTTGGACCGTCAGTCTGCAGGCCGACGCTCTATCCACTGATCCAAACCAGCCAGGACTAACCTTAGATTTAAACACAGTCATGCTCAAAGCAAAGGATATAAAAAGCCTAATTTTATAGAGACATGAGAGACACCATGGGACAGTGATGGGGAGTCAAACCCCAGTCCCACTAACTTTCCAGTTGTAGACACTGGGTTCTCTGTGTCACCCCTTTCTGCCACTTACTTGATAAGGCTTCTGTGAGGATTAAATTGAATAACATTTGTCAAGAGCCTAGGCCAGTGTCAAGGACACCATAAACGGTGGTCATTATGATTAAATGAGAACCTACCAGCACTACAGTCAAAAGCAGCAGCATCCAAGGCAGCCTCTTGACGTGGAAGTCAGGCTCCTAGTTAGGAGGCAGTGTGATGTGAGGGAGAGACCAAGATTTGAATCCTGATTGTCGTTTCTTTTCTGTGAGACTTCAGGCAAATAAGTCACCTTGCTATGGCATCAGTTCCCTCTCCTATAATGGGGATACCACCACCAACTGCTATGAAGATAGGTCCTATTTCTGATTGTGGTGAAATCAGACACAATGTAACACAAACCTTTTCTTGTTCAGGATGAACTTTCAGATCCATACACATATCCAAAAACTGAGAGAGCAGAGCCTGGTCCAGAAGGATGTACACAGCAACTCCCCGTTTCCGACATATTTCCTGCAGGTCTCTGAAGATGTCGATGTCTGTGAATACATCCATCACCACGGCAATCACCTACAGGGTCAGGGTGAGGAAGGGCAAGCTGTCAGCTCGTACCACCACCATCTGCAGCTCCTTGTCTGGACTCTGGACCCTATCTCATAGCTGGGAAAGGATCCCCATCCTATGATATCCTTCCTTCTCCTCCTGCAGTATTGCTTTTCACCTCACTGTGGACTCCCTTCCATATCCAAAGACACTGTGGTCACTGTATCTACAACTCTGGAGTTGGCCTAGCTAAACCTCCCAACTGCCTCCTAGCCACTCCCCTCCACACTGGCTAATTTCTCAGGAACATACATTAATCCACTGCCCTGCCCTCCTATGATCCTGTTCCATTCAACTTCTCTTCTTTTACTAAACCCCCTTCCCATCCTATAGGCTCAGCTTAGACCAGCAAGCCTTCTAGATTCTGTGGCTAACACACCATTCTCTCAGACCTGTTGCTTCCACACTGGCTTCAGTTTCCTGTCTGTAAAAGTAAATAAAACCTTAGATTCTCTGAGGCCCCTTCTGAGTGTAGCATACTCTAAGGCTGTGATTTTGAGTACTGTCTGATTTTGGATCATAAGCTCTGAGTTTCTGTTACAACTGAGACAGGCCCACCCCATCCACCACCAACTTGGAGCTTGGAAATGACCTACATTAGGCAAGCAGATCCTCCCACTTGGGCCTCTAACACTGACAGCAAATCTTCATAATGTTCTACTCCCTCCACTAGTCAGGATCCAATCAAATGGCTCCCACAGCACCAGTCTCCCCTCTATAAAAGGTGGTCTCTAGTTCTTGATTATCTATCTGTCCACAGTATAAATCATAAGAACAGAAATATGGAAATATATCCTAAGGATTCTGTCCTGAAACTTGACCAGTCCTTTCTTCTCCCCATTAGACTACAGTTAAAAGATGCCTCAGTCAGGCATCTTTGGGAAAATTACAGCTGTTTCCAATGTCTGTATCCTTAGCTGCAAAACAGGTTTGTTAGTGAGAACTAAATTATTATGTTACATGAAATGCAAGGCACAAAAGATCTCTTTAAGTATCTGTTCATTTAATCACTTTACTAGTCCAGAGTTGGAGCTATCCAGACAGTTCAACACAGGGAGGCATCCGCCAGCTCCCAGCTCTCTTTGCTAAAGAGGGACTGCTCCAGACACAAAGCCTCTAATCATACCCTTTGCAGGTTTAACCATGGCCCTCAGCTAACTCCTGGCAGGGCCCTGGGGATGTAAAACATCCAGGCTTAGAAACAAGTCCCTCCAAATGGACTCATAAGTGGGAGTGTAAGCTAACAAAACTGTTCCCCGGAGCCAAGGCTTGGAGCCTTTTACAGCCTGTGGCTGTGAGGGCTTCTCTCTCTTCCCAACCTCAACAGTAAAAACGTCTTTTATAACCACGTTAACTCTTGGTTTCGAACGTTAAAGTATTTACAGGTCTCATGTCTATGGGCGCAGAGGCATTTGAAAGAACTGATTCAATCTCTGGCCTGAGAGGGCTCAGGATAGTACCTAACAGTATTTAGCCCTTACGTATTGGGGGGCGGGGAGTAGAAGAGGTTAAAGAAGTGCAGAGACAGAAAGGCAATTATGCTATCTTTCTCTAACACCCAGAGTCTCATCTACCAGGAGGAGGGACCTTGAAATGAGAAAATCTGGAAAAATCAATTTATCTCTCTGGCTGCTTCTCCCCTTTCCTCCCCTCCCCAATTTTTGTTTTTAACTTTATTTTTATTGCTGACACTATTACAAATATACCTATTTCCCACCCTTTGTGCACCCCTACGCGGCCCCCAAATCTTCCCGATCTGGATGAAACCCCAGCTATGAGCTATTCTTGGTAAAGGGTACAGGGAAACTCACTGGGCACAGTAATTTACAAAATAAAGAGTCTTTCTGAATTGGTGGCATCGACAGAAGTATATATCCTCTGATGGGTTTTTATGTGTCCTAAATGGAGTTGTACCTACTCCATGCACTGAGGTCACACACCAATAGTGAAAAAGCAGAAAAAGCCTGGGCACACAAATCCCAGCTCCTGTGTGACCCTGGGCAAACTGTTCAATGTCTCTGAGCCTTGTTTTCCTCCTCTGGAAGATACGGATAATATCAGCATCTCCGGCAAAGGGTCGTTGTGAGGATTAAATGAGACAAAGCCTGGAAGGGGCTCAGGCTTGAAACTGGTGTTCAATTATGCAGCCAGCACTCCTTTGGAATCTACTGCGAGCTGGAGCCTTGTACCAGGCAGAAAGGCGGCTGTAAAGAATTGACCTAGACACAACTTATCTGCAAAGGGAGGACATGGGGTTCGGGGCAGAGAAATGATATGTACTGTTAGAGGCAATGAGATTAGCGGACACTATGGAGAGCAGGGACAGTAGAGCACCTGCCCTGCAGTGGTGGGCACACCACAGGCACTCACTGTTTACCAGGTAAGAGCAAAGAAGATTTCTGGAGGAGAGGGCATCTGGGCTGAATCTCAAATAAGGACAAGATCTGGACAGGGGGAAAATGAAAGGGAGGACATTCTGGCAGGAAGCCACGTGATGACAGAGGAAGAAGTAAGAAATAATGGGGTATGTACCAGTTTGGCTGGCACGTGGAGTATGCACAAAAGGGAGCAACAGGACGTGACTGATAGATCAAAGAGCAAGATCACAGAAGGCCTTGAATGCCAACCAAGGAATCAGTATCACACAGGCAATGGAGGGAAAGGGTAGTTTAAGGTGAGTAATGAGTTCAAAGTGAAGACCACAACAGACTGAAGAAGCTGATGCGGGAAGAAAGGAAGGGGTAGGCTGGAGATCTGGCCCCACCTCCTCCAACACAGGTCCATGTACAAGTGTCCAAAACACAGCAGGCACTTAAATACTTTTAGGTTCAGCAAGCATTTAGGAACACTTTATTTTTTAAATGTGACAGGTTTTGATGATGGAAGCAATGAGGATGAAAGAGGAGAGGGGCCATGGGAGAGCCAAGCAATGGACTGCATGGACTGGAGGAAGAAAGAAGAGGGAAGGAAGGGTGGGAAAAGGCAGAGGAAGATTCAGGTTTATGTAAACAGCAAACAGAAAAAGAACAAAGCTTGAGAGAGAAGCTTCAAAACTGGCAGTAATACCTCCATGAGGGGGTTCTATTCAGGTGTA
Source organism: Antrozous pallidus (assembly GCA_027563665.1). NCBI lineage: Eukaryota > Metazoa > Chordata > Mammalia > Chiroptera > Vespertilionidae > Antrozous > Antrozous pallidus. The sequence continues at coordinate 78,303,688 of CM050518.1, forward strand.
ACAATGAGAGTAAAGCTCCCAAGAGAAAACTAGAGGAACACAGATACCTGCTTGCTTCTCTTATGTCCCACTATTCCTTCAAACAGCCAATGAGCCGACCATAAGCCTGGCATGGCACTGCGCTTTGAGGACCTACGGTCAACCAGTGCCCTCAATAAACCCTTCTACTGAAGGACACAGGAGATGAGTCAGGATTACGACAGTGTGATGGGGCCAATGGACATGCACCAAGGAAGCCAGCACAGCTGGCCAGGTTAGAGAAGGCTGAGAACTGCTGGAGGCAGGGACTCAGGAGCGGGGCCATTAGAATAAATCACCTGCCAAACAGAATTTAGATTCACAACTCCATAAAACAATTGTACAAACAACAGCTTTGTTAGTTTCACCGTTTACTTTTAAAGCTTCAACCCTTCCTGTGTGTACTGAAAATAACTGCTTTGAACGCAGGTCCCCAGCATCCACAGGGTATTTAGAGGATAGATAGAGGCATTTCTTCCTGACTCGCCTGTACCCTTACTAGAGGAGAACTCTCTTTTAGCAGAACTCTTTTTATAAAGTATGTTTTAATTGATTTTTTATAGAAAGAGGGAGAAAAGATAGAAACATTGATGACTGAGAAACATAGTTCAGCTGCCTCCTGCAGACCCTCCACTGTGGATCAAGCCCACAACCTGGGCATATGCCCTGACAGAGAATCGAACCAGCGACCTCCATGGTGCATGAGACAACGCTCAATCCACTGAGCCATGCCAGCTGGACTAGAGCAGGACTCAAGACTTCTGTAGAAGGAACAGCCTGCTACACTTAAGCAATCAGTAGAAAATCCCTCCTTCCTTCCTTCAAGACCCAAGCCCTGCTCCCCTATAACTCTCCCTCCTCAGCCCCACCACACCAGTACCCATGCAACCAAGCTCTGCAAAGTAGAACTAGACCTGGGGCTTCTCAAATCTCTAAGGAAACAGTCTCTTCAGTGAGCCAAGCAATGACTTGGACTCATTCACTAGCCAGCCAAGTGCCTGCATTCCAAGGCCGGACACATCTCTGAGGTGTTGGTGTTCATGCTGCAGGGCCCCAGAAGTACATCGGGACTTGACAGAGGCATAGAAACCAGTCACTGCTCCCTCCCTGAGGAATAATTCAGGGATGGACAAAGGAGAGACATCAGGAGGGTGGGCATCCCATGGCCATCGAGTGCCTGTATGGTCACTGTGGGCCCTGCCCTGTCCCCGCCTCTGTTCATAGAGCCTGCCCCCTTTCTTAGGGCTGGAAACTCTGTAAGTGGTGATTTCTGAGTCTATTCCAAGTGTCAACACCCATCTGAAACTCAGTGCAAATTAGTATGCCTGGTACCCCATACTGTCCCTACACTTACTCAGCCATAACTGGAGCAGCCACACCTGTCAATCACACATCATCATCGCAGGTGACAAAGCCCCAAGCCTTACTCCACCCTACCAACTATCCCTTTCTGATTTATACCAAGAGACTTGGTGGTCCATGCAGTTAGAGTAACAGTCTCAGGTATTCTTGGTCTTTAGGAAGTCCACAAAACCTGTTTATGCTACTTTTCACACAGAGCTGGAATCTTTTCTACATGTCTTCTTGCACAAAAGCTCTAAAGAGATATCTAGATATTTCAAAACCCCATAATTGTTATCCCCAATTTACAAATGAGAAAAATAAAGCTTGGAGAAGTTAGGTAACTCGTTCAAAGTGACACACTTAAGCAAATGCAGAAGCTGGAATTCCAGCTCAGGTCTGTGTGACTCCAGAGCTATGTGGTAAAGTGTTAAACTAAACATTACTCCAAACAAGTCTAGTAATGTTCAGTCTGCAAATAACTGAGCGCCCGGACTAAATCCTGAAATCTGGAGAGCATTATGCTAAGTGAAATAAGCCAAGGCAGAGAAAGATAAATATCACATGATCTCACTCATTTGTGGAATATAATGAACAACATAAACTGATGAACAAAAATAGATCCAGAGACAGAGAAACATTAATCAGAATGTCAAACCTCAAGGAAGGTAGGGGACAATGGGGATAAGGGGGAGAGATCAACCAAAGGATTTATATGCATGCATATAAGCCTAATCAATAGACATAGACAACAGGGGGGTGGGGGCATGAATGGGAGGTGTGAGCTAATGAGGGAATAAGGACAAATATGTAATACATTAATCAATAAAGAAAAAATTTTAAAAAGTATCTGGAATCAAGCCCACCAGAGGACGATTACAAATAACACACAATAAATCAGAGCAAATACTAAGCAAACTTAGAACTCCCTAGAACAGTGGGCACCTTTTCTCTGAAGGCACTACTGCTAATTCCAAATAGACTAAATCAGAATGTCTTAACAAAGATATTATGCGAACAGGCTATAGAATTAGACCCAGAAATGGATCCTGGATCTTCCACTTTCAAGCATCATGGACCCTCTAGCAAGTTACTTAAGGTGCAAATAATACTGTCTATATGTTATAGTGTTTGAGGGTTCAGTCGAGAGAATCCATGTCAACATTTGACAGTTCTGACATAAAGAAAGCCCTCCTATGGCAGCTAATATTTAGTCCCAATTCCGCCACTACTTCTGGCCAAGTCATTCTACCCGAGCTGCCTCCTCAAACACGGCCCCTTCCAGATCTAAAGTCTGATTCATACGCCCTCGATGGGCTGGGTTGGGAGCTGACCCAGCACATGAGCAGCCTCAAGGGGCCACTCAGTCATTCCAGTTCTCATTCCAGTTCTTCCTCTGCATGAAGCAGGATGTTTGTGTCAATCACCCCTTCTTACTGCACCTCAGTTTCCCTCCCTTCCCACTCATAGTCATAAAGCAAGGGCACGTGTGCAACATGCTTGGAATTCCACCCAAATTCTGCAAACATTCAAAGATGCATCAGCCTATCTAGTGGTCAACATAGCCTGGCTGATGAATTCCTCACTCTGACCACATGACACCCAAAGTCAATTTCCTTTAACTCCCTAGGACACCAGCCACTTCTTCTGAAAATACTCTTGCTAAAAAAGCAAAAGATAGCCTTAGCGGGTTTGGCGCAGTGGATAGAGCGCTGGCCTGTGGACCAAAAAATCCAGAGCTAGGTTGCAGGCTTCTCCCCGGTAGGAATGCGTGCAGAAGAGCAGTCAATAGATGTGCTTCTCTCTCACATCAATGTTTGTCTTTCCCTGTCTCCCCCACTCTAAAAAGATCAATGTAAAAATATCATCGGGCAAGGATTAACGATAAATAAATAAATAAATAAACAAACAAACAAACAAACAAACAAACAAGCAAGCAAGCAAAAGACATATTTTCCTTCAATTTCTTACAGCTTTTAATACAACAGAAATTCTCTCCTTGGAATTTCTTTAAAAGGCTTTAAATTATCAAGATATCTCCAGGGTTTAATAAAAAGAAAATATAAATTTCCATAGCAAAACCTAATTTTGCCCGTGTGTGTTTTCTCTCTAAATTTCATGGGCTGCTGTTTTAAAATGAACAATTCAAGTGTGAGATTGGAGTGCTGGTAGAGCCTCCACCTGCAGAGTGGCACAGTGCCTCTCCAGGAAGGCAGGGGAAGGGAGCCAGGTTTCCACTGGCCTGTAGAGGGACTGACCATACACACAGCCACATTTCCTCTGTACTGTTCCAGCCTGAAGTATACAGGTAGGCTGGGTTTGTAGAAAGGAAAGGAAAAGCATCAAGAGATGGTTTTTTTGTTTTGTTTTTTGAGGGGGGAAGGTTGGAGGGGAGAGGGAAGGGCTTGTTGGTCAATCATTCTGAGTTATTTTTATTTTATAATTACAGAACCCAATCTACAAAATAAGGTACATTCAGAGACCCTGGATTACATCCTTATTCCTTCCCTTTTTCCTTTCTTTTCCTCCCTCCCCATTAAGATAATTTCAATTAGTTTTCAGTTTATTCTTCCATTTTTTAAAATAAAATATGTATGTGTATGCATGCTTAAACATACTTAATATAAGCAAGTATGAGTATGATGTGTATACATGTATTCATTTCCCTCTGTAGATAAAAGGCAGCATTTGATACACATTGCCCTAGATTAGTGCTGTCCAGTAGAATCTTCTGAGATGGCAGATGTCCTATATCTGTGCTGCCCAACAAGATAGCTACTAGCCACAAGTGGCTATTCAGTACTTGAAATGTGGCTAGTGCAATAGAGGAACGGCTTTTGTCGTATTTCATTGTAATTCATATAAATTTAAATTGCTACATGTTGTAAATGGCTACCATATTGGTCACTGAAGTTCTAGACACTTCATACCAAAAAATGGGAGTTAGTCCTCATTCCTTCTTAGAGCTGCAGGACATTCCATTATGTAGAAGAGAAGGTTTACTCTCCTGGAGGGTGTTTGAACTCTTTTGGGCTTTTGCTATTAAATTAATGCTACAACAAATAACCTACTGCATATATTTATTCATATTTTTGCCACCAAATTCCAGTGCAGAGGTTCTATTATTTGCATCAGGAATTTTAGAAAACCAATACATACACACTAGTTCTTTTTATTGAGATAACTTATCCTACATCCACAAAATAATCCACAGCTTCTGTCTGATGAGTAAAAAGAGAGAAAAAATAAAGAAATGAAATGGCAAGCAGAAAATAAAATGATGGTTGCCAGGGCTGGGAGGATAGAATTGGGAATTCAATAGGATATGGAGTTTCCATTTTGTAAGGAGAAAATGTTCTGGAGAAATGTGGTGGTAATGGTTACACAACAATGTAATGTACTTAATGTACACTTAAAAAGTGGTAAATATGCCTGGCCGCTGTGGCTCAATGGTCGAGCTTCGACCTCTGAACCAGGATATCATTGTTCGATTCCTGGTCAGGGCTCAATTCCCAGTAGGGGGCGTGCAGGAGGCACTGATCAATGATTCTCTCTCATTGCTGTTTCTATCTCTCCCTCTATCTTCCTCTCTGGGGGAAAAAATAAAATTTTTTTAAAAGCCCGGTAAATTTGTGACCACAATTAAGAAGAAATGCTGCGCAGTACCCTCCATGCACAGTACAGCCCTTTGGGACACAATTATGTGGCCCAAAATATCCATAGTGGCAAGGTTGAGAAAGCCTGCCCTACATTTGGTGTGAGCATCTGGAACAGAAACTGATCACACCACACTGGCTCTATTGTAACTCAGGGGAGAGTTGAGCAACATCAGGAGAGCCTTAATTCAGATACAACCTCATGCACACCAGGGGCCTCTGACAGATTCCTCAGCTGCCACTTGTCCTGGCAGGACTCTTGGTCAACACAATGACAGCATCTACTAATGCTCAGGTTATCAGAAGGATACCCAAGGATATAGTCACAGCAAAAGTGCCTCTTTGAAGCAAAAGCACAAATGGAATAGGCAGCTGTTAAGAACAATGGCTCTGAGGAGTGAGGAACCCGCTGGGAAGATGAGCTTTCCCCATGCAAAGAACAGGTCCAGCCCCATAGCCAGAGCAGAAGCACATGGCCAAATGAGGGCATGCCCTGGTAAGGGGCGTTAAGGAGGCAGCCAATCGATGTTTCTCTCTTTCTCCCTCTCCTTAAGTCAACAAAAATAGGTATTTTAAAAATACAAAAGCACTGGCCAGTGTGGCTCAGTTGGTTCAGTGCCATCCCATGCACCAAAGGTCAGCAAATTGTATTCCTGGTCAGGGCACACGCCCAGGCTGCGGGTTCGATCCCTGGTCGGGGTGCATATGGGGGGCAAACAATTGATGTTTCTCTCTCGGATCAATGTTTATCTCTCTGTCCCTCTCCCTCAGAAATAAATAAACTAACCAACAAACATTTAAAAGATACAATAGTACAGGAATAGATTTTGGAGTAGGTGTGTGTAAGGGGAAAATTCTATCTAGTTCAAATTAACCTGAAAATTCCTTAGGAAGCAAACATCTCTGCTCTCAGAAAGTCCAAGGCAGCCCAGCCGGTGTGGCTCAGTGGCTGAATGTAGGGCTAAGAACCAGGAGGTCATAGTTCAATTCCCTGTTAGGGCATATGCCCGGGGTGCAGGTTTGATCCCGTGTGAGATGTGCAGGAAGCAGCTCTCCCTCTCATCATTGGTGTTTCGATCTCTCCCTGTTCCTTCCTTTCTGAATCAATAGAGATATACTTTTTAAAAAGTCCAAAGCAGTCCCTATCTTCTCCAGCTTTGGTGAAGCTCAACTGAGCACAAGGTAAATAGTCAGCTGGTATGCAGAAGCCATGTCGTAGACAAATCATGTTTTTTAAGCGTCGTACCTCACTTACTATGGCAGAACACCCACACTTTGAAAGGTGCACAGAAACTGAGCCAATGGAGACTGGCAGAAGCCCCAGTCACACCTACTGTGGGATAAGTACTTGTTTCGAGGAAAGGCAGGCATAATCCCCAGCACTATTGCACTGTCACCTTTGGTACCCCTTCCCATTCCCCCTCCTCCCAAATGCATGTAGCTGAATGATCAAAGGTGCATATGATGGATCTCCACAGTATTGTCTGAGCACCTCTTCCGTGTCAGAACAGCTCAAAAAGCAGCATGAGTCCCGGTTGAGGATGAAATCTATCCCAGAACTGAACTGTCCATTTAGGCTACGAACCCAGAACAAGACATAGCCATTTACCAAATAACCTTGCTTTGTGCTTATGCCCAGTCATCTTCCAGAAAAGGGCAGATTTAGTATTGTCACTGTCGTTTTCTGTTCCTAGGTACATCATGTGGAAATTAAAAGTCCAAATCTTAAACGGAAAAAATCTTCAGCCTGTTGAAAACTACCAATGTAGCAATCCTTCCTCACAGCACGGAGCACATGTGGAGCCGTAACTGAGAGTATGGGGTCAGGAGCCAGGCAGTCTTGGGCTCGAGCTCAGCTCTGTCCCCCATTAACTGCATGATCTTGAGCAAGTTACCTAACCTCTCTGTGCCTGGTCTTTTTTTAAACTGTGGCTTCCTCCTAGGGCTGGGAGGGTTAAATGAGAGAATCCAAGAAAAGGGCTTAGCACAGAAACTGACCCATTAAAAGTACTCACTCCTCATCAAGTGTTTCTGCTACCACAGCACAGACACAGAATGGCTTTTCTCATCTCATCCTGAAACTGAGACCTCATCTTCACAGTCTTTGCTGTCACAGGTACCGGACTGCAAAGTATGTGGCCAAAGTGACACAGCCCCTCCTGTGTACACAACACACACCTCTACCCAGAACAGCAGCAGCACTGGACCAGCCGCCAGATTAGCTCTCTACTACCGGTCTCCTTCATAAGCCTGTCCACCTGAGGACAACATGGCTCCTACCTCCACACGGCACAGGCAGAGTGTGGTGGCTGACAATGGTTAACAGATGCTGTGCCTTAGTTTGAGTGCTGGCTCTGCCTTCACCAGTTGTGTGACCTCAGTAATTCCACTACCTGCAAAATGGGATTACATGGAAGAGTGCCTGGCAAAGAAAGCATGTTGTGTGTGTGTGTGTGTGTGTGTGTGTGTGTGTGTGTGTTTAAATAAAAGAGATGGTTTCTGAGACATCACATTTAGCAAGTCTCAAATTCAACTCATCTCCCCATCCATACCCCCAGCCTTATTCTCCTGTATTCTAATTTGGTAGCATCAAGCTAAAAAATTTCTATCTTCAACTCTTCCTATACCTTCTTCTCCTTGGCTTTGCCTACTCTCCTGCCCCCTCCTCACTCCCCTTCCAGGCCATCTAATGACCAAGTCCTATCAATTCTACCTAAAATTCACCTCCCTGCCCCAGCACTGGCTTATTAGCACACAACTTCTTCTAACACATAGACCCTTCTGGTCCCCTCCTTACAACCATCCTGGATACCAGTCTCTAACAACGCACCCACCTATGCAAGAACACCAAAATGATCATGTTCCTCTCCTTCCTCTAAACCTTTAAGGCTCTTTCAAGTAGTGTGCAAAGCCCGAGAGCTTGGCCCATGCCCCCCTCCAGCTTCCTCTCCTACCACTAAACCTCACATGCTTTCTGCTCCAGCTGTAAGGAACTTGGCTGCCTCCCAAACATGACAGGTCCTTTCACACTTCTGGGCCAGTCCCTGCCCTCTGGCCTGCCAAGCCCCACCACCCATCCTCTGGGATGCGGGTCCAAGGTCACCACACTCCTGAGAGGCTTTCTTTCTTCAGCCCCTCCCCTACTACCTGCAGCAACCTCACTGCTTCCCACCAGCCGACTCCCAAGTGCAGGCAAGAATCATGCCCTCCACCTGCGGCCCCAGCTCCTGACACTGTCTGAAATACAGCAGACACTGCAAAAGCAAGTACTGGGCACATGGGAGAGACACTGAAAATACTTACCAAACGTAAAGGTAATGTGTCCGTTAACAGTTAAGAATCACCCAGGTTCCAAATACAGAATCTTAAAGATTTCAGTGTGTAGCTGGGTTAGGGCACAGAATGGAACAGGAGGTTCTCCCCAAGAATGTCAGCATTTCAAAACGCCCCAGGACACAGCAGAGCCTGAGCACCAGCCTCAAGTCCCTTCTAAAGCCAGCCTAAGAGTTCATAGAGAGTTCTCCCTCTGCCATTCGCTCCAGTGATCCTTCACCACCACTAAAAGTTACAGCTGCGCAACAGGCTAGGGCAGTGGTCAACAGTACAACGATTGAAATCTCTTTTGAGAGCCAAATTTTTTAAATTTCCTCTAACGCCACTTCTTCAAAATAGACTCACCCAGGCTGTGGTATTTTGTGGAAGAGCCACACTCAAAGGGCCAAAGAGCCGCATGTGGCTTGCGAGCCGCAGTTTGCGGACCACGGGGCTAGGGCAATCTCTCTCTTGTACGGAGACCTGTTCGTTCCTTTTCTCAAGTTCCAAGTGCCCAGGTTCTCATCCTGGAGGAAAGCTTTGGGAATGCACACCAAGCCCACAATCGAGCCTTTTTCTATCTTTTTATTTTTTTTAATATATTTTTATTGATTTTTTACGGAGAGGAGAGGGATAGAAGGTCAGAAACATCGATGAGAGAGAAACATCCATCAGCTGCCTCCTGCACACCCTCCACTGGGGATGTGCCCGCAGCCGAGGTACGGCTGGAATGGAACCCAGGGCCCTTCAGTCCGAGCCAAACCAGTTTCGGCGAGCCTTTTTCTATCTTTTTAATCTCTCATTGAACCCCCAGTGTCTGCAGCTTCAAAAGGACCCTCAGCACACCTGAAGCACTACAGAGCTGATACTGGCCTCGCTGGAGCTCACATCTACTCCCCCAAAGGCAGACACTACCTATTGTATCCCCTACCCGCCACAACCCCATCATCAGGCCAAAAAAGCAGTCAGCATCAGGCACATTGGGGGACTTGGGGCTTGTCCCTGGAGTTGGCTATCTCAACTAGACTTGATGCACAGATATCGTTAACTCAGTCACACTCAAGTGCCACCCCGAGCTAAACTTGCTAAGGCACAGCGCCTTACGGCCATGTTCCTGGCCGAGACTACCCACCTCGTGTGCTGCATTCTTCCTCCCTGACTGCCGGGTACCGGGTACCAAGCACCCTGCTGCAGTTCCAAGTAGTGTGCAAAGCCCGAGAGCCTGGCCCATGGCTCCCTCCAGCAAGACCTCCCTCCCCCTGCACCCCAATACCATGTCACACTATGAGTCGGACAACCGCACCAAAACCGCTGTGAGTAGAGTCGCCCTAATGCAGGGATCTGCATTTTAAGAAGCCACTGCTAACTGGGGCATCACCCAGCCTATGAAAAAGCAACTCTCTGCCCATTCACAGAGGGAGCAACTTTCTCCCCACTCTGTATGTGCTGCCACTCTTGTATTTGCTTTCTGCACTGAGACAGGAGGAGGTGCCCAGCAATAACAGATTCCTTTCGGGAACTGTTCCCTAGGTAAAGCAACTCCTAAGAAGCGCTGGAGGTGGGATCTAGTGTTGGCTGATAGCCAGGAAAGTTGGCAATCTGGCTTGGTTTAACTAAAATTTGAAAATGGAGGTACTTATGGTCTCCTTTCCCAGGAGATGTGAATATTAGGAGCTGGAATTCTGGCACAATTCGATTCTTGGCGACCGAGACTCCTCCCACTCTCCCCAACCTTAAGGAGGGGCCAGGAGATCTGGAATTCGAGGGGTAAAGCACAGGGTGGGGCCCTTCGCTCCCAAGAGGCCCCAGTTTTCCGTTCTTGAAGACGGTCTCCGGTCGGACCCGGGCCGGGCCACTCACCTCCCGCGCCGAGCGGAGCTGCTGGCGCAGCGCGTCCTTGCAGCCGTAGGGGCCGCCGGCGCCCGCGCCGCGGGGCTGGAAGTGCGCCTCGACGCGCGTGGCGCCGCGGTAGGCGCCCCGGTAGAAGGCCGGCCAGCCGAGCTCCAGCGGCGGCGGCTCCAGGTCCGACTGCTCGGGGAAGTAGGTGCCGGACGAGCAGTCGTGTGACGAGCCGAAGGAGTCCTCGGCCTCCGCCGCCGCGCCCTCCTCGCGGGGCCGCTCGGCCGAGCGCAGAATGGAGCGCACCTCGTCGGGGTTGAGGAAGCGCCCCAGGCGCTCCTGTCGCAGGAAGGCCGCGAAGGCGTCGGGGCCGCCCGCCACCAGCTCCTCGAGCGCCAGGCGCTGCGCTTCGCTGTACAGCTCAGCCAGGTTGGCCGGCCCGCACGGCGACAGGCAGGCGGCGGGCAGCTCGTCCAGTCCCTCAGGCAGCAGAGCCATAGCTGTGCTCGGACCCTACGGAGCTCGGCACCCAGCCGACGGGCAGGTCGTTTTATAGCCCCTTTGAATCAAACCGGCCCGCGCCATTGGCCGCGCCGCCCCGCCCCGGCTTTCCCATTGGCTGTTTCCTCCTAACGGACGCAGTGCACGCCGCTACGGCCCGCCCCTGGACTTACATTGGCTGCCCCGCGGCCCGGCCCCGCCCCGCCCCGCCCCGCGACTCCGCTCGGGCAGAGTTCCAGCTCTGCTCTGGTTCTGGGGTTGCTTCACGGGACTTAATTTTGGCGAATCTGTCCTGCTCCAAGGTAGTCGTTCCTGCTCGGGCCCCGCGGAGCACGGATCCCTTCACAGCCAGCTAAAGGAGGGACAGGCCTGATGGCCAAGTGGCCCCGGGTGGTGGCCCTGGCAGCGGAGCCCGAACTGAAGCCGGAGAGCCCAGCCCCTGCCATCCTAGCGCGCCCCCTGCTGGCCGCCGTTCAAGGCCGGGCGCAATCAGACCTAGGCACTTGGAGAGGCAGGCACAGTGATGACCGCGGTGCTCCTGGGTTCTCAGAGCTTGGGCGTGACCATGTCTCCCGTATTTAATCATTCATTCAAAAATGGCAGTCTATCGTAATACCCCTCCTTTGATTACACCCTTAGGTAGCTTTCTCTTCTCTCACTTCATCGTGTTTTTGCCTGGCAAAACTCCAGCCCACTCTCCACCTACTTTCCACCTGCACCTAGTTGTGCAAGTTGATTAATTGTGCTTTAAATTTATTATCTCAAGTGCCTGCTAGCCTACATTCCCTTCATTTTACCTTTTCCTCTCTCTTATTCTTAAAGTTTGCTTCCTATTTCACTGAGAAAATAGAAGCAATTAGAACTTCCACATGCTCTAATCACATCCTCATCTCTGCCTACATACTGGGCCTTCTGCGCCTATTGATCAACAGTCCTCTTCATTTGGGCCCCTCAACTACTAACCTCTCTAGCAATTCTCTCCTCTCTCTGGGATCATCCATTTCCCTTCTTTACTGGTTCATTCCTATCAGCATTCAAGCATGCTGAAATACTTTTCATCTCAAAACACACTCTCTCAACCCCACTACATTTCTCCCTCCTCATTTCTCTGCTCATTTTGATAACATAAAACCTCAAAAGAATTGTGCATATTTGTTGTCTCCAGTTTTCCTCCCATTCTTTCTTGAACCCAGTTCAATCAAGCTTATCCTCCTTTACGCTACCAAAACCTCTTGTCTAGGTCATCATGAACTCCACAGTGCTAAATCCAATAGTCAATTTTTAGGCCTCATTTTCCATGTGTAAATGAGAGGGCATATGTACAACTGTAAAGTGCTTCCTAAGTGTCACAGATTACCATCATTATTTAGAAACCAATAAACTTTTAAACTGGATGAATGCCCATTGTAGCAAAGATACCTCTGTTCTTCTCATCCTCTCCCCATCCCCAACCTGTTTGTGAAGCTTTCCACGCCCAAGTGTGGGTCCTTCCATGTGTCCCTGCTCTAGCATCCCGTGTCCAGAAGGGCCCAAGAAAGCACTCTTTCCCTCTTCTTATGAGATACCAACAAATGTCTGCAAATGACAAAGACAAGGTCCATGGTCTGGGACTGTGCAACCACATAACTTGTCAATGCCTCTATTTCCTGAGGGAAAAGTAAGAATAACCAGAGTTTCACCTGCTGTGCTGTTGTAATGTGAAGTGGTATATAGCACTTTATCTCCTCACTATTAGCTTTATGAAGAAAAGGATTGAGGTGGGAGGGGGTGAAGAGGATAATGCACTCCCAAGAACAGAACAGAATAGGGCAACTCTGTTACATATAAATGTCATCAGACAAACCTTTGAAAATATAACCAATGTTAATTCCAAAGGGAGCATTGACAGAATGAAGGTGGTTCCCAATCATCTACCTTTTCTTGAATTCATGAGGTTTCACCATCTCCCAGTCTAGAAAGACACCTCCATGTCTGAGACCTCAGAGCTTCCTCTGCTTTAGGGGCCTCCTGGCAGTCTTCTGTGGTGGGGGGCAGGGATTCCCCACTTTCTATCCCAGGCATCACCTCTTTGTAAATTCAATTCAGCACAGTTCAAGAGAGCTCACAACAATGACCACAGCCACACTTACAGATGTTATTAAAAGGAATTTAATAATCTTAATTAAAAACTCAACAGCGAATTCCGTCACAGGCCTTGGCAGCTGGAAGCAACTCCAGGGGCATGCCCCTTTGGGATGTGGTTGGGCCATGGTCTTGGACACGAGGCCCACCACTGCCGGATGGTGAGGAGCTACCTGGAAGTTACTTCAATACAATATCAAAGATCCTTGAGGATTTTTTTTAAAAAAGTTTTAAATATATTAGACTCTCTTGATTGCCATTTTTTACACAAAGCTGCTGATACAGTATACAGAGTTTTAACTTTTTTTCACATAAAATACATTTTTTCTTAATTGTTCTCTGTACATCAGTGGCTTCTGGTCTGGTGAATTATTGCGGAGGGCTGGGATCTGCAGACATTTCCTGGGTATGCAGAGCCAGGCCCCGCACTATGGCACTTGCATGCCCATGGGAAGCAGGTCCTCTGGCCAGCTGGCCAGTAAGAGACTCCTATCAAGGAGAGGGCTATAGCTTTTAGCAAAGGGATCACTTCTACGACGTTATCCACTGACCACATGACCCTTTGCTCTTATGTGGCTTGGGGGTGGGGAGGCTGTCCCCAGGCTAGAATAGCAAGAGTTAAATATAGTCCTTCTGAGCATCTTATGGGGAGCGCCTTCTGAGAAAGCAGATGGAAGACAGAGCTCAAGATCAAAAAGTATCTGACACCAAGAACCCAAATAGTCTTAAGTTACTACAAAGCCAATAAACTGTGGTGAGATAGGACAGGGAACATAGCCTTGTTAACTTTCTAAACCCATTTAAGTTGATTAAACAGTGCAGAGCAGTTTCATTGATGCTGCCTATCTGATGGAGAACTACATCCTGACGTCTTTAGTAGACTTGAGTCTAGGGTTCATTCAGCTTCCCTGAGTTACTGACCAGAAACTCACCAATTTTCAATAGTCTGGGCTTAGGGTGGAGTAAGAGCAAGGGCCAGAGCTCACAGTGAGCCTCGTGGCACCTGCTTTGGAAATAGCTTCCTTCAGTCTACCAGGAGCTGACAACAGACCTGGATCTCAGCAAGAGCTGGGCATCTGGTCAACCTTGCCAGCATTCTTCCAGCTCCTTGACCCACAAATGCCCAAAAGAGAGGCCACTCACGAGGAAAGGCTTCGATGTTAAAGGAGAAGCTCTTTTTCTTCCCATTATCCATTGGTGGAGCAGGAAGATTACATAATAAGTAGCAAAAATGAGTAAGAGACAATGAGTTTTAAAACCTGAGATGCATTTGGCAGCAAATTCCAGAATCCTTATTCTTCTAGACACTGAGCTCAAACTGCTATTTTATAGTACTTCAAAGATGTTGGCCTGAAGGCAGCTAGGAACCCTGAAGAGTTCCATATAGACTTGGGATGGTGTCTGCCTGGAACCCAAGATCCAGTGTCTGCATTTAGTGGCAAATGTCATCTAGGGCTATTGGACCAGGATGCAGTCACTTATCTCAGATTAATTGAATGGGCTGCTGCTGAAACCCATGGTCCTCGATGGATGAAAACGGTTAGAGCAGTCTCCTCATTCTGTCTTGTCCCTCCTTAACCCCCAGAACCTAACATAGTGCCTGGTATGTCACAATCACTCAATAAACTACATGAGTGAATAAATGGATGACCTTGGCCCCAGCTTGTCCTTCAACACCCAAGAGACCTATGGGAAAAGTACCCCAGGTACTTGAAGCCCCAACAGGGACTGGTTTATCCCTGATTGAAAATATGAGCTTGTGCTCAAGAGTCTTTAGTTGTCTCCTGTTGGGGAATGAGTGGGATTCCCAACCTTCTGGGTAGAGAAGAACAGCCCAGGAGGCAGGAAGCAAGGAGTGAGGAGGGGATGGCCAGAGGGCTTAGAGTGGGCAATAAATGCTTCCAGTCTCTGGGCCCTGAGCAAACACCTCCAAAAACCTGCCCAACTCTCTCTGGAGGAGTATGTGGCTTCCCTCGGCACTCCTCAGCTTACAGCTTAAGTTGGCTCAAAAGGAATTTCAGTGTTAGTCTGCTCTGAACACTGTTTTAAGTATATCTCTGCCCTCCTCTGGCCATAGGCTGAGATGATGGAGAGCCCAGAGACATAGGAGGCATCACACACATCTGTAGTCTCCCCTCCACCCAAGACTGGAACTGTCCTGGAGTTGGGGTCGGGGGCCTGGTGCTGTGATCCTCCCTGCATACAAGAGCCACTGGGGGTACAATGACTCTCCTGAGCCCTGTGTTCTCCTGCCCAGCTGCCCTACTCCTGGGAAAGCATCAGTCAGGCCCCCTGGGAGCCAGCTCCCTCTCTGGGTTAGGGCAGTGTGTGGGGACCACAGTGGGGACTGGAAGTTACGAACAGCAGACCCATCACTAAAGCTGTGATACAAAGGGAACTTCTCCAGCCACAGCCCGCTGGCCCAGGTGCCCCCAGAGAGTTTTCATAGGCTCAGAAAGGGAATCCAGATTTGTCCCCCAAATTGCAGAATCTGGATTTAGGGGGCACCTTCAGAGCTCTAAGGAGGTAGTTTTAGGACAAATAGAAGGTGCACAGAGCAGGGAACAAACCTGCTCATTAGTTACACCAATGGGTTTTAGCTGAGCCAGTGGACAGTGCCCAACTTATGGGCGACAATTTCAAAGGGGCTCATAAGAGAATGCAGCGGAGAGGTGATGGGCA
Organism: Antrozous pallidus; assembly: GCA_027563665.1. NCBI lineage: Eukaryota > Metazoa > Chordata > Mammalia > Chiroptera > Vespertilionidae > Antrozous > Antrozous pallidus. The sequence continues at coordinate 78,319,158 of CM050518.1, forward strand.
GCCTGCCCCACCGGTGAGTTGAATGGGTGGTCACACAGCTGGCTCCTGGCATGGAACAGGCTTGTGACCAACCTCCCCACCAACACTCTCCTGATAGCAGGTCAGGGTGTTGGCCATGAGCACTGTGGATGTGCAGCCCTGGGGTGTCACCACTTCAGCAAAAACGGGCTGGGAGTCCCTGGGCCAGGCAGGATCTCACAAACACCAACTGGCAAAGCAGGACCTGGGATCCTGAGCATTCACTCTAGGAGTGGGGAGGGGGTGGCAGGCAGCAGCCCCTCACTGCTCACTCTGATGGCTCAGTCTGAGGAGGGCTGGCTGAGAAAATGCCAACATGAACTCACCCCTCTCCTTGGAAAAGCCTTTCCAACTGAAGCTCCTAAGTTCATTTTTCCAACACGAGCCAGACAACACAATGATCATAACATTCTCCATAAAAGCAATCAAATCCAGTTGCCTCCTGCCTAGAGTTTTACAGCTTTAAATAGTCCTTTTAGGAAACTCACTTTTGGAAATACTGCCTTTGTTACCCCCTCCACTTTTTGATGCTTTCATACAAAAACAAAATGTGATCTGGAATATTCCGGGAATAGAATAACCTGGTTTTCCATCTTGGCCCCTGGGCGTTCACACAATTAGTTCCTGGCATGAGCAAGGATGTGGGGAGCAGGTCTGTGTCCATTTCATCTACCCATGTGGGTTCATGGCTTCCCCTGGGCACAGAGAGCACTTTCTGCTCCTGTCAGATGTGGATGGTGGCCCAGACCCCAGTAGGACTCTGGGCAGGACTATGGGTCTCAGCTTAGCAGGCCCCCTCCCCTGCTAAAGCCATATTGGCAGTGGTGATAAAACTCTGTTCTTAACCTCAATCACTCTCTCAGGAATAGCTCACAAATTCTCTGTTCCACCTGCTTCCCATGAGTCCAGTTGTCATTTGTATACACATTGATGAAGTGTGTGCGTGTGCGTGTGCGTGTGCGTGTGTGTGTGTTATGTGACATGCGAGTACTGGTCCAAAGAAGCCTTTATCAATAACAGAACTGGAATCCCAGCCCTCCCTCCCCCAAATCAGACAGCAGGGTGAGTCGGGAAGCCCCTAGGGGCCTTGTTTCTGATGGCAGACAATGCAGCAGGAAGCAGACCATGGGAAGGGATGATGCCACGGGAAGTTGGCTGAGAGGTGGGGTCGGCATTCCTCTGGAAAGCAGAGCCCATCTCCCCCCAGCTGCCCTCTGAAGCCTCCCAGCCAGGGCTGGCCTGGATTCCAGGGACCCCTCCCCAAAGCATCTCTCTCCTCTGTCACAGGGAGACTAGGAGATGCGGCAGCAGCCATGGACCTTCTCTTCCATCTCCTCAATGGGGGCCTTGAACTTCAAGAGCGGGGGGTCTCCGCTGGTGACCGTGTAATACACCGAGGTACCATTGCTGCTGTATGGTGAAGTTCTGCCTCCGATCAAGGGGGCCTTGCCTTCACTGCTGCTCTCACCCGTCCTGGCCATGCTGCTGCCCAGGTGGGTGCTCAGGAAGGGGTGGCTGAGCAGCTTGGCGGCAGCCCGATGCCGCTTTAGCTCCAGAAGCGTCTGGGGGCTCTGCTCCTTGTAGCCACTCCAGGGTGGAGTGGCATCAGCCATGCTGGGGCTGCTGTAGACCATGGTATAGTCGGGCACTTCGTGCACTTTCCAGACATCCCCGTTGGACAGTGCATACTGGTAGGCGCTGACCGGAGCCCGGAGGCCATTCTCAACAGGCATGTCCATTTCACTTCGTGGGATCTTGGTGGAGAACTCAGAGAGCAGCACGGGCTTCTCTAGCCGGGGGTTCTGAGGGGGAAAGGACATGTTACCAGCTGGCAGGAGGCTCTGAACCCACAACCCTCCTGCAACTCTGCTGAGGGCATATTTGTCTGGACCTGTCCTCCATCCATTTTCTCTACCTGGGTAATAGGACGTCCTTTTGGCTTTGGGGAATTCACCAGTCAATGTGTTTTAGGAGAACTGACCAACCTCCATCCTTGACCCCAGGCCTGGATGGTCAACACATTCACTACAGGCATTGGTTCAGGGATGGGTTCTTGACTGAAACTGATTTCATGCAACTCAACCCCAGAACTTTTGCTAGAATGATGGGGAAAGAGAAGTTCTGTTTTTACAGGAATTGTGGGTGGTGAGAATGATACAAGTTGGGGGCTGGGGAGACACCATGTCAAAGGGTTGATGTGAAGGAAGACTGAAGGAGAGAGAGAGAATTTATCCTGACGATGTGTTTTGAGCCCCTGGATCCAGCTGGTCCAAGACTTGCCAGTTACACGTGCCTGTAAATTCCTTTTTAGTGTGAATTGATTTCAATTGGGTTTTTGGTCACTTGCAATCCTTCTTCTGTATTCCCAGCATATCTCCACTCGAAACAGCAGAGATTCCTACCCAGAGGTCCTTTACACCCAGAAATCCCTACATAACTACAGCTGCCTAGAAACTATAAAAGAAAAGGCTGATATATTTGACAATAATGAAAATGTAAAGCCTAGCAAAAATCACCATAAATAGCCCAGCTGGTGTTGCTCAGTGGTTGAGTGTTGACCGATGAACCAGGTAATGCTGGTAGGGGATATGCAGGAGGCAGCCAATCAATGATTCTCTCTCATCATTGATGTGTCATCTCTCTCTCCCTCTCCCTTCTCTCTCTGAAATCAATTTAAAATTTAAAAAAAAGAAGAAAGCAAAACTTTTTTTAAAAATCAAAAGACGCATGACAAAAGTGAAATATTTGCAACATATATGGCCAAAAAGGGACTAATTTCCCAAATAAGTAAAGAGCTCTTAAAAGTCCACTTATAAAGATTCTACTGCACAAAAGAAAAAATCAACAAGGGACACTAATATACAGTTCACAGCAAAATGTAGCTTGTAAATACAGGAAAAAAAATTCAATCTCACTAATAATTAATGACAAAGTTCAAACAACAAAAGTTTTACCAATCACATTGACAAGTGTCTTTAAAGTTTGTTCTTACTCAGTGTTGGCAAGGGTGTGTGGGCAAATAGGTAGGCATGTAAACTGCCACAGTCTCTTTGGAGGTCAATGTCAATCACATCATCTAAAAAATTTTGTTTTTAAAGAAGAATGAATACTTTGCAGCAAGCCCATTTCCAGGAATTCATTTTGCAGACACACTCCCCAGGAGAGCAAAGCCTGAAAGTCATCATTAGGCAGGTGGAGAATTATGGCATGTCCTTATACTGGAATATTCTGCAACTAAGAATTGAGGCAGTCCCCATTTTACTGGCTTAGGATTCTAGGGATCTCTAAGAAATGTCTAAATGCTCTGGGGTGGGGAGGGAGGCAGGTGGGGACATGTGCTGGGGGGTAGGGGAGGCAGGGGGGAGGATATTGGGGGGGGAGGAAAACATATGTACTACTATTAAATATAAGTTATATTGTAAATAAAATTTAAAAAATTAAAAAAAAGAGAAATGTCTAAATGAAAATAAGGCATCTGAAATGTGATTTGATTTCTGTCTACAACTCTTTTCTCCCCAACCCACAAGCTTGGGGACTAGATGGAACAAAGCCTCTGTGTTGCCCACTCCATTGCAGCCCGCCAGCCGCTTTGATGGGGATTCCCTTACATAGATGCCATCACTCCTGCTGGTGAGACCAGCCCACATGTGACCTCCCCATTCACTGAGGAAGCAGGGTCCCATTGAGATGTGTGTACACATTACGCCACTAATCACTTTGCATCCCCCCAAGGCAATACTCTCTAGAAATGCTCCATGTGTAGTGGTGGAATCAAAAAGGCAGACCACTGCTAGTACAGCCAGCCTCTCCCTTCCTATCCCCAGCAATTCGGCTCTGGCCCCAACCCTTGGCCCCACTTGGCAGACTCAGCCAGGCATGGACCTGAGTGCTTCAATACTGAGTTGAATAGTATTCCACCAAATTCATGCCAATTCCACATCTCTGAATGTGACCTGATTTGAAAGTAGGATCTTTGCAGAAGGAATTAATTAGATTAAGATGAGGGCCCACTGGATTAGGGTAGGCCCCAATCCAATGACTAGTATCCTATCTAATAAAAGAGTAATATGCAAATTGATTGTACCTCTGATCAAGCCACGCCCATCAGCCAATCAGGAGCAAATTATGCAAATAAACCCCAACCAAGATGGCTGCAGCCACTGAGAGCAGGAGGGAGGCTTGAGTTCCCTCAGCAATGGAGGAAGCCAAGCTTTCGGCCTGCCCTTGCTGGCCTACGCTTCCACTCAATGCTACAAAGTTTCAATTATAGAAGATATATCCCAACAGAAATGGTGGCAGCCACAGAGTGAGCAGAAGGCTTGGCTCCGCTCCAGGCTACAAAGTTTCAATTGTAGAACATAAATTAATCACAGATCCCAGGGCCTCCGTTTGAGTTGCTGCGGGGCATGGCAGGCCTGCAAAACACAACAGGCCTCTCACCCAGGCTGCCCCATGCCCCAAGGGAACCCCCACCCTGATCTGGGACACCCTTCAGGGCAAATCAGCTGGCCTCACCCATGCACCAGGCCTCTATCCTATCTAATAAAAGAGCAATTTGCAGATTGACCATCACTCCAACACACAAGATGGCTGCCCCATGTGGTCAAAGATCCTGCCCCCATGTGGACACAAGATGGCCACTACAAATGGCCAGCAGGGGAGGGCAGTAGGGATGAACCAGGCCAGCAGAGTAGGAAAGTTGGGGGCAAACAGGCTGGCAGGGGAGCAGTTAGACATCAATTAGACTGGCAAGCTAGTGGTTATGGGGTGATTAGGCTGGCAGGCAGAAGCGGTTAGGGGCAATCAGGAGGCAGGCAGGTGAGCAGTTTGGAGCCAGCAGTCCTGGATTGTGAGAAGGATGTCCAACTGCCCATTTAGGCCTGATCCTACTAGGGCAGTAGACATCCTAAATGGGCAGTCAGACATCCCTCGAGGGGTCCCAGATTGGAGAGGTTGCAGGCTGGGCTGAGGGACATCCCCGACCCCCTGTGCACGAATTTTGTGCACCAGGCCTCTAGTCTTTCTAATAAGAGAAAACACACACACACACACACACACACACACACACACACACACATGAGGAAGGCCACATGAAGGCCGAGGCAGAGTTTGGAGCCATGCTAGCAAAACCCAAGGAATGCCTGAGCCACCAGACGCTGGGAGAGAGACATGGAGAGGACAACACCCTGCTGTTTAGACTTCTAGCCTCCAGAACTGTGAGAAAAGAAAGGTCTGCTATTGTAAGCTCCAAGTTTGCAGCAGTTTGTCACAGCAGTCCTAGACACCAATGGAGCGTCTTCTTAGGAAAGCCGTCTCAAGCTCAAGGCCTTGGCTACCACTCGCGCAGGCTGCTTAGAGATCCTACCAGTACCCTACTCAGTTTTTCAAAAAATTTCTTCCAACCAGATGTGTTCTGGTAAACACAGTTCTCAACTTCTTGTTATATCCCCTCCACCCTGCGGGTTTCAGTGTCCTTAGCTCCCAGGGTGGCTGCCCTACTGAATCTCTTTTCTGGGAAGCACAGATTAGATCTGCCAGAGCATGAGCAGGCACATGGTGGTCACTCACTCCCTGTGGATTATGAGAGCCTAATGGGTGCCAAAGCTCCCAGCTCTGACTCAAACACACCCTAGGCTTGCCTCATTAGCCACAGTAGCCACCACCATCAGACTAGATCTAGCTAGTCTAAGGGCCTGCCCAGCTAATCTTTCCTTCTGAAGGCTCTCAGATGAAGAGGCCAGACCAGGGAGGGGCCCAGTACTCCTCCCAAGGCTGTGGCTGACACCGGGGCAGGGTATGAGGCCACTCACTGGGTCCTTATTCTCCTGGTCTGTCCTGGTCTCCCTGATGTCCCCATTGTAGGTTGAGGTCCGCTGATCCTCTGCCACACTGCGCTGCTGCCACAGGATGGCCTCGCCTTCATACTCCTTCCTGTACAGGTTCGTCCTGTCTGACAGGCTGGCTCGACGCACCACCTTCCTGAAGGGAGAGAGGGGGTGCTGGAGGCTGCATCGAGGCACCACAGGCAGGAGAGGCATGGGGACCCCTGGCTGCCTGGCCCCTGACTCACCCACGGCTGCCTGTGCTGGATGTTCTCCGGCTCAAGGACGATTTGTGCCTCAGCTGTGACTTCATGATCACATCATGCTTGTGTTTTAACTCCAGCAGCAGGACCTTGAACTCCTCTTCCTCACACAGGTCTGAAAGAGCAGAGGTGTCTGTTGTGGGAGGCAGCCTGACCAGAGAGGCTGCCCTCCCAATCGAATGAAAACTCCCAGCATCCTTTGGGGCATGCAAGGAGAGGAGAAAACAATGCCACCCTTATTTCCCGGGCTATAACCCAGTCCTTAAGAGAAGACTATGAACGGGAAACTCAGGTTCCATACACAGTCACAACTCCTGAGGTTCCTAGCTATGACTGAAGGAGTCATACACATTTCATAGTTTCCACTAGGCCTTATCAGCTCTCCACTGACACAGGAAGTATCAATAGAAACAAGCAGGTACCATTAGCCCAAGCAAGAAGTTATGCAAAGAAGCTGAAATCATGTATCCCCACCACCTAATTCTTTCACTCATCTATTTACCTTTTCATTGTCCCAGTCATTCATCTATAGATTTGTCCTCTATCTATCCATCCATTTATATTTCCTATTTCATCCATCCATTCATACACTTTGCCATGCATTTATCTATCCATCCATCCGTTCATCCATCCATCTTTCTGTCCATTTATCCATTCATCTATCATCCATGGCTTTATTAATTCATCTATCCACACACCAATCCAGCATCTATCCAACCATATATTCATCCATTTATCCCTCTACCTATCAAAAAGTTGATGACAGCCTATATGTGTACCAGATGTTGTGCTGGCCTTACCTATTGGCATTTCATCCATGGATGTCCTAGCACTGAGACTGGCCCCATGGGACACCAATAGCTCTGCCATCTGCATCTGAAACACAGGAGAAAGGCCATGTTCCCACTGCCCAGGGCCCAAAAAGCCTAGGAGGTGGAAAGTGGGCTCAAGGCCTCTTGGGATGTGATCCAAAGAATGGTGGGGCAAAGTTGACTCCCGGGAAAGGCTTTGAACCCTGGGGCCAGGAATCCTGGGGTGCAATGGACTGACACCACCTCCAATATGCCTGGACCAAGGAACTGAAGAAAACGGAGTAGCTATAACTCTAGAGTTGACAGGTATCTAGGGAGGAACTGCAAAAACTGCAATCAGAGTTTTATATCTGGGAAACAAATGGAGAAACCACTCAAAGCAGAAATGCTAAGGTTTTCTAATTTGGCAAATTTAATCATCATCCCACTAGTAGCCCTACACACAAGTCCATGCTAGTAGCTCACTGCCCCTTACCTCAGCTGGCTGACAAACCCACTGCAGCTAGTAGCTCTCCACCCTTTGCCCCGCTCTCCTGTAGCTCTCCCCAGCTCATAGCTTGCTGCCCCGCCCTCCTGGTGATCAGTCCTTATGCCTCACAGTGTAATGACCATTAGCATATTAGCTCTTCATTACATAGGATTAGACTACAGCTTGTCAAATGTTTTTGCAAACTCCCTAGGTCTTTTCATATCCCATACACTATCTGTAGTCAACACCTTAAGCAAGCCATGTATTCTTTTGAACCAACGGCTAGATCAAGGACAGCAGGCTGATCCTGTGCTGGCCTTGCTCACAGCCCTCCGGTGTAAACTACCTGTCCCCAGAAGGCAGCTGCATGCAGGGGCTCCCAGCCATCCCAGTCCTTCACATCCACTCGCACTCCATGGTCCAGGAGGAGCTCAGCTGCTCGTAGGTATCCATTGGCCCCAGCTACATGCAGCTGAAGGAGAGGAAAGAAGTGAGAATTCCCTAAGGGGGGGCAGTCCCACATTTGGAGGTGGGATAGCCCTCTCCCTAACCCAAGTCTAAGATCATTCTTGGGGCCAGTAGAATGGAACAGAATGAGGTAGAAATAGCAGCCACGTTGCAGAGAATGATTACAGCTGCAATATGGACCTGGAAGGTAAGGCTGAGAGGTGAGCTCTTCTCCCCTGTGGTTGATCTTAGAGCTCCTGTGGTTAAGGCAACAGCGTTTACTGAGTCCCTACTACATGCTGAGCCCTGTGGAAGAGGTTTCAGGGGTCCAATACGGTGGTTTTAAAATATGCTTACAAATTCTCTGACACATCTCCCAAAGCAGGGGTGGGGAACCTTTTTTCTGCCAAGGGCCATTTGGATATTTATAACATCATTCAAGGGCCATACAAAATTATCACCTTAAAAATTAGCCTGCTGTATTTGGTCCAACATTTAATTAACTCACCCCTAATGCCTTGGCAGGCCCAGTCCAAATGATTTCGTGGGCCTTATATGTCCCATGGGCTGGGCATTCCCCACCCCTGCTAAAGGATGGAGCTTAATTTCTCTCCCCTTGAATGTGGACCAGATTGAGTGACTTGCTTCTAATAAATAGGATCTTGTGAAGGGGCAGTGTGTGATTTCTGAGGCTGGGTCATAAAAGACGTTACTGTTTCTACCTTACACTCTCTTGGATCAATCACTCCAGGGGAGGCAGCCATCATGTTGTGAGGACACTCAAGTAGCCATAAAGAGAAATGCCAACGAGGTGAGAAACTGGGGCTGCCTGCCAGGAGCCAGCACTAACTTGCCAGCCACCTTAGGAGTGGATCTTCCAGCCCCATTCAAACCTTCAGATGACAGCAGCCCTGGCCGACATCTTCACTGCAGCCTCATAAAAGACCCAAGCCAAAGCCACACAGCCAAACTGTTCCCAATTTCCTGACCCACCAAAACTATGTGAGATGATAAATATATCATGTTGTTTTAAGATGCTGATTTGGGGTAGTTTGTTACATAGCCATAGTAACCAATACATCCAATAAGAGAAAGCCTCATGCTAAGGCCCCAGCTCTTCCACCCGGCACCATTCAAGGCCTCCAATGGTGGACACCACCTTATTTGCCCCTTTTGTTCAATCTCCAAGAAAACACATAAACTACTTAGCTCGTGATGAATATTCAGGAAGTGATTAACATTCTTAGGGAGCCCTGAGTGATCACAAAGCACACCACGGGAATGGATGGAGGACCAAGAAGGAGATGAGGCAGAGAGAAACCAACTTCCCAGCCAATTAGGGCAAAATGAAGCCAGCAGAAGACTGGCTGGGAGGAAACAGAGGCCCCAAGAGTAGAGGTGTGGGTTCCACCATGTGCTGGCCCACTTCCGTTCTGGCTGGTCTTGGTTCTGGCCCATGTCCTCACCAGTGTGGCACCATGGGCATCGATCCAGTCAAGGTCCTGGCCCGCTGCGATCATACAGTGGATGTCTGCAATCATCTGCTGCTCAGGAGCTGCCCGCATCTCGTTGATTTTCTCTTGAGTGATGCCTACAGGGGGAGGGAGATTTGGTCAGCACCCTAAGCTTAGGCTTCAAAATGGGGAGGGGAGGAGAGGCAGATAGGGAGGGCAAGGTTTCTGAGCTCCAGGGTCTGCCAGTCAAGGAGACAGACAGACACACCCATAGATCATTGTGTTCCAGGCTCAATGAATACAGACATGTGCTGGCCCATAAGACAAACGCCACTCGTGCCTGGCACCCAGGAGGAACTGTAATGACATTGGTTACGAATATATATGCTGTTCTTCTACCTGGAAACCCCTACCATCCACATATCCACCTCCAACTGACCAAATGGCTGGCTCTGTCTTATTCTCTAGGTCCGGCCCAGATCACACACACCCCCAGAAACCCTCCCCTGACCACCCTGTCTGACCAGGGTTTGTTAGTTTCTTTTCATCTCGTGCACAGTTGTGTTTGTAGCACCTGGCACAAGACTCAAAGAGTTTTTTTATGGGAATGACTCAATTAATGACTACACAAGGGTGGGCAAAAGTAAGTTTATAGTTGTTCCTATGGAAAGCAATACAGTAATCCCTGGCTCAGTGGGTAGAGTGTTGGCCTGAGGACTGAAGAGTCTTTGGTTCGATTCCAGTCAAGGAATCGAATCATTTAAACATATCCAGGTTGTGGGCTCGATCCCAGGTAGGAGGTGTGCAGAAGGCAGTCAATCAATAATTCTCTCTCATCATTGATGTTTCTATCTCTTTATCCCTGTCCCTTCCTCTCTGAAATCAATAAAATAAAATTTAAGAAAGTAATACAATAATAAATAATCTATATTAATAAAGGGTAATATGCCAATTAGACCATTAGACCTTCCAGATGGCCTTCTGGACAAAGCCATGGTGGCGGGGTTGAGGCAGAGGTTGTTAGGGGTGATCAGGCCAGGAGGGGAGGGCAGTTGGGGGTGATCAGGCCGACAGGCAGAATGGTTAGGGGTGATCAAGCAGACAGGTGAGCGGTTAGGAGCCAGCAGTCCCAGATTGCCAGGGGGTTGTCCAACTGCCAATTTAGGCCCGATCCCACAGGGGTCCCAGATTGGAGGATGCAGGTTGGGCTGAGGGACACAACACACCCCCTCCATGCATGAATTTCATCCACCGGGCCACTAGTATAAGAATAAACTTGGTATTTCACGTACCCACAACTGTGAACCTACCTACTTTTGCCCACCCCACGTATAACTTTCAAACGGAGAGTTGAATAAATTGAGATGGAGGGAACCAGAAAGACATTGTAAGGCCTGAACCTCACACTAAAATGTTTAAGTGCTTCTGGTAGCTACGAGTGGTATTTAGTGAGAGAGTGACATGCTCTATAAAAGGTCCATTAGATCAAGCATTGTTGGATAGAATTCAAGGGAGATCTGTAAACTGGAAAGGAGAAAAATATACATGATTATTTTTATTAAACTTTAAATGAAATAGAACATTTCCTTCCATTAGAACAGAGGTAAAACCCACAGTATTATGAGCAGTGTCTGTGATGTTCTCACCAACAGAAACTGTAGGTATTTGCATGTCATGTTATCTTATTGTTTCATGAACCAATAAAGTTGGTAGCTAACACATTTTTAAATATGTTGGCAGTTTATTTTAATATAGTGGGTTCCCTTTATAACCCATGCAAGAGTAGGCCTTCCTTCCCCCAGCTGCCGGCAGGCACCCGGGAACCAGACTTCCCTCGTAGCCCCAGCTTTGTCCAGAAGGATGGAAGGACGTCCAGTCTAATTAGCATATTATGCTTTTATTATTACAGATGATTCTGATAACTGAATTTAAAGATACCATTCTGAGAAAGGTATTCACAAGACTGGCACAAAAACTGCTAAGAGCCTCTGCAGAAGATGAATGGTTAAAGCCTGGGTGCCTGGGTGTGGACACAGCAAATCAGCGGTTATTGCTGGGATCAGGGAAGAAACACCAGCAGGGTCTGGACAGGACCCACAGCTGCAGCCCAGCGTCTGCTTTGAGATTCCTTCCTGAGGAGGAGCTCCTTCTGTATGGGGACAGGGGCAGGTCTCTGTGATTGCTACATTCGTTTTCTCTCTGAAGCTCATTTGTGACTGAGGACAGCCCACATCTTGTTTACCCGGCCCCTGGCAGCCAGCAGAGTGCCTGGCAGGCACCGGCGAATGTTCCTGACTTTTTATTATTTTCCCAAGTGGGAATATATCTTTATTGTGAATGTTTATTGGATTGTCACAGCTGACGAAGAGGAGACGAGGCCAGCTGAGGCCGCCCGCGTGTGGGAGTGACACAGAGGAGAACAATGCCTCCTTTCTGCACAGCATGTGCCCTCATCTCGTTAATCACATGGTAATAATAACAACGGGGACCCATTCCACCCTGAGCTCTGAGCATGAGCAGGCAGGTACTCAGCTTGCCAACGTGTTCACCTGCGTTGGTTTAAGTCAAAGATGCTCGTTGCAACGCTACCCTGAGCCCACTTGATGGCATGTGGCACGCTCTTACCCTGGTACGCCATGCACGTCTCGATGACATCCAGGGTGGGCTCATCCTCGCAGAGATCATACGGCATATTCCCATCGGAGTTGACAGCGAGCAGGTCGGCCCCACTGCAGAGAAAGGGCCAGGCTGAGGGCCAGGTAGGTGTGAGGATTGGTCTGTCTGCTTCTGCCCTCTGGCTTCACATCCAGTACCCCACTGTGCATCCAGCACCCATGATCCCACCAAAGTGTACCCTAGCAAGGACAGTGACTCAGCATCCTGGGAACCCCAGACGCAAAGAGGCCAAAACCCTAGGAGAGTTGTCTCAGCAGATCTCCCCCAACTGCCTGCTCCAATGAGCCAGACAAATATTATATCATTCCACTTAAATGAGGTAACTAGGGTAGTCAAAACAATAGGAACAGAAAGGAGGATGGTGGTTACTGTTATTGTTAATGAGAAGATAAGTTATTCGGTTTGGGAAGTGGAAATGGATGGTGGTGACGGTTGCACAAGAATGTAAATGTACTTAGTGCCACTAAACTGTGCACTTAAAAATAGTTACGATGATAAATTCTATGTCACATGTATTTTTACTGCAATAAAATCTAGGGGTGGGGAGAGAATGAAGGGAGAGAGAGATAATGAAGAGGAACAGAATGAAAAAGACAGTGAGACCAAGAGTGAAGGAAAGACAGGCATCGAGAGGGAAAAAACAAAGGCACACAGAGATGGAGAGAAAAATGGGAATTGGGATAAAAGGAAGAGAGAGGTAGAAACAAAGAGAGGAAGAGACAGATGAAAACAGGGTTGGGGAGAAAGAGAAAGTGGCAGGCACTGAGAGACGGAGGAAGAGGCAGAGAGGGAAAAAAGAGGGAGAAGGAAAGAGATGGGGTAAAAAGAACTTGGGAAAAAGCAGAGGCAGAGGGGAGGCTGTTCTCGGGGAAGAAGGGGCACGTACTACTGAACGAGGATCTTCACCAGGTTGATGTGGCCACACGTGGCCGCGGCATGCAGGGGCGTCCACAGCTCATTGTCCTTGGCGTTCACGTTCGCACCGTGGGACAGGAGCAGCTTGACAATTTCCTCGAAGTTGTCGATGCAGCACTGTGAGGGGACACAGGCAGGGTCAGCTCCCGTGAGGCCCCAGGCCCCGGTGGGGACATCTCCAGTTCCCCTCAAGTGGCCACGAGAAGGACAGAGGCTGAGATTGAATCCAGTTCCAGTATTATATGCTATGTGGACTTGGACAAGCCACTTAACCTTTCTGAGCCCGCTTCTTTGTAAGTTAATAACATACAGGATAAAAATATAAAGATAATATTTTTTTAAAAGTCAACTATAAAAAACTTTGAAAGTGTTGGTGGAATGAGACACATTTTTGGATGAGGCTTTAAAACCCTTTCTTTTTAGGCCTAGCTGGTTTGGCTCAGATAGAGTGTCGGCTTGCAGACTGGAGGGTCCCCGGTTCGATTCTGGTCAAGAGCACATGCCCAGGTTACAGGCTCCATCCTTAGTAGGGGGCATGCAGGAGGCAGCCAATCAATGATTAATGATTCTCTCTCTTCATTGATGTTTCTCTCTCTCTCCCTCTCACTTCCTCTCTGAAATCAATAAAAATACATGTATTTTTTAAAACTTTTTTAAAATTCCAGAAGCCTTTCTTTCAAAGAAATTGAATGGAGAACACTAACTTAGATAACCAATAGATTCAAGGAGGGCTACTGGGGGAGGAGAAGAAACTGGAGAGTTTCGGGGTTCCCCTTCCCAACAGTGGCCTCCAAGGGGGCCCTAGATCCATCACAGTTTGAAACTTCTGACTTAGGAATTTCTGACTCAGGAGCTCAATTTGTGGGGAAACCCCACATAACCAACCCCCTGCCTAAAGAACCCAGCTCCGCTTAAAGGCTGGAGGGCGGGGGAGGTCCTGAGATAGTCCTTGCAAGGAGACAGCTATGATGTGCCCCTGCCTGTTCACACGTGGGTCAGCATCAAAGAGAGGGAAGGTCAGGAGCCTGCGGCCCCTCACCTAAACTTAGGGGTCCAGCAGTCATTGGAGCCCCTAACTCCAGAGGCAAGGAGTGAAAGAGTCCAAGGGGTCAGAGAGGCCTCAAGCCAGGGGATGGGCAGGAGAGGCGAGGAGAGAGGAGGAAGACAGACTGCAGGAGAAGTCTGTGGAGGACTGTGTGCAGCACTGCCCATCCAGGTAAGGGCGTGGCTTTCAGTGCAATAGGAGGCATTGCAGGGGTACACTCGGAGGTAAAGCACAGCTGACTTGTTTTTTAAATCCCTCCTCTGGTCTCATATGGAGAACAGATTGCAAGTGCTGCTTCTTTGGGAAGAGGAGGGACGTTAGGAGGTATGTTGAAATCTCCCAATGAAGAGATGATGGTGGTCTGGCCCACAGAAGTGGCAGTAGGCACGGGGCGAAGTGATTGGATGCCAGCAGAATGAGAGGGGCACTTGTGGGAGCCCCACACCTCACGGAGCCAAGGCTCAGCGCCAAAACATGTGGGAAAGGAACAGTCATTTGCACAGATGGTGCTAGAAACCAAGGTCCTCCTTTTGTGCCATCCAGTGTGGGGTTGGCTGGGTTTGGGGCATCTGTCCCAACAGTGGGGCACAGGTAACCCAGTGAGGCCAGCCGGGAGATCCTCCAGTGGTGAGAAGCATGCAGTGGTGCGGTGCGGCCGGCAGAGGGCACCAGAGGCACCCAAGTGAGGTGGCAGGGAAAGGCGAGGAGCCCAGGTTATCACCGGATGATGTGTCCAGGGAGTCCCGTCTCCAAGAAGAGGAGCAGCCCAGCCCCTGGGGTTAGGGAGTAGGAGAGCCAGAGATCCCACCCTTAGGGGCTGCAGAAAACATAAGGATGGGTGGAGGGAGCCTCAGGTTGAAGAGGGAGAGGACTGTATGCCCAGAATTGCAGTCCAGGAGCTAGAGCAGCCTGAACCTGAGAGGCTAGTCTGAGCTAGCATTGGGTTGGGGTTGGGGCTGGGCACAGGGATGCAATGGGGGTGCATCGCAGAGCCGGCAGGCCTCCTCTCCTGCACTCCCCACGGTGGGAAATGGTCCCTGGCAGTTGGATGACCTTCTGCCCCCTCACTGCCCATGTCTCATCTACCACGGGGTGTGGATCCCATCTCCTCATTGATGCCCCATCCCATTGCCCTGGCCGAGGCTTCATCACCTCTCTGCACCTAACTGCCCTCCCACACATCCTCCACGGGAGAGGTTCCTCATTAACCCAGGCAGGTTGCTCTCAGTTGCCAAGTGAAGACTCCCTGTTGCCAAGCGAAGCAAATGCGCACTCCTCTGCAGGCACAGGAAGCTTTTCCTAATGTGCTCCTTTGTTGCACTGGAGCAACAGTGACGATAATGATGACAACAATAATGACAGCCCGGGAAACAGCAGCAATAACAACAGGCCACGTCATTAATAAGAAGAGCTGATGTTTTTGAGGAGGTACTAGGGCCATGCACCTTGCTAACCCCTGGCCATGCCTTGCCTAGTTTCATCCAGAACGACATTTTGAGGACTCGATAACGGCTGTGGCTGCTGGCCACCACGCTGGACCCTGCAGATATGCAGAACATTCCCTCATCATGGGAAATTCTATGACACCGTGCCGTGCCTGAGCCTCAGTTTCCTGATCTGTAAAATGGAATATTTCAAAAGTTCATTGTGAGAATCAGCCCACATGTCACATAAGCGAAGTGCCCTTACAGAGAAATGAACACGTGGCAAATTCTAATAAAAATAATATCTAATATTTAGCCAGTATCAAGTGATGTTCACCGGGTTTTTATTTAATCCTTACAACAACCCAATGAGATGGGCACTGGTTATTCCTCTTTTACAGGTGAGGAAAGTGAGGCGCCCGGAAGGTACAAGAGGCGAAGCATAAGAGGACACACAGGAGGCCACAGGGCTGAAGGATGAAGGTGGAGACTTGCCCCTGGGGCTGATGGGAAGGGCAGTGGTCAGTGGCTGTCCACTTCTTCCTGCCCTCATGGGGAGATGGAAGGCCCTCACCAACTCAGGCTTCTAGCAGCCTGGCCTCCCACCTGCTCAGAACCATGGGCCAGAGCACAGGAAGGCATCAGTTCATTCATTATGTTGGCATGCACATATTGAGTACCCACTGAATGCCAGCTTGGGGCAAGATGCTGGGATACACCAATGAGCAAGTGACATGGGCTCTCCCCTTATGCAGCTCAGAGCCTGGATGAGGGGACCAATATCAGATGATCACACTAATGGCTAAAATGATAAACAAAAGGGGTGCCCAGGAGAAAAGAATGTGTGCAGAATAACACAGCTCTCAGGCTCCCGTGTCAGCTGGGATAACCAGTGCACGTGCAAAAGTGTGTACGGATCAGCACTGTGTGTTGCGAAAGAGCCAAAAGGCCATTTGGCTGCAGGGCTCACTGGGGGCCAGGCCTCCCGGGGCCTTGCAGAAAGACACCTGAGCGCTTTGAGTAACACCAGTAGATTTTTGGCTTCAGCGTCCCCATGGCCGCTATGACAACGAAGGGCCAGCTAAAGGCTGGGGGTCAGCTGGGAGGCTGATGCAGCATCCAGGCAGGAGATGACCACTGGCAGCCCTTCCCCAGCCAGAGGGACTGAAACCATCACACCTCCCTGGAAAAGATGGTCCGTGGCTTTCGCTCTTAAGCAGATCACACAAGCCCTCTGCCAGTCACCTTCGTCAGCAGGATGGGTGCGGGCCGTGGTGGGTGTGCACAAACATGCTTCGTAAACTGCCACACTCCAAACAAATTTGCTTTGTTTGCCAACCCCTTTGCTGGGAAGGGAGGATGCAGTGGACAAAGGCTCCCTGTCCACAGAGGCTGTGCGTACGCTGCGTGAGCGAGCACAGGGGCTCTGTGGGCATGTCCGTAACAGACACACACAGCTCTGAAGCAGACAAAGGCCTTTCAAATGGGGCAGCTGCGGCACCCCCTCCCTTTCTCCCTCCTCCCAGCAGGTTGCGGGCAGGAAAAAGCAGGAAGATAGGGTACCTGTCCAGTTGGGAAGCAGGGAGCTGAGGACCCCTCTCAGCTCGGCCTTACCTGGTGCAGGGCTGTGAGTCCATCCTCGTTGCACAAATCAGGGCTGACTTTATTCTTCAGGAAGTAGCGCACTGCAACAGAGAGGACAGGAGTGGGCATCCCGCTGCACACTGGGTGTGGAGTATGCAGCGGGGCCCAGGTAAGACCCGCTCTCCCAGGTCCAGGGCCTTGTTTGTTTACACTGCTCTGGGGCATTACAAGTGAGTGGACCTTAGTCCCATCACCAACTGCTAAAGCCCCTCCACAGCTCCCACTGCTCTAGGAACAAAGTCGAAAGTCCTCACATTGGTTTTTCCCTGCCTGCAGCTTCCATCTTGCAATTTCCAGCGGGCACCTCTCACACCCTGGTCTAGAAGACTGGCACCCCAGAACAGTGCAGTGCTCAGAACACTCAGCTGTACACAGTGCTCCTACCTCCTCACCTCTCCAGGCTCCAAACACCTTCCACAATGGTCTTTTATCAGCTACAGAGTCACTATACTTCCTCTGGCCTCTGAGCTTTTGCATAGCCTGTTCCCACTGCCTGGAGGTCTCAAGCATCCATCCATCCACCCTCATCCATGCATCCATTTTTAGCGCGCACACACGCGCGCACACACACACACACACACACACACACACACACACACAGATACACATACATACACGCACCCACACACACATACCTGCACACACGCCTCATCCTTTAGGTCTCAGCTCAAATTCCGGGCACTCCCCCTTTATATACCCCCTCCGCTCCTATGCATCTCATTTATAACCTTATCACAATTACAATCACGTAACTAATTATGGGCTTCGGTTCTGTCTGCCATAGGACACTGAGCCCCAAGAGGGCAGGGCAGCGACAGCACTGACTGCTCTTTCCCTGAGGCCTGACACAGTAAATCTTCAACAACCCTCCGAGGACCCTGACCTAATCAGCAGCCCCCTAACTCAGCCCAAGGACACAGACTCTCCATCTCTGGGCCAAGCAGGCCACCCTCTGGTGCTGACCCCAGATGGCTTGTGTCTGTAATAAGCAGCCCGTGAGGCCCTCCTGCAGTCATGGATGACCTGGTAGCTGGTCTCAGCCTAAGGGTCATGCGAGGAGATTATGGCAAAGCCACTGATCACTAAGGCCCAGCCTGTCCATGTGCCAGTGAGGGTAACCCAGGCCTGGCCATGCCCTTTGGAGAGTAGAGGTGGTTGTTATGCCCCTGTCCAAGAAGGTCCTATTCACATGAAGCAAGGGTTCACACCCCATGGAGTTACGGGGTGGACCAAGCTTCCTGTCCAGGAGATGCTCTTCCAGGCAGAAATTAAGATTCAGCTGCCAAAAGCAGCCTGTGTACAACATGGTAATTATTGGGGTGTTCTCCGTGCTGTGTGGGAGCCTAAGACATGCAATTACTCCAACGTCAGGCAGTTATTTTCAGCCCAAGAGGTGGGATACTCCCTCCATCTCTAAGGAGCCCTTACTACTCATGAGCCAAGGTCCCCTCAGTGGTAACACTTCTGCTCTTACTCAGAGCCTGGCTCTGGACACAGTTCATGGACAAAGACCCCACCACTCAGGCATGATCAGGCTCTGCTCCTCTGGGGGTTAGTTAGCAAGAAACATGGTTACTCTATCAACAGTGTCTTCTCCCCGAGCCCTTTCTATAGCCCAGGCCACTGCAGAACCTCTCTCTTTCATGGATTCACGTCTCACTGTTCCCCTTACGGAGAAGAGGAGGAGACAGAGGGTCAGGAAAGTGTGGTTCACCACCAAACATGGCCAAGTGGAAGAAATCCAATCTTCTGATTTCAAAGCCCAAGCAGATGAGCACAGGGCTGCTCCGCCCTGCCCCTGAGGCTGGGAATGGGAAGCAGCATTGCTGGAGCCCTGCTGAGTGGCCAGACCTGTGCTGAGAGCTGGCGTGGGGAGGAGGGGCTGGAGAATGGACAGCAATGGCCTCTCCTCCTTAAGCTTCAGAGTCCCTTAAGTCCTCAGGTCCCTCTTCTTCTTCTATTATTATTATTATTATTATTACTAGAGGCCCGGTGCACAAAATTCGTGCATTAGGGGGGGTTATCCCTCATTTGCCAATCTGGGACCCCTCAAGGGATGTTCATCTGCCCGATTTGGGCCCAGTAGGATCAGGCCCAAATGGGCAGCCAGACATCCTTCTCACAATCCAGGACTGCTGGCTCCAAACTGCTCACCTACCTGCCTCCCTGACTGCCCCTAACCGCTTCTGCCTGCCAGCCTAATTGATGTCTAACTGCTCCCCTGCCAGCCTGTTTGCCCCCAACTTCTTTCCTCTGCTGGCCTGGTCACCCCTAACTGCCTTCCCCTGCAGGCTTGATAGTGCCCAACTGCCCTCCCTTGCAGGCCTGAAACCTCCCAACGGCCCTCCCCTGCTGGTCATCTTGTAGTGGCCATCTTGTGTCCACATGGGGGCAGGATCTTTGACCACATGGGGGCAGCCGTCTTGTGTGTTGGAGTGGTCAATCTGCATATTACTCTTTTATTAGATAGGATAGAGGCCTAGTGCATGGGTAGGGGCCAGTTGGTTTGCCTCGAAGGGTGTCCCAGATCAGGGTGGGGGTTCCCTTGGGGCATGGGGCAGCCTGGGCAAGGGGCCTGTGGTAGTTTGTAGGCCAGCCACACCCCCCAGTGACCCAAGCAGAGGCCCTGGGATCTGGGATTAATTTATGTTCTACAATTGAAACTTTGTAGCCTGGAGCAGAGCCAAGGCTTTCTCCAAGGCGACAGCCATTTCTGTTTGAAACTTTGTAGCCTAGAGTGGAGACCTAGGCTAGGGCTGCAGAAGTTTGGCTTCCTCCATTGCCCTGGCAACTCTAGCCTCTTCTCTCTCCAGCTCCATGGCTGGTGCCATTTTTGTTAAGATTATGTATCTTCTATAATTGAAACTTTGTAGCATTGAGTGGAAGCCTAGGCTGGCAATGGCAGGCAGAAAGCTTGGCTTCCTCCATTGCCAGGGAAACCCAAACCTCCCTCCTGCTCTCAGTGGTGGCAGCCATCTTGATTGGAGTTTATTTGCATAATTTGCTCCTGATTAGCTGGTGGGCATGGCTGTGGGCATGGCTTGATTGGAGGTACGCTCAATTTGCATATTACTCTTTTATTAGATAGGATTATTATTATTATTATTATTATTATTATTGATTTCAGAGAGGAAGGGAGAGAGAGATAGAAACATCAATGATAAGAGAGAATCATTGATCGGCTGCCTTCTGCACATCCCCTACTGGGGATTGAGCTTGCAACCCAAGCATGTGCCCCTGACCGGAATTGAACCCAGGACCTTTCAGCCCACAGGCCAACACTCTATCGACTGAGCCAAACTGGCTAGAGCTCCAGGTCCCTCTTCTTGTAGATATAAGGGCTTAGGGATCCAGAAACAGGATAAAAGAAACATTGCCCTGGTCTTTCAGGGCCATATTAATTGTAAATTTGCTTCCTCTCACTCTCTGCTCAAAACCCTCTTGTGGTTTCACGAGGTTCTTAGAATGAAGTTCAGAATCCTTCTGTGGCCTTCACTGGGGTCATCAAATTATGGCCCATGCACCACATCTGGCAAGCAGCCTGGTTCTGTAAATTAAGTTTTATTGGAACACATCTGCACACATTCATTTATGCATTGCCTATGACCGCTTTCTTCCCACAACAGCAGAGCTGAGTGGCCAGAGAGACCTATGGCCCACACAGCTTAAAATACTTACTCTCTGGCCCTTACAGACCATGGTCAAGGCTTGAAGACCCTGGTCTTCTAGGTTCTGCATGGTGTGGTCCTGCCCACAGGGCTACCACCTTGCATAACTCCAGGGGAATTATGCAATCGGCATGTGGACCGCTTGCTCTGGAGCTGTGCAGTGAGCAGCCTGCTCAGCCCAACCCAGCCAGCCTGTCTCCCTACCTCTCCAGGCTCCTCGCTTGCTCGCTGAGCACCTTACACAGTAGAGGACGCTGGCTTGGCAGGGTCTCAGGGGTCGACTGAGGCTCAGGGAACACAAAGAGGGGGCATGCTCTGTCCCTCAGACAGGATCATCTAGCACTGCTTCTCGTTGTCCATCCTCAGGTCTGCTCCCTGCCCCGCAAAGCCCCAGCTTTCAGGCTTGGCCATCAGTTTGGCACAGTGATCATCTGTTCTCATGCATTTGCTTAGTTTTGGCTTCAGGCAAGTTATTCCTCCTCTCTGCGCCTCAGTGTCCTTATCTGTAAAACGGGGTCACACAGCACCTCCTTTGTGGGGTTGCTATGCGGATTAAGTAATACAACACCTGAGAGCTATTACTATCATTTCTTTTATAAATAAACACAAAACACATCCACTGAGCTCTTGCCTGGCCCCACCCTGTGCTGAGAGCTGGGAATATAACCACTGACATCTTGCATTTCCCAAGAGCTCTCAGTGTGGTTGGAAATGACAGAGGCCATCCCTCTGCAGGGGACTCTGAGCAGCTGCTGATTAAAGGACCACAGTGAAGCCACAGTCGATGTCTCCACTCTCCCCCCATACAGGCAAGACCCCACGGCAATGGCAAAGAGGTGGCTCCCCGCCCTCCTCCTATGTATTCCAGCTCCTGGCACCAACCCGTCGCTCTGCCCACAGCTCCCTGGCAATCTGGCTGGAATCTGGGCCAAGCAGGGCCATCTGCTCCCCTCCATCTCCAGCTGTAGAGAGTGAGGCTGAGCAGACTCAGCTCTGCAGGAAGCTGATGGTGGCTGCCTTGGCTGGGAGAAATCACTGCTGACAAGCTTGTGTTTTCTTTGCAACCTGACCCACTCTGCCCCCACAGAGTAGACTGCCTGACCTCCAGCTGGTCAGTGCAGCCACAAGTGTGGTTCCCGCTCCTGCCTTGGGGGAACGGGGACAGCGAGACAGAGATGTCTGCCGTTGGAGGTGGACCTTGGGCAATCTACACCTGCGGGGGAGCCCTGGGGTTGAGCTGCTGCCTCCAGGCCATGTGACTTGCACAGTCATGTTCATGGAGTACCCACTCACCAAGCCCTCCTCCCTTCCCATCTCCCTTCCCTTCCCACCTGGCTCCTGGCAATGTGGCCTCCAAGATGCTGCAAGTCCCTGCCTCTCCTCAGCCCCCACCTCGTCCCATCCTCCCACCTCTCCCCCCAGTCACTCACTGATTCAGTTACAATTTAATTCTGAAAACAAAACAAAAACTGAGCTCCTCAAGGCCTTTCCACACACACACTCTTCCCATCCTTAAGCCAGCAATCTCTTCTTCACCCTTCAGATTCCAGCCAAAATGGCACCTCCTCTGAGAGGCCTTCGCTGATTGCCTCAATCTCAGTTGAGTTGCCCGAGTTATTCCCTCCCACAATATCCTGAATTTCTGCTTCATAGCATGCCTCTCACAGTTTGTAATAACAGGGTGATTATTAGCCTATAAGAATTACATAATTATTTGTTTAGTTTGGGGTGCTCCATGAGGGCAGGGACATGTCCATCTCATTGACTGGTGTGACCAGTGCCCACCATGAAGCCTCAAAGATGGGAAAGGAACGAGAATGGATTTTGTACATAAATGATCAGCAAATACCCCTCCCTGCACCTGCATTGTCGATGCAGCCAGACTCGGCAGCTGATCGGAGGAGTCCTTCCGTCCCACTCCCAGACCTGGACACCTGTCATTTCTTCTTGCCCAGGTCCCAGTCCTCATTTCCCCTGCCCTGTGCCCTTGGTTGTTCTTTCTACTGCCCACTACCAACTGTGTGCCAGGCATGGTGCAAAGTGCTTTACAGCCATCAAATCCACGAGTCCTCCTAATCCAATTATGAGGGTCAATCACCTGCTGTTATTAATTAACTGCCTGCTATTATTGCTCCAATTTGGGAAAAACTGAGGCCCAGGTTTGAACATGTGAATGACTTGCCCGAGGGCAAGAGGCTGAGAAAGGCAATGCTGGGATTTGAACCCAGACCTGGCTGCCTGCAAAGGCTAATCTTAGCAAAGGACAGGCAGCAATGGGAAGTTCAGAATGAGATGCAGATGTCAGTGTGAAGAGAGACACAGAAGTGGCAAAAAGCTAAAAGAAAGGTCAAGATCATTGCCTGTAGTTCAGTGTTTTAGACCAGCAGTCGCCAACCTTTCGGACCTCATGGACAACCGGTTGGTGACCACTGTTCTAGACCATTACATGATAATAAACATAATAATCGCTAACGGTCATTGCAACCACCTTGTCAATCTTTGCAGGTGGGGTTGCTGAGGTCAACACAGTCTGAGATGCAAATGAGTGGCAGCTCTGGGGCTGCCTGTGGAGTTCCAACACTTCTCTGTTTGTCTTCCTGCTGCTTCTCCGTTCCAGGAAGACTACATCCTTCCTACCCGATTCCAAGGACTCTGGTGACCTGCTTCCGGCTATCACATCCATCCACCGGGCAGCACCTCCTCCATGGAAAATCCTGACCACACTGACCCATTTCCTCCCCTTCCTCGGGCATCACAACTGCCTTGCCCAGAATTCTGTGGGGTCTAGCACCTGCAGCTTGGTCAAACCAGCTCTCGGCTCACCGGTCCCCTCTCCCTCTCCCAGCACTCTGAAAAAGCAACTCCTTTATTCTCCTCTCAAGTCAAGGTTGTCCTGAGTCCTTAATGCACTGCACTTCCAAATCACCTCACTGAGCAATTTCAAAATTTCCACCCACCACTGCTCCTCCCTGGAGCAGAAATAGCCAGAAATAGCTGCTTCCAGGGAAGCCTAGCTGCCTGGGGCTGGGGGTGGGGACTCAGTCAAGTCTAATGATGGCTTCTGCAGTGGCTGGTGCAGCCCAAGCAGTTCACCCCAGGGTCCTGGGGGATGACTCACCCATGGTGGAGGGTGGGCAAGGAAGACCTCATTTTCCCTCTAAGTCGCATGCCCAGGTCCAGGGAGCCAGACCTTGCTCTTTCCAAGGGTTCCTCTCTCCAGGGCCCATTCGAGAAGAAGAGGGGTCAGACACTTACAAGTGCTGGCAAAGATGTTGGGACATTGGGACCGTCATGCACGGCTGGTGAGAATGTAAAATGGTGCAGCTGCTTTGGAAAACAGTCTGGTGGTTCCTCAAAAAAGTAAATACAGAGGCACCATATGGACCCAGAAATTCCATTCTTTTGCAAGAAGAACGAAGACATATGTCCACACAAAAACTTGTACACAAATGTTAATAGCAGCATTATTTATAATAGCCCCAAAGTAGAAACAACCCAAATGTCCATTGATAAATAATGAATATATAGAATGTGTTCTTTTCATACAATGGAATCTTATTCAGCCATAAAAAGGAATGAAATACATGCTACAACATAAATGAACCTTGGGAAAATGCTAAGTGAAAGAAGCCACACATAAAAGGTCACAGATTATATGATTTCATTTATATGAAATGTCCAAAATTAACAAATTCATAAATATAGAAAGTAGATTAGTGGTTGCTAGGAGCAAAGGGGAAGGAATGGGAGAGACTATTAATGGGCACAGGTTTCCTTTGGGGGTGATAACAATTTTCTGGACTTAGTAGTAATCGTTATACAACCTTGTGAATACA
Source organism: Antrozous pallidus (assembly GCA_027563665.1). NCBI lineage: Eukaryota > Metazoa > Chordata > Mammalia > Chiroptera > Vespertilionidae > Antrozous > Antrozous pallidus. The sequence continues at coordinate 78,343,651 of CM050518.1, forward strand.
CCAAAGACCACAAATTGTATACTTTAAAAGGTGAATTTTGTGGTGTATGAATTATATCTCCACTTTGAAAGAAGAGTCAGGCGTTCCATGCTGAGCCTTGAGCATCTTGCTGGTATCTCTTTACTCTGGCAGCCAGGAGTTCTGTGACATCAGTACAGAATCTGACCCATTCATCACTGTACCCACAGTGCCTAGGACAGTATGTGGTACACAGTAGGTGCTCAATCATTACTTAATGGAAGTGGGGGAGAAGGAAGGCCACTGGCCTCTTCTGGACCCTACATGATCTGATCTCTGTCCACCTCTCCTGGCATTACCCCTCTCAATCACCATGGACCCTTCAGGACCACCCATGTATCACCTTCTCTCTTATATCTCTGAGTCTCCTTGTGTGCTATTCTCTTTTCTTGTTCTTCCCTGCCTTCACTTGACCTGGTTAATTCTTCCTTATCCTCCAGGTCTTAGCTTAAATTTTACTTCCTCAGTGAAGCCTCCCCCACCCTGCCCAGGCTGGGCCAGGCATCCTTATGCACTTTCTGTTCCCTCCCCAAGAACATTCAACACTATATTGTAGTTGTGTATGGATTTGTTTGTGTCTGTACTAGACTGTAGGCTCTGGAGGGGTTGGGGAGTAGGAACCATAAACTTTTTAGCTACTGTGACATAGTTCAGGCTCCTGGTCAATGTTTGATGACTGCAGGAGCAAACAGAGCCTGCCTGGCCTCCACTCAAGACTCAGAACTGGCCAGAGCAACTTTTCTTGGTCTTGTCTATGCTTTGTCCTATGGACAACAATGGTCCCAGGCTGGCCAAAGACTTCTCCATCTCAGAGAGCATCTTTATCTCTTGACTTATACAAAGAGACCAGTTCCTCTCTTAGAACATCTCATATAGGTGTTCCACCCACCACTGCTCCTCTCGGGACCACAAGGTCAAGACAGCCAAGGGCACATAGGCATGTGCTATAATCTTCTCCCTTCCAGAACTTCCATGCCCATGACAGGGGCTGTGTTGAAGAGGAATTGTTGACAGAGACTCACATCTGCTACCCAGATGCCTCTGCACATGTGTAACTAATATCTAGTGCTAGGTATGTGCAGGAAAAGTGATTGTATACCCTTTAGAATGCAAGCTCTCTGTGGAAAAATCTTGTCCATCTTATTTGGGGTATCCAGTACCTAGTTAGAGCTCATCAAATATTTGTTGAAGGAAAAAGCAAATAAAATTTTGTTATTCTGCCCTAATCTGTTTGGCTCAGTGGATAGAGCATCTGCAGACTGAAGAGTCCCAGGTTCGATTCCAGTCAAGGGCATGTACCTTAGTTGCGAGCACATCCCCAATATGGGGTGTACAGAAGGCAGCTGATCGATGTTTCTCAGCTGATAGATGTTTCTAACACTCTATCCTTCTCCCTTCCTCTCTGTAAAAAATCAATAAAATATATTTTAATTTTTTAATTTTTGTTTTTCTTCTAAAAATGCAAAACTAAAACTAGAGTAACATAAGAAAATATGTACAAGGTCTACATGAGAAAATAACAAAACTCTGTTGGATGACATCAAAGAAAAATGGACAAACTGATTCTAAGACTTAAATTTTTTTTTATTTTGTTAAACTTCACCCGAGGATATTTTTCCATTAATTTCTAGAGAGAGTGAAAGGAAGGGGGAGAGTTAGAGAGAGAAATATCAATGAGGTGTCAATGTAGGTTTATAAATCATAACAAATGCCCAGTCTAATGGGGTTCGTTGATAATGGGGGAGGCTGTGCTTACGTGAGGCCAGGGGGTGTATAGAAAATCTCTGTACCTTCCCTCAGTTTTGCTGTGAACCTATAGCGGTTCTAATAAATAAAGCCCAAACACACAGAAAGATACCAGGGAAAGCCTATGTACAAAGCAAGCTTCAGTGAATCTTCTCGAGAAATGTGTAGTCTTTCTGAAATGTGGGGTGAGGGAGGAATCGCTTCCTAATGGGGAGTGACCATTCAGGTGCTACATTTTCTCAAAGGGAGGGAACTGCATTTAACTCATGGAATGTGCAGAACAGGTGAGTCTGTATAGTTTCTTCAACAAAGCTCCAAAGACTATGTCTGTGTGCACTTCCCCCTCCCCCTCTCCCCTTCCCCTTTATAAGGCTGCCGCCCCCCATAGGTATCTTGCCTCCCCACAACCTGCCTTTGTCCTACAGTACTTTATCTCGAGGTCTCAAAGCAATGGTGCTGCTGGTCCAGAAATATGACCCTGGGACTTCCCCATGAACACATTGGACTTGAACTAGGCCAGGTACCTGTTCTTCAGGAATTCTGCTTCCAGAATTCTCCCTGCAGCTTCTGCACAGACCCAGGAACCTGATCTCCCTTCTGCCCACAGAGCCTGTGCGCCCGGGGAACTCTCCAAGGTATCTGCACTTATCCCAATTCCTCTCCCTCCAAATGTCCTGCACTCCTCTTTAATTTCTGTTGCTCCCCTAACCTCATCTCTCACCTTATTTCTCACTTCCATTTTTAAAAATAGCCCAATTATTTCATGTCTTCAGGCAAGTCATAGGTAAAAATATTCCCAGCCCTCCAGGTAGGAGTTGCACACACATAAACACTAAAACCGCTTCACAGCCATCATCATAATATCTAACATTTACTGAGTGTTTTCCAAGTGTGAGGCACCCGGCCCACAACAACCCTATGACTTAGCCGCTATTATGAACTCATTCCACAGAGAACTTCTATAATTTACTCAAGTTCCCTTAGCTAATAAGTGCTGAGACTCGGTTATAGTCTGGTTGATTCCAGGCACAACCAGTGTTTTAGACACAAATAGTGACAAGAGATTCTCACTCCAATATAACCAAGAATAAAATCCATTCCTATCAATATTTAGGCAGAGAAAACAAGTTGCCTATAAGGGAGGGGGAGATTCCTCCTGCTCTCACCTGCCAACTTTGAACCTTCCGTCTGGTTTCCCTGGTCCTGTTCTGCTGTTTCATAACCACTTCCTCCACTCCCTTGCCTGCCGGCCTAGTTCTCAGTTTCCGCCCACAGATGCTGTGTCCTGCTCCTGTCCCTTAGCACTGCGCTGCTTGGGACAGGACAAATCCCACTCTGGGCTCTGCTTGTCTTATCAAGTCAAACAAGATTCGAAAAAAAATTTTTTTGCGTGTTAATCCTCACTGGAGGTTATTCTTTCATTGCTTCTCAAAGAGAGAGTGAAAGGGAGGGAGGGGGAGAAACATCGATGTGAGAGAGACACATTGATTGGTTGCCTCCCTCATGATCTCTGATTGAGGGAACCCATACCCCAGGTACATGCCCTTGACCAGAATCAAACCTGAGACACTGATGCCTGGGCCAACACTAACCACGTAGCCACACCAGCCAGGACAAGATTTGAATATTTTAAAGGTAATCACCCAAGAAATTTAAATCGGGATTTACATCTTCCCTATCAATGAAAAAATGAAGGCAAATAAACATAGGCTTCATTACTAATATAAATAAACACAGAATTCAAAGTCACAAAATGAAAATAAAAAACACATAGAAACATCAAAGTTGCAAAGCATGAAATAAAATGACCAAAAACCAAACCTCGACTATAATAACACATAAAATTATTTATCCTCCCCTATAAAGCAGTACAAATTTGGTTACCAAGAGGACAAAAAATTCAATCGTGTGCTGCTTATAAGAGATATATCCCAACAAAATAACAAAAAATTAAACATGGAACTGCCTTTTGATCCAGTGATCCCACTTCTGGGAATATATCCTAAGAATCCAGAAGTATCAGTCAGAAAGAATATCTGCACCCCTATGTTCATAGCAGCATTATTTACAACTAGTGGCCCGGTGCACAAAAATTCGTGCACTGGACAGGGGTCCCTCAGCCTAGCCTGCACCCTCTCACAGTCTGGGAATCCTCAAGGAATGTCCTACTGACGTGTCCTTCTGCAGGAGGTGACCAGGCCAGCCGATCAGGGGACAGCACTGCCCCCATCACCCCACCATTGCTGTGTGGCCTTCTTCTGTGGAAGGTGAGAACAGGAGATCAGGGGACAGTGCTCCCCCCGCCCCATAGCCCCTCCACCGCTGCTGGTCACCACCCCCTCCATCGCTGTTCCCTCCCTCTGCCCACTGGCAACGTGCCTTGGCTGGCCTGGCACCACATGCTCTCTAGCCCCACCCCCCACTGACTGGTGGTTCCACTGTTCGGTCAATTTGCATATTACACTTTTATTATATGAGACTAGAGGCCCAATGCACAAAATTCATCCAAGGGCTTGGCCCCCACAGCCGAAGTGGCTTGCCTCGGCCCTTGCAGCCTCGGCTTCATCTGGCAGGTCATCTGGAAGGATGTCCATAAGGTCATTCAGCTGTCTGGTCTAATTAGCATATTATGCTTTTATTATTATAGATTATTATAGATAGCTAAGACCTGGAAACAGCCCATCAGTGGATGGGTGGATAAAGAGCTGCAATACATTTACACAATGAAATACTATGCAGCTGTACCCTTTGAGACAGCATCGAGGGACCTGGAGACTGTTACGATAATCAAAATAAGCCAGTTAGAGAAAGATAAATATCACGTGATCTCAGTAGTATGCGGGATCTAATGAACAAAATACAGAGGCATAGATGCTTGAAACAGATGACAGATCTCAGAGGTGAGTGAAGTGGAGGGGACAGAAAGAGATTAACCAAAGTACATATATGCATGTATGCATAACCCATGGACACAGACAAAAATGTGGGGAAGGTCTGGATTGGTGTGGGGGGTGGGTGGATGGGGGCCAAGGGAGAGGGGGAAGTTGGAGGACATCTGTAGTACTGTCAACAATAAATAAATTAAATAAAAATATAGGAATGCTCAAATGGAAAACAGCAAATGCAAACACACACACACAAATAACCAGAGGTAGCAACATTCTATATAATAAAGAGGTAATATGAAAATTTACCCTCACGCTCTCATAAAGATGGCTGCCTACAACCAGGTTGGCAGGGGGGTTAGTGAGAGATGACCAAACAACTGAACAAGCAGGCTGTGTGGGGTTAACAGGCTGGTGGGGAGGGGGGCAGTTGGCAACCAGGCCAGCAGGGGTGGCAGCTGGGGGTGACCAGGCTGGCAGAGGTGGCAGTTGGGGGCGATTAGGCTGGCAGGGAGGGGGAAGTTGGGGGCAACCTGGCTAGCAGTAGGGGGCAGCTAGAGGTGACCAGAACGGCAGGGAGGGGGCAGTTAGGAATGATCAGGCCTGCATGCAGAGGCAATGAGGGGCAACCAGGCAGGCAGGCAGGTAAGCAATTAGGAGCCAGCAGTCCAGGATTGTGAGAGGGATGTCCCAGGGATCCAGCCTAAACCGGCAGTCAGACATCCCCCAAGGGATCCTGGATTGGAGAGGGTATAGGCTGGACTGAGGGGAACCCCCCTCCCACCTTGTGCACAAATTTTATGCACTGGGACTCTAGTTATTACTATGATGCAGAATAAAATTCAGGCCAAACAAGGAGGCAACCTACTTTCGCTGATTTTAAAAAGATACTTCAAAATGGAATCATAAACAGAAAGCAAATCTGTGGTTGCTTGGTCCTGGCAGTGGAGTGGGGAGAATGAAGTCACCATCAATTAGGAAACTTTATGAATTGCATCATCAGTAAAGGAAAATTCAGGAAAACAAAAATTAGCATATAAGTCATAAACACATTTTTTCCTAGTAATCTTTAGCTCATATACACTCTAAAGAAATGATCAGAAGAGAGACAAAGATTTATGGACAAAGATGTTCACAGCAGCATGGTTTATATACATTGTTTATAATCAAGAAATACTAGAAGCAGCCCAAGTGTCTAAACAATGGGGGACTGATTAAGTAAACCGTGGAACAGCTGAATAATGGAGCATTCTGCAGATGGTATTTTGGAGTGAATTTAAACGATGTGGGGAAGTGCTCCATAGATAATGTAGAATGGAAAAACAAGAGATCAAACTAGACTTTCAGCGCAATGTCTACGGGAAAGGAAATATGCATTCCACACATACACACACTTCTCATTGGAAAAATGTTAAGATATTAACTGTGGTTACCAGTGATTTTTTTATGTTTTAGTTGCTAGAATTTTCCAAACATTTAAAAGTATGTATGTATTACTTTTATAATCACTATTTTCCATTTTCACTAAAAACAAACAAACAAACAAAAACCCCTCCACAGAACCTCAGCCCAGGGGTAAGAATCATGTTTCTGCTAAGAGTTTCTCAGGCGGAAATGAGTTCTCACGCTGCCTGAAACCGTGAAGGAAACACTGACCTGGGATTCCTGTGCTGGGCAGGGAGTTAGATGACAACAGTAGCAACCCCTTTGTTTCTACGGTGCAAGGGCTGGCAAACTACTAGTATATAGTTCAATGGCTAAACCTTGTGATTTTAAAAAATGCTTCCAAGGTTTCTATATTTTTTTTTAATGGTTGGGGGCGGGGGGGGGGGGAAATCAAAGAAGAAGAATATTTCATGACATCTGAAAATGATTTGAAAGTCAAGTATCAGTGTCCGTAAGTAGAGTTTAATTGGAACACACACGCATTTGTTCATATAATGCCCGTGGCTGCTTTCTCCTTCATAACAGAGACTGCATGCCCCCCACGGCCTAAGGCCCTGATGGCGAACCTATGACACGGTGTCGGCACTGACACGCGTAGCCATTTTCGATGACACGCGGCGGCATGCAGTCGCATACAGAGAAGTATGTGTTTTTTTTTTCTCGAAGTGACACACCACCCGAGTTATGCTCCGTTTTTTGGAGAATTTTGACACACCAAGCTCAAGAGGTTGCCCATCCCTGGCCTATCTCTTATCTGGCTTTTACAGAAACAGTTTACTGGTCCCTGCTGCATCACGTTATGGCTAACAAAGGATGTTGAAAACCACATCGTTTCACTCTCACAATAAAAGTTGAATGGGCAGGGGAAGGGATGCATCTGTGTCCCAGGTGGACCTCGAGCTCATGGCCAGGAGGGGCATAAGCAGATGAGCTCAATTTCTTCACCGGCCAAGAACAGAAGGGGGCACAACCCCAAGAGCCTGCTGTCGTTCGCTTTACTCCCCATCATCTCACCACAACCCCTCAACTTAGCCACCTCTTCCTTTCAAACGCGGTCACATTTCCTGCCAAGAGCGTGACCTTCTGCAACCTGTGCGGTGGAGGCCACAGCTGCGAACGGAATGGTATTTTTATCTAGCTCCTGCTTCCTGTTTATTGGCTGGGGGCTTTTATTTGTCATTCTGTCGTTTCTGATACAGACACAGCTCCCTTGTTGCACCAGAACAGAGATAACTGTCTCCTCAAAGGGTAGGCTGCCTGCCACCAGCCACTTGCCCCAGGGCCCCTCCTTACATCCTCCCCTCCTGCTCACCACCTCCTGCGACATGGAGATTCACATTTTCTGCCTGCTCAGGAGCAGAAACCGAGGAGGCTGGGTGGGCAGAGAGGAAACGGAGCATTTCTACTGCAGGGAATGGAAAAAAACCACTCTAGCCGAGAAGAGCTGGCTGAGCCAGGAGGGAGTAAGTTGCAGAGCTCTGGACCCACGGTTCCTAGCAAGGCCTGGCTCATAGGGACCGGGGCAACGACTGTGGACAGAGTTCATTCAGGGCAGGACTTGGAAGTCCTTTTCTGGGAATGTCCTCAGCCTTGAGATCTGGGCATCATTTGCTGATGCTCCTAGCAATAGATGGAAATGGACTGTCCTCCACCCTCTGTCCCCAGGACTCACAGCCCGATGTGGGAACAAGAGCAGCTGCATCCATGTCTAACAAGCTCACATTTATGGAGCACTTACTGCGTGCCCAGCATGACACAGGACCTGCCTCATTCAATCCCCACGACAGGCCCACATGCGAGGGAGGCAGCCTTTTTTATTTATCTCGTTTTACAAATGGGGATACTGAGGCATGACCAGTTTAATTAACTTGCTCCAAACCACTCTGGGAAGAGGCTCCAGTATGCCCACACTTGAACTCCATGCTTGCTCCGCCATGATGATTTTGATGCATGTCTTGGAGCTAAACCTGAGCCCATGGGTTCAAGCTGAGGATGCACAGCCTGGAGACTCCCTGGGTCCTGTGCCACCAGCACACCCAGCACAGGCTCTCAGCAAGGGCTACTCTGGCCTTTGGTACAAACTCTCTCATCCTGGAGAGAGGCCACCAAAACGTCCCTCTGAGAGAGAGGCGATCTACCTAACCATTGCCCCGGCATGAAAACACATGTGTGATGGCTAAGAATTCAGGCCCCACCATGGCCTAGTGATTTGATCTCAGGTACATCGTCTCCTCTGTCTGAGCCCCAGTTTCCCTTATGTGTAAAAGAGGAGTTGCAAAGTCATAAGATGATCTGAGAGGAAGGGTATAAGAAGCCTCCCCCACCACAGTCAGTCAAATTTCCATTAACCTAGGAAATTCTTCACTGACTCCTATAGCTGAGTAAGGGTTTCTATTTCCACCCACAGTGCTGAAAACACATCAGTTATCATCTGGGTCTCTTTCTTGTTCTCAGGACACCACCCAAGCTTCCCTACTGTGTGAGGATGGGGCTGGTCTTGAGTCACCCTCCTGAGCTAAGTGTACCCCCTGGCCTGGCTGGATAGAGGTGAGGAGGAGACTGCAACCCCCTGTCTTCAGTAGCTACCTACAGCTTTCCAAATCCAAACCTAGGTGTGCTTCTCTCCTGCTCCACAGCCTCTCTGGCTCCCCATTGCCTTCACCCTGTCCAGGAGCTCAGCCACTGGTCCTCAGAGGCCGGTCCCAGCACCAGCATCACTGGGAACTTATTGGAAATGCAAGTCCTGTGGCTCTGCCCTGGACCTGTTGAATCAGGGGAAAGGCCCCACAATTTGGGGTTGAACAAAGCCTCCTGGTGTCTCTGATGCTCCAGCCTCTTCACTCCCCATTCCCTCCTGCGTCTCCAGTGCTCTAGAAACACCCAGCTTCTCTCTCTCCTTTCCCTCTCCGCCAGTATTCACCGGCACCACCTCTACACTAGTTATGGGCACGCAGAAGTGAATAAGACAGATGCCCTGCTCTGCCCTCTCAAGCCTGCAATCTGTCCTCCCCTCAGTCTGGAATATTCTTCCCTTGATCCCAGCAGCCAAATCCCTGCCCAGCCCTCACACCAGTGCAGGAGACAGTCAACAGACACGAGATGAACATTAAAGGAGCAAATGGCCGTGTGACTGAAAGCACCACCTCAGCGAAGTCTCCCTGGACCCTGAATTAAGTTGGCCTCAGCAGGCAGTGAGCACCTGTCACCCTCACAGTGCCCTTGAGCCACCTGGGGCGCTGGAGCCCTCGAAATGGGCATAATCTGGCTTGAGATGTGCTGTGAGTATACTTTGAAGACTTAGCACCAAAATAATAAATTGAACATGGCTCAGTTTTTTTGCACTTGATGACATGTTGCAAGGATATATTAGATTGAAGAAAATATATTACACAAATTAATTTCACCTGTTTCTTTTCTACTTTAATATGGCTACTACAACATTTTCAATTAAATATGTGGTTCATGTTATATTTCTATTGACCAATGCTGAGCTAGATTGTAAATATCAGTCACATGACTTTGGGCACAGCTGTGAGCTCTGTGAGGGCATTTCAATCCATTTCTTTCTTCCCTTCCTCCCTCTCCTTTCTTTCTTCCTGCTTTCTTTCCTTCCTTCCCAGATCTCTTCTCCCTCCTCTCTCGTTCCCATAAACATTAATGGGATATCTGCTCTTCTACCAACCCCCCTCCATGAGGCTTTTCAACGTGTAGGTGTCAATACTATTTGCTGAATGAATAAACCATCACTCAGATGCAGACTGACCCAGAGGTGACCCTGAGGAAGTTTCCTTCCCATCTAATCTCCTGAAGCTGTTTGTGTGGGTGTAGATTTCCCATTTCATTTCAAAGGGAGCCAAATTCCAAAGATGTCCTTATGTAACACAGGGCTGAGGTCAGTTTTCCTTTTGCATATGGGGCTCAGGTGCACCAGATCCCGGGGCCAGGACTCTGTGTGCAGGACAGCTTGTTCTCGAAGCTCCAGGAGGCTGACCAGAGCGTGGATCTGGGCTTGGAGCTTTAGTGCCAAGTTCTTCAGTGAGGGGAGGGCACCATGCTGAGCCATGCACTGCCCCCATCCCACCCCCCATGGGCCTGAGAGGGTGAGGGTACAGGTGGATGAGACTCAGGCTTCCAAGCCTGCAGGGCCTGGGCAAGAGTCACTGTGGGTATAAGAGGACTGTGTCCTGGAATATCAGACTCAGCTGTGCCTGACTGCACCCCTCTCCACCACAGCTCTTCAGTTTGAGAGCCTGCAAGACACTGGAATGAGCCCCAATATCTCAGATGAGCTCTTCCTGGGAGCTGGGAAGGAGCAAGAAGGTTGGTATGGTGTGTGGCATCTCCCATCCCGTGCCCACGCAAAGCTGACACAAGACTGTGGCCCCTGTACCACTGCCCATCAACAGTAACATGCTTCATCCCTTTCCACTGGTTTCACTCCCTTCCCAACTTAGCACTAAACTCCTGGAGACTTTCCCTGTCCCAAGGCCCTTGCTTATGCTATCATTTCTGCCTAGAATGCTCTCCACTAGCCCCACCTCCTCTATCTTTCTGCATGGCTGGTTCCTTCTCATCCTTCAGGTTTCCTAAGGCCACCTCCTCAGAGAGAACCTCCCTGACTGACCTCCCTACACACATCACAGTCCTGTTGTCCCCTATCAAAGCACTCCGTGTGTTCCTTCATAGCAAGGGATTTGGGGGCAGGGATGAGGGAGCAAGCAGTCACCTTTACCTTAAGGAATCTTATCTTTCCCTTTCATACACTTACTTCGTGGGCCATGACACTACTTTTTACACCCTCAAACCACACACTTCAAATGTCCTCATTTATAGGTTGAATGAAAGAAGCCTCACACAATAATCCCTGCTGTGTAGGATTTTCTAGAACAAGAAAAACTAACTGTAAACTTCACACACCCTCTAGAGTGGCTATAATAAAAAAGCGGAGAATAACAAGTGTTGGCGAGAATGCGGAGAAATTAGAACCTTTGTACGTTGGAAAATGGTACAGCTGCTCTGAAAAACAGTCTGGCAATCCCCCCCAAATTAAACATAGAATCACAATATGACCCAGCAATTCCACTCCTAGGTATATCCCCAAATAAATTGGAAAGAGGAGCTCAAACAAATGTATGTATACTCCGTTTCATACCAGCACTAGGTACAACAGCTGAAAAAACAGCCAAAGGGCATCAACGAGCAGGTACATACATTTGGTCATAACAAGAAATGAAGTACTGATCCATGCTACAACAGGGGATGAACCGTGAAAACATTATGCTCAGTGAAAGAAGCCAGACTGGCAAGGTTATATGTTATACATCTCCATTTCTATAAAGTGCTCCAAATAGGTAAGTCCATTGAGACAGAAAGCAGATTGGTGGTTGCCAGGGGCTGGAGGAAGGAGTGACTGCTAATGGGTACAAAGTTTCCTTTTGGGGTGATAAAAATCTTCTGAATCTAGATAGAGTGCTTGTACTTGATGCCACTGCTTATATACCTTAAAATGGTTAATTTTATGTTATGTGAATTTCACCTAAAAAAACAACAACACTAATCTGTAGTGGTGAAACACCACATATCAGAGCAGTTGTTGCCTGGTAGTGGGTAGAGGGCTGACTGGAAAGCGGCATGAGGGAACTTTCTGGAATGATGGTGATGTTCTAGACCAGCGCTGTCCAGGAAAAATATAATCTGGGCCACATATGTAATCCTACACAATAAAAGCCTAATATGCTAAGCGTCCGGTCATTTGGTCATCCATTCAACCAATCAAAGTGTAATATGCCAATGATATGCTAAGGCTGCTCAATCTCTTGCTATGATGTGCACTGACTACCAGGGGGCAGACCCTCAACTCAGGAGCATCTCCCACAGAGGGAGCGCTACTCAGCCGGAAGTCTCTACGGTAACGCTAAGGATGTCCAAAATAGGTGAAATTTTAATAATATATCTTATTTAATCCACTATATAAAAAATATCATTTCAACACATTTTTAAATTCTATATCTTACTGTGATGGTGATCACATAAACCTACATTTGTGATTTTAAAAAATTGCTTAGAATTAAATACACATATACAAGTGCATGAAAAGAGGCAAGATCAGACTGAGGTTGGTGAATTGTATCAATGTCAGTTTCCTAGTTGTGATATTTTATTACAGTTTACCATTGGGGTATACTGGGTTAAAGGCAGAAGAGATCTCTCTATTAAATCTGCATATGAATCTAAATTTATGTCAAAATATAAAGGCATCACTCACTAAGATAGGGCCTTGGACTCCTGAGAAAAAGGCAGGTGTGGTGTGGGTGTGCAGCCATTTATATAGAGGTGCCAGACATATATACTGGACCAGCCCTCGATAACCACTCAAATGGATGGGACCCTGCCATGAGGACACACCCAAGGGACCTGGCCCAGACAGGGACTCAGGACGACCCTAAAACTGCAACGTTAGGGCTGAATGCCACCTGATATAATTAAAGAATAATGATAGCTAAGAGCTAACATGTTTTGGAAGCTTCCTCTGTGCTAATTAAGGGCTTCATTTAGTCCTCAGTACAATCCTTTTAAGTCGGTGTATTATTTGACAAACTGAGGCACCAAAGAGGTTGAGTGATTTGTCCAAGATCACCCAGTAGCAGTGAAGCCAAGAGTTCAGCCCAGATGTCTCGCTCCAGAGCCTCGGGTCTGACCCATGCCCTTTGGTGAACCCTGGGCTGGACCACGGAGTTGTGCCTGGTGGATCTTTAACCATCTCCACCCCCTGGAACCACTCCCCCTGCTGCCACCATCCGCACCTGGTTTAAGTTTGAGCATGAATGTGCTGACGAGGGCAAAGGAGCTATGAACAAAGTGCCCCTGACTATCACTGCAGGGGGTGGGCCTTAGAGTGGGCCGAAGCCTCTCTCTCTCTCTCTCTCTCTCTCTCTCTCTCTCTCTCTCTCTCTCTCTCTGTGTGTGTGTGTGTGTGTGTGTGTGTGTGTGTGTGTGTGACACTCGCACACACGCGTGTTTGGGCCCAGGCTCATCCTCTTTCAAATTTCTTAAAAACAGCAGTTTCTTCATCAACTGACAAACAGATAAACAAAATGGGGTCAATCCGTTCAATGATTATTATCCAAACATAAAATAAATGAAGTGTTGGTGCTACATGGATGAACTTGAACATCATATAGCAACCAAATATTGTCAAATGCGAAAGGCCAAAGGTTATATTATTCCATCTACATGAAAAGTCCAGAATAGGCCAATCCCTAGAGACAGAAAGCAGGTTTGTGTTTCTCTAGAGTCTGGGGACAGAAGAAACTGGGGAGGGACTACTAATGGGTATTGAGGTTCCTTTTGGGGTGATGTAAATGGGCCGGGATTAGGTAGAAGTGACAGTTACACAACATTGTGAACGCACTAAATGCCACCAAATTGCTTGCTTTAAAACAGTTGATTTTATGTTATGCGAATTTCACTTCAATTTAAAAAACAAGATCGCAGGACGATTTAGCTCCACAGCTTAGGCCCCGATTCCTGAAATGCCCATGTTGGGAGGCCCATCCTCCACCCCAGACTTCACCCTGCAGGCCTGGCATATCCTCTCTGGGAAAAACACATGCTTTGCCTCCCACCCCAGATGGCCACAGAGTGAGGGGAAGCAAGCAGCCCTCTGTGCCAGGCTCCGTCTGAGAAGCTAGCCACACGGAAGTGCCGCTGAGACACTGCCAGCCCTCGCGGGACACTTACTAAGTGCAAAGTGCTTTGCATGTCATCCTGTTTCATCTTCATCAACCCCAGGATGCGTGCTGCTGAACCCTCAGTTTACAGACAGGGACAGAGGCTCAGAGAGATGAAGTTCTAGCAAGGAAGTGGTAGAACCCACAGGTGCTCCTCTTTCTGCTGCACGCACACAGCTGACATGGGATCGGGGAGTCCCTCTGTTCCCCAGAGCCCATAGCCTGTGGACCACTGTCCCTGCACCATGAGCAGCACTCGAACACCCCCTCCCCTCCGCCCAAGCTTTTGAAACACAGAGGATGAGTCCTGCCTTCAAAACAGAGCCAGGCTCTGCAGGGGCTCACTGCAGTGCACCAGAAGCCTATTCTGACTGTGTGAACTTTGAGAAAGTGACAATCTGTCTGAGCCTCGGTCTCCTCACCTGTGAAGTCGAGCCCATGCTGCAGGGCTTCAGCACAGGGTGATGCATGCAAAACAGGTAACAATGTGCAGAGTGCGAGGGAGGTCTGTGTTAGAGCTCCCAGCTGGGCCAGGCAGGGCCAGACTGAGGAGCTCAGAGATGCAGACTGCACTCCTGCCCGCCCCCTCACAGCCCAGGCCCCGGGGCTGCCATGCCCAAGCCAGGTGTTTCCTGGGAAGGAGACAAGGGTAGGGTTTGTCTCGTGCTCCAAATCGGAAACTCGGGCCATTCTGAATTCTAGCGTGGCTAAGGGGACAGAGCCCGAGGGGCAGAAAGCCCAGTGGGGCTGGGGCTGAGGTCACCATCAGGATTTCAGGCCAACCCAACCCATTTAACGGTGTTTTCCCAGCCAGAAGGAGGCCACGCTAATTAAATAGAATGTACCGCTCTGCAAACTGATTTCTGCAGCTCCAACTCTGAGAGGGGCCAGGAGCTCCCAAACTAGGTCAGTGACTGTTAGTCCCTCCGTGTCACCTGGAGACACCCAACTCTTACCTTCATCTCAGAGCTAGGCTCTCTCCTGGTCCATCCAGCCCCACACCTGCCTCACCCTGATGCCTGAGTTCTGGTCACTGACCAAGGTCTTTCTCTCCACCTACCAGCCCACCCCAGTAGGCATTGCACTCCTCTTCAGAGGAGACACTGACCCCCGCCCAGCTACCCCACAATGTCAGGCTCAGGGGTCCAGGTGAGCTTAAAGTCACACCTCGTGGGGGTGGCAAGTGGGGAGGATGTGGCCATGCATCATGGCTGGTTCAGGGTCAAGGCCTCTGGGGCAGGGCCCAGCAGAACCTACTGAGTTTACCACTGAGAATGGAAGGAACCAGCCCAAAACAAAGTCCAAAGAGAAGGCGAAAGTGGCATCTTGGGGGCTAAAGATTACCAGCTAGAAGGCTCAGACTGATGTGCGAAGCTCAGACAATAAACGCCATCATCAGCCATGACCCAGAAACATGATGGAGATACCCTAACAGTAATAAAAGGTTCTGTTTAGCGGGGGCTCTCTGTGTGCCAGGAAATGCACCCACGTATCTTATATACATTTCCTTGTTTAAACCTCACAGCATGCTATGGAAGGTAAAACTGAGGCTCAGAGAGATGGAGTGACTTTCCCAAGGCCACAGCGCAGTCAAGGTTGAATCCCAGGCCTGGCTGACCCTGAGTCCTTGCTCTCCACCATTTACTAATCCACCTCTTGACTCACGGGGAAACCTCACGGTGCCGCCTTAGAGGCTGACCAGGCTGCTGGGCTTCACTGAGCCTTGGGATCAATGTGACTCCAAGCCTCATGGGTGTGGTGAGTTCCCTGGAGCTAGGGTTTAATGTGATCACGGTGCAGGAGCCGGTTGCCTGTGTCCTGCGGACACCCCAAGGCCCAGTCGGGGGCTGCGATGCAGGTGTGTGTAAAGACAGTAAAAGCAGGAGTTGGGCCTGAGGCGGCTTGGAGGGCTTCTACAACGAAGGAAACCAGCTGAAGTCAGAGGGTAACCTGAGACCCCTGGAGTGAGTTTCCATTTTGTTGAGAGGGTTTTGCAAGCTGAGGGTACAGGCTGGCTCTCTATGGACAACTAGGGGATTTTAAGAGGCTGTAGGTGGCAGGGGTGAGGATGACAGAGAGGGCTGGAGAGTGGAGAAGGACAACCTGAGATGGATAACTGGGCAGTCTGGTCAGGTGCTACTGTCATACTCCTCTCCTCTGTCTCCCCCCCAAAACTGGCAGCACAATCGGTATGTCTTCCACTGAGGCAGCACAATGACAAAACCAGGGAAAATGAGAGCCGAGGGGCCCTGGCTCTGCCCGAGGCCATAGCCCTCCCAGGTCCCAAAGGGTCCCTGTGGGTCTTTCTGGGCCGCTGAGGTCCTGGGACCCACCCCTCTCTGTCGTGCACACAGTCTGGCCCTGATTGCTACAAAAGGGGGCAAAAAGGGTACAAGCCGGAATGTCCAAGGTTAGTTCCCAGGTCTGCCAGTAACTAGTGGTGTGGCTTGGAGCAAGTTACTTTACCTGTCTGGGCCTCCATTTCCAACACTGCAGAAGTGAGGTCATAACAGCACCCCCCCCCCCCCTGTGCTGTTATGAGGGTCAGTGGGTGAATATTTTTGAAGCACATTAAGTGTCTGGCACATAGCAAGTGCTAGTTTCTTCTTCTTTCTCCAACTTTTCTTTTTGTGTTTTGTTTTGTTAATCCTCACCCTAGGATAGCCTTCCATTAATTATTACTTTGTTATTTTTATTTTTTTAGAGAGAGTGAAAAGGAGGAGAGAGAGAGAGAGAGAGAGAGAGAGAGAGAGAGAGAGAGAGAGAGAGAGAAACATTGATGTGAGAGAGACCCGTCAATTGATTGCCTCCCACAGGAACCACGGCTGGACCAGGGATTGAACCTGCTGCGATCCAGATACGTGCCCTTGACTGGGAATCAAACCCACGATCTTTTAGTGGGCAAGCCGACGCTTTAACCATTGACCAACACTGGCCAGAGCAAACTTTTCATTTTTAAAAAATATAGTTTTTATTGATTTCAGAGAGGAAGGCAGAAGGAGAGATAGAAACGCCCCCACATTGGGGATTGAGCTGGCAACCCGGGCCTGTGCCCTGACCTGGAAACGAACCATGACCTCCTGGTTCATAGGTTAACACTCACCACTGAGCTATGCCAGCCGGGCAAACTTTCCACTTTTAAACAGCTTTATGGGGGTTAATCATGTCTCATACAACCCACCAATAAACTTTTAAAAAATTGTATAGCAGAGTTGTACAACCATCACCACACCTGATCTTAGGACATTTTATCACACCCTAAACAGCCCCCGTATAGATCAACAACCACCCCTAAACCTCCTCCTCTCATCTGCTACCACCCGGCAGAAAAGGCGAGGCATTAACGTTTCTGGAGCAGCTTCCTCTATGCCAATCCTGTTCTAGGGGTGCTTACACACACAACTCCCACCACACGCCCTCGGCAACCACCACTTTACTTTCTATCTCTATAGATTTGCCAATTACGGACACTTCGCACAAATGGGATCATACCATACGTGACATTTTTGCGCCTGGCATCTTTCGCTTAGCACATTCCCCAGGGTCATCCCCACTGCAGCATGGACCGGTACTTCATTCCTTTTCATGACAGAATATTCCACTGCGGGCACATGCCACCCTGTTTATCCGCTTGTCAGCTGATGGACATCTGGGTCGTTTCCACTTGGGGGGCGGGCATAAACAATGTGGCTGTGAACATTCACGCGCCAGTATTCGTGTGGACATATGTCTTCATTTCTCTTGGGGAAATGCCTAGGAGGGAATTGCTGCTTCTTGAAGGAAGTTTTTGTTCAATAAAACGTCCTCCTCTCATCTGGTACCCCCGGCAGAAAAGGCGAGGCATTAACGTTTCTGGAGCAGCTTCCTCTATGCCAATCCTGTTCTAGAGGTGCTTACACACACAACTCCTTTCAGTTCTCACAAGTTCATTTGAGGCGGCTTTTATGGTTCCAGCTGCCGAGGAGATATAAGAACCCAGGAGACGACAGGAAAAGCAGCTTGCCCAGGGCCACACAGCTACTGTTAGAGCAGTCAGGATATGAACCCGGGAAGGGCCCGAGTCTTTCCATCATCTCTGCTAGAGTCAAAGGGACAAGGGATATGGGGGGGGGGGGGGGGCGGGGAGCAGTGCTGGGGAAGGGGAACGGATGTCCCTCACCCTGGCCCAGCGTGGTGGGGCCATGCTTCTGCAGGGAAGTCAACCTAGCAAAGGACCTCAGGGCCCAGGCAGAATGAAACCAGCCACATTTTGCTTCACAGATGGGAGGGGAAGTGAGAGGTGTACATGTCTCTGTGGTCAGACCAGGGATATCTCAGTACCAGGAACTTGACTCTGGGAACTTCTGCATTTCCACGCCTTTTGTATTCTGTGCTGTGGTTTATAAGGACAAGAGAGGCAACTCACATCCACCGGACTCCTTGCCGGCATGCCTTTCAGGGGTGAGGAGGCTCAGTCCTCAGCCAGGAGAGCCCAGAAACGTTCGCTGTTTCATGGCCCAGAGCCATGGCCATTGCCAAGCCCCAGAGCGCTCGCTGACAACAGCACACTGTATCTGTTGACACTGAAGCCAGCTCCTTCCCAGCCGCCACCAGACGCTCACACCCAACACCTGCACCCCCTCTTTTGAACATCAGGACACCTCTGAGGCTGAACTGGGGATGGGCAGGGGGCTGGGTGAGCCAAGAAGCATGGCAGAGACTCAGATAAGGCCATGTCTGATGGAACCTGGAGGAGGGACGAGTGGAGAAGAAACACCAAAACCTCCCAGATCCTGAGCTCGGCCTCTCCAGTTGTGGGTGGACCAAAGCTGCCCTCGTGGCCGTCCCCACCCTCCTGAGCACCTTCTCCATCAAACCCATCATTGTTACTCAAGCACCTGCTTATTCCTGCCCTGACCTGGGCAGTCCTTCAGGGCTTCTCAGGGTAACCCGTCTCATCCATTACACTAACTAGGGAGTTTTCTGGAAGACAAAGGGTCAAGCAGGACTTTATTTCTGGGTCACAGGGGCTCCTCACTTTACCTCTAGATACCAGCTACAGTCACCATATATTTGCGTCCATATCTTTCTTTTCATTTTTAAGGTGGTGGGGGCTGTACAGAAGTTAGGAAGACAGATTTCAACATTCATTTAATTGGAAGTCAAAATCCAACTCACCACTTCGGTGCTATGAAATCTGAGCAAGTCTCAGAACCTCTCTGTGCTTCAGGTTCCTCATCTGTAAAATGCGCATAGCACCCTCCGCCTTTCAGGTTCTATCTCCACTGCTCCTAGCCCCGTTCAACATTCAAAAGCTAACATTGCTCTGTCTCCAGTGAATGTAAGGAATAAGGACTTTGGCTCAGGTTGCTTGACATTCACTTTCCACTTCCCACAACTTCTGTGGGTGCCTCAAGCACCCAGCCCAGCATGGCTTATCCACAGGAGATGGCGAGAGGCCAGGTGTGGTAAGCAATGAAGTGGGGGGAGGGGGGGCTACACAGTGTGGGCTACCCAGAGGCCTTTTCTCCAAGAAGGCTGGGCTAGATCAGGGCTGCATCAGCTTCCCAGGGTCCATTCAGCTGGTGATAAGGCTCATTGGAGTCCTGACACAGAGAAGAAACTGCAGCAGGCCAGGGGCCACCGACCTAGTTTGCAGGAGGACAACAGGAAAGGAATATAAGCTGGCTTGGGAAGGGGGATAGAGGGACAGCCCACTACCATAGAACAAACTTACAGAAAGTCAGGTTCCCCTTAAGAACCCACTGAGGTTCTTATAGGCAAACTCCTTACAAGCCTGGTGGTGAAACTGAGGCACAGTCTATCCCTCTAGGTGAGCCATCACATTAGAGGTACATAGGAGTCTCAGCCTAGCCTAGCCATCTCATTGGTCAGGACTGGAGCAGCAAGATCAAATTCACCCCACTCAATGGGTAGGGGTCTGGCCCTCTTCTAAGGTCTTCTCAGAACTGGCTCAAATACCTGCAGCTAAGTAGACCTGGGATAGGCAGATGCCAACATCCTGCAGTCGCTCTAATTATTCCATTACAAAGGAGGAGGCTGGGACTCAGAGAGGCTGAGTGACTTGCCCAGAGGCACACAGCAGGTGAGCAATAGAACTAGAGCTGGAATCTAGGCCTGGCTATTGCTGAATAGCATGTCTCTCTCCCAATGCTGTCCACACAGGGTGAGGGGCAACAATTGGGAGAGTAAAAGACTGTGGCAGGGCCAAGGGAAAGGTGGGAAATCAGGAGAGATGGTCACAGGCCGGGAAGAGGACGTGGGCATCCTCAGTGGGAGGAATGGCATGAGCAACAGCATGGGGAGGGGATCTGCAGGTGGAGGAGCACTGGGAAGCAAGCTGGCATGAAGACTCTGAATGCCCTTTAAGGACTATGGCCTATGAGTCAAGAGAAACTAATATAGAAAGCAAAGCTTCCTCCCACTTAACTCTAAACATAGACAAATCCTACCAACCAGGCCAATTAGCACTTAGTAGGTACACAGAATCTGCTGTGTGTTCATCAAACCCTGTTCCTTATCCTCCTGGTACATGGCTAGAATATTTGTCCAGGCTCCCTTGTAAAAGTGTGACACAGTCTGGGTCCTGGTCAGTGTAACGTGGACAGAAGCAGAAGCGATATGTCACTTGCAGGTCTCACCTGTAGAACCTCCCTTGCAATCTTCACGTGCTCTCCATCCCTAGCCTGAATAGAGGAGACCTGAGCGTCCAGACCTAAATTGCCCAATATGGTGGCTACGAGCTACATGTGGCCAGGGATACTTGAAATGTAGTTAATCAGCACCAACATACAGTATGTCAATATACACCAGATTTCAAAGACTTATTTTAAAAAAACACCTCCAGAATGTAAAATATCTCATTAATAAGTTTTTATATTGATTGGATATTGAAATAATATTTTGGATATAGTTAATGGGTTAAGTAAAATGTGTTCTTAAAAAGTTATTTCACCTGTTCATTTTTACCTTTTTACATGTGGCTACTAGGACATTTAACATTCCATACGTAGCTGAGACTGGTTTGGCTCAGTGGATAGAGCGTCGGACTGCGGACTGAAGGGTCCCGGGTTCGATTCCAGTCAAGGGCATGTACCTTGGCTGCGGGCACATCCCCAGTAGGGGGCATGCAAGAGGCAGCTGATCGAAGTTTCTCTTTCATCAATGTTTCTGGCTTTCTATCCTTCTCCTTTCCTCTCTGTAAAAATCAATAAAATATATTTTTAAAATAAAATAAAATTCCATACGTAGCTTACATTGTCTTTCTATTGGATAGCATGGATCTAGAGGGAAGAGCCATAATTTGGAAGAAACCTGGGCACGGGTTGCTGCTTGGAGAAGGGTCACCTAGGATGGCCTTCCAGAGTTGGGCAACCACCACCACAATCCATTTTAGAAAATCTCTGTACCCCTCAGCCTTCCCCCAAAACCATACACATTAGTAGTTACTCCTCTTTCTCCTCACCCAACTCCAGCCTGAAGTAACCCATGACAACCCACATTGGACTGTGGTGTGAGCAAGAAAGAAACTTCAAAACGGCACAGGAGTTAGGCTCCTATTCTACATTAACAATGGCCACCTACGGTGACCATCAGGCTCCCCGCCATCAGGAGGCTGAGTCTTCATCCCTGCCCCTTCAATCTGAGTGGCTTTGTAACTTCCAGGTCTTAAGATACTGGTGGCTTTCATCTCCTGGATCCTGGAACATTTGCTCTTGGAGCCCTGAGCCACCATGTAAGAAGTCTAACTATGTTGGAGGGGCCACATGGAGAGGCCCTTGGGATATGGAGAGAGATGCCCAGCCAGCTCCCAGATATCCCAGCTCCCACTATGCAAGTCGTCCTAGCTGAGGCCCCAGACATTATGGAGCAGAGACAAATTCCTAACCCATGAGAAATAACACAAAACGGTAATTGTTTTAAGCCACTAAGTTTTGGAGTGTGCTTTTTTATAATAAACCTCCCCTCCACATCCCTACTTCCTTCAAGTTTCTGGAACCTTTCTAAGTGACTTTAGGGATACAGTCAATTAGGGATATGGCCTCTCCAGGGATTTGCAGACCTGAATCATATTCCCCTCTTCAAATCTCATGGTCCAAAGATGTCAGCCGCCAGGCACATTTATTTCCCCAGTAGACAGGTTTAGTCCTTTCCTGTCCATCAGAAAGTTTTTGAAGGTAAGGATTCTCTCCCCAAAAACGATAAATCCTGAGTCTGCTAGGATCTGGGGACTCTAGAGCTCTTCCAGTCACCATTGTACTTTCCTTCAATGTGTCCAGCCATCTCGAATAATCCTCTAGTCTTAGGTCCTTTGTATTCCCCCTTTAAGAGCCCTTACCAGCTTCTCCAGCATTGCAGAGAACCCCAAAAGCATCAAAGAAGCCATCCTTCTGGTCTGACAACAGAAAGTGCCTGCTATGGACCGAACTGTGTCCCCCTCAAATTCCTATGTTGAAGCCCTAAACCCCAATGTGACAGTATTTAGAGATTGTGCCTTTGGGAGATAGTTAGGTTTAGATAAGTCATGAGGGTGGGGCCTTCATGATGGAATTAGTGCCCTTATAGGAAGAGAAACCAGAGAATTTGTCTTCTCTCTCTGTTTCTTTTTATCCCTTTCATGTAAAGACACAGCGAGAAGACAGCCAAAAGGAGAGTTCAGACCATGCTTATACCCTACTTGGACTTTTAACTCTAGAACTATAAGAAAATAAATTGTTGTTGTTTAAACCACATATTTTGCTCTGGTAACCCAGCATAACTAAGAAAGTGACCTAGTAGACTGGCTGAGGTCCCCAAGCCAGGGCCACCAGAAAATACTTATGGTCTCACATGACTTGAGAGATTTTGGCCACCATCAGCTATGCCCTGAATGACACCTGGGTCAATGCAATGTCAGTCACTGAGTGTCATGAGGTGGAAGCCGTTCATTAGCCAGAGCACACCAAGACCAGAATATGCTTGCCAAAAATGGAGTTTTAAGAAATCTAGAGTTGTGTGGGCTTTAGGAGTATATTTTCAACTATAGATAATAAAGATGGCATATTTGGCAGTTCCCCATACCTACCTACCAATAGATCTGTATAATAGCCAACCCCCTTCATTAATTAAAGCTTAACCTTAAATTTCCTTCAGTGAAAAAACAATTTCACTAACTATGATCCTCCTGGAATGAATGGCTTTTCTTGGATCCAGCAGCTTATGAAATAAGGCACCTCATAGCCTATGGCAACGTGATTATATTGCTGTAATAAAATAAAGAGAAATCAAGACCCAAATATAAATCTTTATTGAATTAAAAAAAATTCCCAAAGCCCTAAATTATTGCCATATAATGTTTTCCAAGCAACTTGTGTCAGAAAAGGCTTTTGAATATGTAAGCAGGTCATGACCCTTGACATGGCATCTATCCAAGGCATGCAGAAAAGTACAGAAGAGAGAAGAAAAAACTTCCCAAAGATAGAGATTTCTCTTGCTATGTCTCATCCTATGCAGATGATGGAAATTTACCGTGGACTATAAATGTCTCAGTGCAAATGAGGTATCATTGCTGGTGATGGGTGCACCCTGGTAAGCCTGGTTCTAAATTTTGACTTTATCTGACAGACCTCATTGGAAATGAGTTTGGAACATGGCTGCCAGTGGCTGCAGCCACCCACAGGTGGAGGCCTTGGGCACTTGGCTTGCTTCTCCGGCTCCTTCCGCAAGTAGGACACTCTACCTGAGCTGTCACTTCTGGCCCAGACCTTACTAAATGCTGTTAAATTGTGAATGGAAGGATTGGGATTTTTTAAAATGTATATTTTTATTGATTTCATAAAGGAAGGGAGATGGAAATAGAGATAGAAACATCAATAATGAGAATCACCAATTGGCTGCCTCCTGCACACACCCCACTGGAGATCTAGTGCAACCTGAGCATGTGCCATGACTGGGATTCCAACCATGACCACCTGGTTCATAGGTTGATGCTCAACCACTGAGCAACACTGGCTGGGCAGGATTGGGCTTTTGAAAAGGTAAATGCTCCACAGTAATCCATGGCTGTGGCAGAAGGCTTAGAGTATAGGTTCTGAAGTCAGACAGTCTGGGATTTGTCTATTATCCAGAAAAGCTACTAAAACTTTCTCAGCCTTAGTTTATCCATCTGTAAAATAAGGCTACCAATAGTACTTATTCCATAGAGGTATAAAGAGGATGCAATGACATGATGCATGACAAGACTTGTAGCATGGTGTCTGGCACTTAAGGGTCAATGAAAAGTGGTAGAGAGAATGATGAAGGTGATGATGGGGCAGTGGAGTCTCAGATGTGGGTTATTTAGGACCTCTGGCAGGCAACTTTACCCATCCTTTGAAGAACTGAGGGAAGAGAGAGCCCCTCCCTAAAAAGAAGAAACTCACCCAGCCACATTGCACCTACCCACTACTACCACAGCCTCAGCCTTAATCCTGAAGAGCTGCACCCCACTGTTTACAACAGCCCAGATTCCAGCTAACTGATTCAGACTTAGACTGAGTTTGTTTCACACCAGCAAGACCTAAGAAAGTAACAAAATAGAAACAATCGGAGAGGGCAGAATGGCCCCTACTACAGGTCTTGGGCTCTTCTGTCCCACTCTGGTAACTCCCACATTGTGCTTTATCTTCATTATCCAGTTATTTTTCCTTTCTCGGGCTACTCCCTTATTGCCCAGCTACTCACCCTCTCTCTAGCTACTCCCTCTTTCTCTAGTTACTTCCCCATTATCTTACCAGCTCCTTCATTATCCAACTCCTTATCACCCATTTACTGGTAGATGATCACTCATCACCCAGCTATACTGTACTCCCCAGCTTCTGTCTCACCCTCATATTATCCAGAGGTATTATCTTCTAATATAACACCAGTTTGGAACAATCAAAGAAATCAGAAAAATATGTCCTGATATAAGTGTATGTGTATGTATTTATATATTTATATATGTGTGTGTGCATATACACATGTATGTACATACACATACATACACACATACAGGCATGAGCAAAAGTAAGTTTCCAGTTTTTCATATGAAAAATAATACAATAATTAATCAATAATACAAAAATAAATTATTTCACGTACTCACTACTGAAATTATGACTTCCTGAACCAAGAAGCTGATATGTAGAGATGGAATGCTTCCTGCTCATTATCTGTGAGGCCTGTGGTCTGGGCTACAGGGAGTGGGAAGGCAGAGGCCACATGGCACAAGGCAGGAAACACTGCCAGGCAGAGTCAGAGGTCTCAGCCACACAGCCAGGACCTTAGTGGGTGGTCAGCCCGGCCCTGCAGCAGCTCTCCTCGCTCCACCTGTGATGTGGAGACAAGAGGCCCCTCCCCTCACCAGGGCCCTGCTCCTAAGCATACCTGCAGTTCAAGATGCTCTCCCCTAAAAGCTGAGAGAGCTTCATTGTGGATCTGATTCAACGTAAGGAATCTCATCCCAAGCTTGCCAGAAAACAGGTTATTTTCAGCATCCGTGGGCAGCAAGTGAAGAAGAAAGTCATGAGCCGGAAGGAATGACTATGTAGAAGCCCAGCCCATTCCGAGGAAGGTTGGCCACCATGTCTCCTTGACAAAATGTTAGGTGCCAAGTAACTTGAGAGAAGTTTTGTGAAATAAACTACGGTGGTTTTTTGGTTTTATTTTTTTAAATAACAAGAGAACAGGTCATATTAACCCTGAAAGGTTAGAGAAAGCTATTTATAGAAACTAATTCGGGTCCCTCCAAAAACCTTTTGTAATTATAGCTGGGTTAAATATTTTAATAACTCAAGCCAAGCAAAATGAATATTTGTGACTGCCTTAAGAAATGATACAGGAAACCAGAAAATCCCAGGCACCTTGCGTTCTGTGGTCTCGGTAGTAGCCTGACACAATGCTTCAGTAGCAAGTTCTTTCATTTCAGGAACTCTGAAAGGGCTCTCTATGGCAAACAGGCATCAAATGCTCCATTAGGTGGGGGTGGCCAAAGCCTTTCACTTCCCCACTGGCTTACCATGAAAACTGCTGTTAAAAAAATATATAGATTCAACAGTTTCATACTAAAGTGCAAATGGCTACAATCAGAATACTCATGTCAATGACTGACTGGTAGGAGGCTGACACTATGTAAACAGGTTAGAGAAAATAATGGTAATTATGGCAATGGGGGGTGAGCAGAAGGATTAGAAACTGAAACTGAGGCTAGTGGCAGATAATAGCTACTTGACTATGTTCACTGTCCAGCCTTTATCTCTATGAATCTTCACAGCCACCACTCTCACAGTCATTATTCACTCTCATTTACTAATGAGAAATCTGGGCACAAAGAGGTTAAGTAACTCACCTGAAGTCACAAAATGGTCATTAAAATTTAGTTTTGTCTTATTTCACATTTCTAACTTCCAAGGTCTGCTATCTTTCTGCAAAGCTTCCCAACCTTTCCACCAAGGGCCCCTTTTGTTTCCATTTCCCCTATGCCTGTGGTGGGCAAACTGAGGTTCAAGAGCCACATGCGGCTCCCTGACCCCTTGAGTGTGGCTCTTCCACAAAATACCATGGCCTGGGCGAGTCTATTTTGAAGAAGTGGCGTTAGAAGAAGTTTAAGTTTAAAAAATTTGGCTCTCAAAAGAAATTTCAATCGTTGTACTGTTGATATTTGGCTCTGTTGACTAATGAGTTTGCTGACCACTGCCCCTATGCCATCCGTTTTGAAAGATTTGTATCTATTGAGCACACTGCATTTATAAACTAATAATTTGTTCCATCTGGCAGTTGATTATTTTTCTGTTCCTGTTTCAACATTGATCCAGACTTTAACATCAATTACTGAGGGTTCACCATAATATTATGAAATCACATAAATCACTGTCATGGTTATGCAGCTAATAGGCAAGAAGATTAAATAAGCTTAAGCACCATTCCCTAGTGCTGAATTCTGACTGCCATGGTTTCAGCGTCAATGCCAGCCACATACTGATATGCTCAACCAGACTCCAGGATTACCAGATAAAGAACTCTGATAACAGTATTTGATCCACATGATATATCAACAGCCAACCACAGCATTTGCTCAATGTAACATGCCCAAGGTTACCACACTGGGTTGCTAGAATTCTGGTCTAAATCAAAGCAAAGTGTGTAGTACCTGTGATGGATTGTAACAACAATGGCTACTAATCAATCATGCCCTCAGTATGCCTATGTTTATATAGGCTCCTCCCACACCAACTCTTAGGTTGGCCATGTGACTTATTTGGGCCAATGAGACACCAACAAACATGATGCAGGCAAAGACTTAATAAATACCCGTGCATTGGAACCTGCCTTCTTAGGCCCCTGAGACCATCATGCCGGATGAAGCACAGGATGAAAGGTCACATGGAGAGAGAATCCCAGACGAGAACAGACACTGGCTGACCCGGGAGCCTCATGAATGAGACCAGGCAAGACCAGCAGAACTTCTGTCAATCCAAAGAATTACAGAGAAATAAGTTATTGTTTTAAGTGTTTCACGGTGTTTGTTACACAACAATAGACAACAGATACAGCGTAGCTCTTGATCATGACTCACTTGGAGAATTGCCATTACTACCACTGTGGTGCCCAAGGAATTTAAGTCAAAATGCCTGTGTCCTAGGATTTCTCTTGAAGGACCAGAAACCCTGGACTCCTTCATCAAGATCTGGGCTTCATTTAGCTTTTCCTGTATAAATGACAAAGGTATTATTTCCCTCTTCCCAACTTAGCAGTTTTCATATTTCTCCCTTCTTTGTCTTCACTTCTGGTCTGGACACATTTCCTCCATCAAATATGGTAAACATAGGATGGGGCCATGAGACCAGTTCTGTTTTATTGGCACAAACATAGGACAAATGTGCTGGACAATACAATACTCTGAGCAGATTCTGAAATATTCTTCTATTTACCAACCCAGCCTTCCTCCACGTGGTTGTTTGATGACTTTGGCTTTGGAGGCTGTTGAAAGATTTAAGTTTTATGTATTTAAAGAGCCTCTGAGTTTCTTTGACAAATGACCATTTTCTCACTCCATTAGAAAGGAAACAAGTGTCCCAAGAAGCCAAGCAAGAATAAATCATGCTAGAAATATTTCATCTATCTCTTCAGCAGGGTCACTAGACTGAGAAATGTCAAAGACAGTGAATGTCCAGACTCCAGTGAACATGTGACAAGCAACTCATGCATCTCCTTAGCACACCCTGGGGAAAGGCTGCTTGAGTGTCATGTTGTCTGGGGCTCGAGGAAGTTCCAGGAGAGTTTCAATTGGCTGGATCCCCCAGGATGGCAGCACCTGGGTAATGGGCCATGGTTTACAAGTCTACCACAAGTGATTTCTCCCAAGAGCAGTCTTATAGGTTCCAAGCAATAGGAGGCTGCCCAATAAAACCTCAGTGCAGTTTCACATGAGAAAGAGAATGGTCTGGTATGCCAGAAATTCATTTAAGCATGGTCCCTCATTCTGTATCTGCACGCAGACCTGGCTGGAATGTCATTCACAAACATCATTATGATCAGAGGGCTACATGGAGGTACATGATCATTGTGTTTAATGTCATTATGTCAGGACAGGTTTCCATAATCACATCCTCCTTAGCAACGGAATGGTAATCTTTCAAAGTTGTTAGTCATATTATCCTCTACCCCCTGGACAGTATTTAGATAATATTGCTCATCAACAGTCTCCTAGCCTCCTTTTTCTAGGCATGTGTTCTGTACAAGTCTCTCTTTCTAATAACGTTATCTACTGCTAAGGATGTTGATACTGTGCTCTCTTCAAAGTGATTTTGCAGTCTCTGAGCTCCAACATGGCCTGGCCCAGTCTCTCATTCACTGCTGAACTGTCCAGATGTCCAGACAGTGTTCCGTGAATGTCTGTGCATGAATCTCTGCTATAATTTAATACTCAGAACTCTTCCAAGTTTTTATAGGAAGAGGAACATACCAACTACAAATAACAGTAGAGTTAAGTTCATTTCAGTTGAACAACTAATCCCAATGTGTTATCATTGACTCGTATATGTATTTAAAAAGAAACAGGCCAAAATGGAGACATGTAGCATTTGCCTGCTTAGAAAACTCATTATGACAAAAATAACCATTTACTAAATTAATATTTTTAATTGTGGTAAAATATAAGTAACAAAATTTACAATTTTAACCATTTTCTGTGTACAATTTAGTGGCACTAAGTATGTTCACATTGTTGTGCAATCATCATCCATCTCCAGAACTTTTCCATCTTCCCAAACTGAGACTCTGTAATTATTAGACATTTCCCATTCTCCCCTCACCCGAGTCCCTAGTACACATAACACAAAACATACTATCGCAACCATTTTTAAGTGTTCACTGGCATTAAATCCTATCTAATAGAAGAGTAATATGCAAATTGATTATCACTCCAAGACACAAGATGGCCACCTCAATGTGATCAAAGATGGCTGCCCCCATGTGAACACAAGATGGCCTGCAAGGGAGCATAGTTGTGTGCAGTTAGGGATGACCAGGCCAGCAGAGAAGGGCAGTTGGAGGGGACCAGGCCTGCAGAGAGGGCAGCTGGGGAGGGAAACACGCCTGCAGGGGAGGGCAGTTCAGGGGGACAAGGCCTGCAGGGGAGGGCAGTTGTGGGCAATCAGGCAAGCAGGGAGAGCAGTTAGGAGTAACCAGGCCTGCAGGGGAGGATAGTTGTGGGAGGAATAGGGCCTAAATGGGTGGTCGGACATCCCTCAAAGGGTCTCAGGTTGGAGAGGGTGCAGGCTGGGCTGAGGGACACCCCCTCCATGCATGAATTTCATGTATCAGGCCTCTAGTATATTATAATGTGTGCAACCATCATCACCATCCAGCCCCAGAACCCTTTCCATCTTGTAAAACTGAAACTCTATTCTCTTTTATAATATTCGTCAATTTTAAAGGAATCTATTTTTAAAACTTAGAGGCAAAACTTGACCAAAAAATCTTAAATATTATGTGAACGGCTGAAAATGACCATGAGCGTTTATTTAAAGAAGAGCAATATGAGAAAGAACTTATGCTATCCATACTAAGACAAGCCACAATATAAAGCTAGAAGGATCCAAATAGTATGCACCTGGCACAAACAGGTTGTTGGAACAAAAAAAAAACCAGCTTGGAAAGTTACCCTTCTTCACAGATGAGGCTATAGGGCATGAAGGTGGCATTGCAAACTCAAGGAGAATGCTGGGATAATTGACAACTCTTTGGAAACAATGTAGAGATATATTTAATTTACCACTTTATCCTGAAATGAGATTTTAAAGGATTACATATATATTTACTTAAATAAGGCCACAAAAATTTGGAAGAACATGTAGGTTAATATAAAGAGCTAGATGAGAAACACATTAGAGCAAGAAGACCAGAGATTACATATTTTCATTTTGCAGGCTTTGAACAGTCTGTTGTAACTATCCAAATTGCTGCTTTAGTGTGAAAGCAACCATAGATAATATGTAAATGAATGAATATAGCTGTGTTCTAATAAAACTTTATTTACAAAAACAGATGATGGAAGCATTGGCCTTCCAGCCATAGTTTCTGACCCCTATTTTAAGGGATAAAAATAAAGAAAAAATAATGGGGAAAAAGCAATACCAGTCAGTTCAAAATTAGGACCTCCAGTGCATAAAAACACTACTATAAACAAAATGCGAAAAATACACACACACACACACACACACACACTGCAGAAAATATTTGCACCATATATGACAATGAAGGGTTGACATCTCCTTCATTTTCTCCCCTTTCTTTCCTCCCCCATTAATCTTTCACACACAAACATATACAATCATTAAAATTAATAAGAAAAATAAACACACTAGTGAAAATGGACAACTCAGAGGAAGAAAATAATGACCAGTAAGCTCGTGAATAGGAGGGTATTCAACCTTCAACTTCTCAACTATATGCAAAGGTGTGAATATATGAGCAAACGTGTGAATATATGAGCCAAGGTATGTTTTCAGTGTCATCATCATATTGATGAGGAAGGCAGTGGTGAGGCAGGCCAGATACTCACTGCTGATGAGAGTGCAAACTGACCAAATGAGCTTTGCAGATGTTAATATCCTCAAATCTATAAAATCACTAGGAATCTTCCCTAACTACATAATCAAGGTGATGGTCGAGTACTTTTATACAACGATAATCACCATGGCATAATTTATAATAGAAAAAATTGAAAACAACCTCAAAATCCAATAATAGGAAAGTGGTTACATAAATTCAGGCATGAGTCCCCATGAAGTCATCATTAAAAAATCTCTTTCCCAAAGACTATGTAAGGACAAGATAAAATAGTCAACCTCTAAGGAACATTTGATGCAAGCTGACAGTTTTTCCTTCTAAAAACATCACCCTCCCTAGGCTTCTCAAATGCCACCCCATCCCTGCATTCTTTCTACTTCCCAGACATCTTGGTCTCTCTGTTCTCTTATTCGTCTGAGCCCAGCATGTAGCTATTGAGGTGTCCCAGGGCTTTCTCTTGGGGTTCCTTCTTTGGTCTCCCTACCTTGCTTCCTAGATGGTCCCATACAGCCTCCTAGATGGTCCCATACAGCTTTAAAAAGTTAGTTAAAATGGAAAAGGGGGCAGGGGGAAGCCCTGACTGGGTGGCTCCATTAGTTGGAGTATTGTTCCATATCCAAAAGGTATCTGGTTTAATTCCTGGTCAGGGCACATACCTCGGTTTCAGGTTTAATCCCTGGTAGGGGCACATACAGGAGGCAACTGATCAATGTCATGTCATGTCCTCTCCTCTTCTCCTCTCCTCTCCTCTCCTCTCCTCTCCTCTCTTTTCCTCTCCTCTCCTCTCTTCTTCTCTCCTCTCCTCTCCTCTCTTTTCCTCTCCTCTCCTCTCCTCTCTTCTTCTCTCCTCTCCTCTCCTCTTCTCTCTCTCTCTTTCCCCACTCCCTCTTCTTCTGTCTCTAAAGTCAATTTAAAAAGTCCTCAGGTGAGGACAACAAACAAGATTTTTAAAAAGATTGCATTTATAAGCAATGACTGCCCAATTTTTAAAAATATTTTTTATTGATTTTTCACAGAGAGGAAGGGAGAGGGATAGAAAGTCAGAAACATCGATGGGAGAGAAACATTGATCAGCTGCTGCTTGCACACCTCCAACTGGGGATGTGCCCGCAGCCAATGTACATGCCCTTGATTGGAATCGAACCTGGGAGCTTTCAGTCTGCAGGCCGACGCTCTATCCACTGAGCCAAACCGGTTCGGCTGACTGCCCAATTTTTATATGCATCCCTGATATCTCCCCTGAGCTCCAGACTCACCTATTCACCTGCCTCCTAAAGATCTCCACTTGGATGTTTAAAGGGCATATTAATTTGAACAGTCCTACAGAACTGTTACATCTCTCAAAATCCCCACCTCCCTCCAACCCCAATATTCCCAGCCTCAAAAGATAGCACCATAATCCACCAAGGTGCTCAAGCTAAAAGGAATAATCACTGAGTCCCTCCTTCCATCACATGACACTCAGCCATGTCATGTCAACCTTCTCATTTTTCCAATTTACCGAGGTTCTTGCCACCGCTGAAGGTTCTCACCCAGGCTACTGTGATAGTTTCTGACAAGGCCTCCATGCTCCCTCTCCTCCCCTCAGGAGATTATACTCATACAGTCTACTCTCCAGGAAAGCATTACAGTCCACATCTCATCACATGATTTCCTTTTCACGACCCACCAGTGGCTTTTCATTTCAATCTGATTAAAGGTACACTTTCTACCACAGTCTTCAATGATCAATGTCCCCCCAATTATCTCTCCACCTATCTATGTTCTTTTACCCTCAAACACACCAAGCTCATTCCCATCAAGGGCCCATTATACATTTCCTACAGATTCCCATGTGGCTGCCTCTATCTCCACATCTGAGCTCAGCCTAACTCATCTCCTCAGGGATGCTCTCCACTTATATTGAAGCTTTGCTGATATTTATATCCTCAAATATATTGAACCTCTAGGAAGCTACCCTAAGTAAATCATCAAAGCAATGGTCAAATACTTTTATACAGTAACTAGAGGCTCGGTGCATGAAATTCGTGCATGAGTATGGTCCCTAGGCCTGGCCTGTGATCAGGGCCATCTTCCCCTGCTGCTGGCAGCTGGACCCATCCCACCATCACCCATCCCTGGTTCTCCATTCGCCATTGGGCAATTAGAGTCTGCCGCAGGGGGAGGGACGGAGAGGTGGTCAGTGCACCTCATAGCTACTGACAGATTGGTCATTATGGTTGTTCCATCATTTGGTCAATTTGGATATTACTCATATATATATATATGTGTGTGTGTGTGTGTATATATATATATATATACTATATATATATATATATATGTAATAACTATGGCACAATATATAGTAGCAAAAATTGTAAACAACCTCAGAATCCATAGCTTACACATGGTCTCCCAGCCCAGTCCTTACTTATGCCATTATTTTGTTTCGGTTCTTCAAAGCACAGAATAGATTCCTAATTTTATCGAATTGATAAATGAATGTTAGGGCAAAAGTTCTTTTAAAAGTATACATACACTCATTCTGTGTATGTGTGTAGATACAAAGAATTGCAGACAACTGGTTAGATATACCTCATTTGTCCCTCCAAATCCACTCTTCATGCTGGGGGAAGCCTAACTCCTTGGGCTATGACAAAGGCTTCCTTGCATTCTGCTTTCTGGTTGGGTCTGGTAATGGGGAGCATGGCAAGAAGACTAGAGACAGCTGGAAGAAGCCATTGCTCCTGTTAGGCAGCCCTCTCTCTCCTAATAAATTAGGAATCTATTCTGTACTAGACCCTCCTTCGGGTACAGTAGGTTCCCCTTCCCATGGCCCCTTCGAATTGGGGTGTGGTAACAGCTGCTTACTTTTGCTAGCCCCAGAATGCTGCATCATTCTATGTTGGTTCAGGTAAACCAGTAGTTCTAAAAGTGGTCCCCAAGATTCTTTCAGGATATTCAGAAGGTCAAAGCTATTTTCATAATAGCATTTAGATGTTATTTTCCTTTTTCACTCTGTTGATATTTGTATTGATGGTGCAAAAGCAATGGTGGAGAAAACCACTATCACTTTAGCCCAAGTAGTTTAGTGGCACCAAACTGTACTAACAATCACCTTATTCCATGTTTCATATGCATAGGAAGGAAAAAAATCAAACCAAAGAAGACATACAGGCAGCAAATGAGCATATGAAAAGATGTTCCACTTTATACGTCATCAAGGAAATGCAAATTAAAACAACAGTGAGATATAGCTACACACTCATCAGAATAAACAAAACATAGAACCCAACAACACCAAATGCTGGTGAGGATATGGAGCAACAGGAACTCTCATCCATTGCTGGTGAGAGTGCAAAACAGTACAGCCACTTTGGAAAACAGTTGGGTGGTTTCTTATAAAACTGAACACACTCTCACCATATTATCCAACAATCACATTCCTTGGTATTTACTAAAAGTGATGGAAAACTTATGTCCACACAAAAACCTGCAACTGGATGCTTATAGCAGCTTTATTCAAAATTGCCAAAAATATGAATAATTTGCTTCTCAGAAGCAACCATGATATCCTTCAGCGAATGGATAAATGGTGATACATTCAGACAATGGAATGTTATTTAGTTCTAAAAAGACATGAGCTATAAAGCCATGAAAAAACATGAAAAACCCTTAAGTGCATATGACTAAGTGAAAGAGGCCAATTTGAAAAGGTTACATACTGTATGATTCTAACCATATGATATTCTGGAAAAGGCAAAACTATGGAGACAGTAAGAAGATCAGTGGTTGGCAGGAGTTGGAGAGGGGGGGAATGACTAGGCAGAGCACAGAGGATTTTTAGGGCAGTGAAAATACGGTGATACACTGTATAATGCTATAATGATGGGTACTGGTCATTATACATTTGTCCAAACCCATAGAATGTTCAACACCAAGAGTGAACTCTAATTAAACTATGGACTTTTGGGATTTATGATGTGTTAATCTGTGTTTATCAATTGTAACAAATGTACCACTCCAGTTGTAAATGTAAATAATGGGGAAGGCTGTGCATGTGTGGGGCAGGGGGTAAGTATATAGGAAATCCCTGCACTTGTCTCTCAATTTTGCTCTAAAAAATGAAGTCTTAATAAAAATATAAAATACATACATGATAACCAGAAAAAAACATCAGTACTAGTTCCACTTTAACATGTCCTTGATGAAGCAATAAAACATACCAATTTTATTAAGTTTCAACCCTTGAGGACATGTCTTGTAAATAGTCGGTGACAAAGTGAGAAGTACAAATGAGGTGAGACCACTCTCTCCATCTGCATTGGTTGAGCGAGTGAGCGCCGTGCTGAGCCACCCCTCCTCTCACGGAACCATTTCTACTTAAAGCGTGACTAGCAAACAATGGCTGCCAGGCTTCTTCTCTAAAGTAAACAGAGAGCCCCTCACAACTGAGAGTGTTTGTTGCCAATGACAGAATTTGAGTTCTCAGGGGAAAATTAGAATTTTGGAAAACCTGTATCACCATCACGAGCTTACAATTTCCCAGGACTCGAAGACTTTTCTGGTGAGATTGGTGTTGAAATTACAATTTTTTAAATATTGTATAATGAAACATGTCAACATGTAGAAGATCTGCACAAGTCTGTGAACTAATAGTTTCTCCCTACCCAGCTTTACTGAGATATAATTGACACAGAACACTGAAAGTTTAAGGAGTACAAGGTGATGGTTTGATACACATTTATTGTGAAAAGGTTGCCACAATAAGATTAGTTAACACCTCTATTACCTGTATGTTTGTGGTGAAAGCACTTAAGATCTGTTCTCCTGGTAACTTTCAAGTATACAGTGCAATACTGTTAACAGCCATGGTCATATAGTGCAGTAGTGTTAACATTCGTGGCCATATAGTGCAGTACTGTTAACAGCCGTGGTCATATAGTGCAGTAGTGTTAACAACTGTGGCCATATAGTGCAGTAGTGTTAACAGCCGTGGCCATATAGTGCAGTAGTGTTAACAGCCGTGGCCATATAGTGCAGTAGTGTTAACAGCCGTGGCCATATAGTGCAGTAGTGTTAACAGCCGTGGCCATATAGTGCAGTAGTGTTAACATCTGTGGCCATATAGTGCAGTAGTGTCAACATCCGTGGCCATATAGTGCAGTTCTGTTAACAGCCGTGGCCATATAGTGCAGTACTGTTAATAGCCGTGGCCATATAATACAGTACTATTAACAACCGTGGCCATATAGTGCAGTAGTGTTAACATCCATGGCCATATAGTACAGTACTCTTAACAGCCATGGCCATATAGTGCAGTACTCTTAACAGCCGTGGCCGTATAATACAGTACTATTAACAACCGTCGCCTGCTGTTCATTAGGTTTCAAGAACTTACTTGTAATGGAAGTGGGCACCCTTTGACTAACATCACCCTGTTCCCTCACCCCACTACCGGCACCTAGCAACCACCATTCTACTCTGTTTCTGTGAGTTTGGGGTTTTTTAGGTTCCACGTATAAGTGAAATCATATCGTACTTTCTTTTCTCTGACTTATTTCACTTAGCATAATGCCCTCGAGGCTCATCCATGCTGTCACAAATGACATGGGATTTCCTTCTTTGTTATGGCTGAATAATATTCATATAGATTATATAGATATAGATATAGATATAGATATAGATATAGATATAGATATAGATCACATTTTTTATCCATTCATCCATTGATAAGACATTTAGATTGCTTCTGCATCTTGGTTGAATAATGTTGCAATGAAAATTGGAGTACAGACCTCTCTACAAGGTAGTGATTTCATTTCCTTTGTATAAATACCCAGAAGTATATACTATATTGCTGGGTCATATGACAGTTCTATTTTTTTTTATTTTTAAAGGAATCTCCATACTGTTTTCCGTAGTGGCTGTGCCAATTTATACATCCATCAGCAGTGCACAGCATTCCCTTTTTTCCACATCCCAACCAATATTTATCATCATTTATCTTTTTTATGATAGCCACTCTCACAGTGTGAGGTGATATCTCACTACAGTTTTGATTTTAATTTCCCTGATATTAGTGATGGTAAGCATGTTTTCATGTACTGTTAGCCATTTGTATACCTTATTAGGAAAAAAATGTCTGTTCAGGTCCTCTGTCCATTTTTAATTGGATTTGTAAGAATTCCTTATATAATGTGGAATGTGGATATTAATTCCTTATCTGATATATGGATTTGTTTACCTTTGCTTTTGTTGCTCATACTTTTGGTACCATATCCAAAAAAAAGTGAACCAGTATTTTCTAACAGACCAAAACATTATGTTGTTAAAATCCTATCTAATAAAAGGGTAATATGCAAATTGACCATACCTCCTATCAAGCCACGCCCACAAAGCCACGCCCACAACCCGATCAGGAGCAAGTAAACCCCAACCAAGATGGCTGCGGCCACTGAGAGCAGGAGGGAGGCTTGGGTTTCCCCAGCAATGGAGGGAGCCAAGCTTTCCGCCTGCCCTTGCTTGCCTAGGCCTCCACTCAATGACACGAAGTTTCAATTATAGAAGATACATAAACCCAATAGAAATGGCGGCAGCCATGGAGCTGGAGAAAGCAGAGGCTAGGGTTGCTTGGGTGATGGAGGAGCCAATCTTCTGCAGCCCTACCACCTAGGCCTCCACTCTAGGCTACAAAGTTTAAATTATAGAATTTAAATAAACCCAAACAGAAATGGCTGTCACCCCGGAGCAAACAGAAGGCTTGGCTCTGCTCCAGGCTACAAAGTTTCAATTGTAGAACATAAATTAATCCCAGATCCCAGGGCCTCCACTTGGGTTGCTGGGGGGAGGAGAGGGGTGCCTGACAGGCCTGCAAACCACCACAGGCCCGTTTCCCAGGCCGCCCCACACCCTAAGGGAACCCCCACCCTGATCCGAGACACCCTTCAGGGCAAACCAGCTGGCCCCCACCCATGTACCAGGACTCTATCCTATCTAATAAAAGAGTAATACACAGATTGACCATCACTCCAACACACAAGAGAGCTGCCCCCATGTGATCAAAGATCCTGCCCCCATGTGGGTACAAGATGGCCACCACAAGATGGCAAGCAGAGGAGTGCCGTTGGGAGGGATCAGGCCTGCAAGGGAGGGCAGTTGGGGCGATCAAGCCTGCAGGGGAGGGCAGTAAGGGGTGAGCAGGCTTGCAGAGAAGGGAAGTTGGGGGCAAACAGGCTGGCAGGGGAGCAGTTAAACATCAATTAGGCTGGCAGGCTAGTGGTTAGGGGGTGATCAGGCTGGCAGGCAGAGTGGTTAGGGGCAATCAGGGAGGCAGGCAGGCGAATAGTTTGGAGCCAGCAGTCCTGGATTGTGAGAAGGATGTCCTACCAGGATCAGGCCTAAACAGGCAGTAGGACATCCCTCGAGGGGTCCCAGATTGGAGAGGGTGCAGGCTTGGCTGAGGGACACCCCCGCCACTATGCACAAATTTCGTGCACTGGGCCTCTAGTATATATATATATATATACTATATATAAAAGTAAGCATGGGTAAAAGAGCCATTCAAATGCAAGACAAACCAATGAATTTTAATCTGCCCTATTTAATAAAAGAGTGATATGCAAATTGACCATTCCTCCACTATACCCACAAGCCACACCTACCAGCCAATCAGAGTGAATGTGCAAATTAATGCAACCAAGATGGCAGTTAATTGCAGAAGATGGCATAGAAGGAAGCCAAGCACTGCAGAAGGGAACAAAGCTGTGGAGAAGCAAGCAGGGCGGGGGAGAAGGGAGGGAAGCAGGCGGTGCAGGTGGAAAGGGAGGGAGCACGGCAGCAGATATGGGAAAGAGTGAAGCAGCAGAGATGGGAGAGAGCGAGGCAGCAGAGATGGGAGGGAGCGGGACAGAGGAGACGGGAGGGAGCGAGGCAGTGGAGACAGGAGGGAGTGAGGCAGAAATGGGAGGGAGCGAGGCAGTGGAGAAGGGAGAGAGGCAGCAGAGAAGGGAGTAAGCAAGACAGCAGAGATGGGAGGGAGTGAGGCAGCGGAGACAGGAAAGAGCGAGGCAGTGGAGAAGGGAGGGAGCTTTGCTTATGCTCAGGAAGCCCTATTCTTACAGGAATCTTCCTGCAATGGGTCTTTAGTGTGTGTGTGTGTGTGTGTGTGTGTGTGTGTGTGTGTGTGTGTATATACATATATATTTATAAATGCCTAAGCAACCCTTATGACTGGCCAACCAATCAACTGGTTTACCAGTCACTATGACATGCACTGACCACCAGGGGGCAGATGTTCAATACAGGAGCTGCCCCCTGGTGGTCAGTGTACCCCCACAGCCAACCTCCCTCAGCCAGCCAACATTCTGTGGTCCCTCCCCACAGCTGGCAGGCCCCAATCAGCCTGATCACCGGCTAAGTATAGGGACCCCACCCATGCACAAATTCGTGCACTGGGCCTCTAGTGTAACAATAAAGTAAGAAAAGTTAAAAATTGAGATATTGTAAAATTCCACATCGCCATTAAACTTCAAGAAACTACCACCTGTTAAGTAGATTTTGGTGTCAAAGAATATCCACAATTATCTGGAAAAGCAATTAAAATACTTCCTCTCTTTTCTAACTATGCATCTTGTATGAGATAAGATTTTCTGCATCTACTTTAACCAAACTAACATATCACAACATACTGAAAGCAGAAGCAGATAAATGAATCCAGCTGTCTTCTTTTAAACCAGAACTTAAAAAAAGATTTGCAAAAATATAAAACAAGACTACTCTCCCTGCTATTTAAAAAGAAAATTATTATCTAAGTTAACGTGTAGTGGCTTTAGAACAGGTTCACACATTCTCTTCTCTTCAATAAGTGGATACGAACTCCCTTCCCTTGAGTCTGTGCTGGACTTTCTAATGAATAACCTATGGCAGAGAGGATGGTATGTGACTCCCAAGGCTAGGTCATAAAAGGAACTGTGGTTTCCTCCTTGTTCATGAGTGGAGATGGCTCATGCTGAGGGAAGCCAGATGCTATATTGAGAGGATGCTCAAGCAGCCCTATAGAGAGGCTCACCTGGCAGGCAACTGCGGCCTCCTGCCAAGAGCCATGTGAGTGAGCCGTCTTGGAAGCAGCTCCTTCAGTCCCAGCTCAGCCTTGAGGTGATCACAACCTATTCGAGATACGGAGACAGAACCATCCGGCTAAGCCGCTCCTACAGAAATTGTGTGAGATATAAATGTTTATTGTTTTAAGTCACTTAATATTAAGCTCATCGGCTATGCAGCAACAGATAAATAGTACAACAGATAACGGATTTTGTGTTACATGTTCATATTTATTTTATTTCCTCGGTTTTGATTTCTAATAAGGTAAATATCAATAGATAGCAACCAACTAAACAAAGGTTCTTATGGATTTTGTTTTCAAGAATATAAAGGGGGCCCAGGGTGATGTGGCCCAGTTGGTTGAGCATCTGTCCCACAGGCCAAGAGATCACAGGTTCAATGCCCTGGTTATGGACTCAGTTCCCAGTAGAGGGTCTGCAGGAGGCGGCTGATAGATGTTTCTCCCTCATGGAAATCTCTCTCTCCCTCTCTCTCTTTCTTTCTCTCCCTCCCTCCTCTCTTTCCTTCTCTCCCTCCCTCCCTCCCTCTTCTCTCTCTCTTTCCCTCTCTCTGTTAAATCATTAAAAACATGCTTAATGACCCTGAGACTAAAAAAAGGACCCTGAGACCAAAAAAATTGAGGGCTATTGCCCTGAATTCTGCAAATTTCCTCTTTATTAAACT
Organism: Antrozous pallidus; assembly: GCA_027563665.1. NCBI lineage: Eukaryota > Metazoa > Chordata > Mammalia > Chiroptera > Vespertilionidae > Antrozous > Antrozous pallidus. The sequence goes on from CM050518.1 coordinate 78,384,311, forward strand.
TTCTCAAATGACCCCATGGGAAAGCACCATTTGTTTCCTACCGGGACCTGACTGATATAACAACACCAAAATGCTATCCGTGATAGTTGCTGTTCCCTATGAAATATGCGTCATTTTATTTTCTTCTTAATGTGTTTTTTCTTCACTTTTAAGATTTTCTCAACAATAATTCATTGTTTTTGTAATTAGGAGAATAGAAACCTCCCTTCCAAAGCCATCCAAAGGGAAAGTCAGAGCTATGCTTCCTTTAGACAAGCCATAGGTCTCAGGGTGCCCTGCACAGCCCAGGTGTCCACCAGTGCACCCCAGGATGGGGGAGAGGTTTGCAGGGGCAAGGTGGGGCAGGAGTGGGGGTGGATGAGGTTCTCAACCAGAATAGCTCTTTCCCCTGCTTTACATATTGGGTTTCTGCATACTATTTTATGTAAAGGAAAGTTTCCACTGTGTGAAAAGAAGTTTGAAAGCCTTTACCATGAGAATAACAGTTGAAGGGCTAAATTTAGGCTATAGAAGAATCGCTCAAACGTTTGAGTTTGAATAGGATTTCCATAAAGAAAATCCTACAAATTCTGAGAGAACAGAAGCCCTGACACATTAACAAATGTTCAATCTTTCCAAGGCAGGCTGGGTTCATGCAGCTGCGGAAAGAAGTTTCAGCAAAGGATGAAGAGCCTACCCAGGGAGCCCCAGTACAAAGGGCCCCAGGTCAGCAGAAACACCAGGGTTCATAAAGCCCAAAGACACAGATCAGAGCCACAAGTGAGTGGTTCTCTTGTTTTCCAGGGAAAACCAAATGCAGGAGGTGCCGGGACCACCTGGTTGTTAGAAGCACGGGCCACTGATCTACCTTCAGAGACAATGGATCTGCCTTCAAGTCCTGGGTCTGACATGTGTGAAACCTGTGAGATTCCAGCAAGTGCCATTGCCTCTCAGATGAGGAGCTGTAAAATGGGGTTTGAGGATGGAAAAGGATGCAGCCTGCCCTGGTTGGTTTGGCTCAGTGGATGGACGTCAGCCTGTGGACTGAAGGGTCCCAGGTTCAACTCTGATGAAGGGCACATGCCCAGGTTGTGGGCTTGATCCCCAGTTGGGGGACTGCAGAAGGCAACCAATCATTGATTCTCTCTCATCATTGATGTTTCTATCTCTCTCTCCCACTCCATTCCTCTCTTAAATATATATATATATATATATATATATATATATATATATATTTTTTTTTTTTTTAAGGATGCAGCCATTCTGGAAAAACAGTCTGGCAAGTGTTTTAAAAAGTTAAATATAAATTTACCATAGAACCAGCAAAGCCATTCCTAGGTAACTCCCCAAGAGACATGAAAACATGTCCACAAAGACTTGCACATAAATATACTTAGCAACATCATTCATCAAATGGAAATAATCTCAATGTTCATCAACTGGTGAGTGGATAAGCAAAATGTGGTCTCTCCATACCTCGGGATACTATCTATAATAATAAAAGTGTAATATGCTAATGAGACCAGATGTCCTTCCAGACAAAGCTGGAGCTTCGAGGGAAGCCAGTGCCGGCAGCCAGGGGAAGGAAGCCCCACTCTTGCACGAATTTTGTGCACCGGCCTCTAATAGGACACTAAAAAGGACTGACATCCTGATATATACCACAACCTGGGTGTACCTTGAAAACATTATTCTAAATGAAGAAGTCACCATGAAAGATCACATATCAGATGAGTCCATGTAATGAAATGTCCAGAAAAGCAAGGAAATGGAAGCAGAGAATAGATCAGTGGTGGCCTCGAGCTGGAGTGAGGGTGGGAACCCGGAGTGACTTCCGGGGTGATGCAATGTTCTAAGACTGGGTTATGGTGATGGATGTACAACTCTTTACATTTACTGAAAATTATTGAATGATACATTTTGAATGGGCACATTTTATGATACGTATATTAGATCCCAATAAAGCTGTTTGTTTTTTTTAAATAGGCAATAGGAACAGGAGGGCGGGGCTCAGGCAGGTATGAGGCCAAGAAGGACCCCTGGGGCCCAGATATGAGCCTGAGGGCAAGCAGAGTCAGAAGGAAACCTGGTAACTTTCCCCTGTGCTGCCTGTCTCTGAACGCCTCACACTGCCCTGGCAGGTGGAGGAGGTTGACTCAGCCACAGCTGTGAGCTCAGGGGAGCGGGGGAGCTGCCATCATCCCACCGTGAGCTTACGCCCCAGCAGTCTCCCCAACACCAGCCCCCACCCCCCCGGCACACAGAAGCCATCCTGGCCGGCTGGGAGCAGCGGGCTCTGGAGTGCTGGCAGGAAACAGCATAGCTGGGAGAGACTGCCTGCTGATGGATGGCAGCACCACATCCCTCCTCCAAGACCCAGCCACCTGTGGCCCCCAGGGCACCTCGCACCACCCCCACAGCCTGGCCCAGTGCACAGTGCTCTGGCCCCCCCACACTTACCGGGCTGTCCCCAGAGCCAAGAGACCAGCCTGTAGGGCCTAGCACTTTTCTTTCAAATTTAACACGTGTGCCCTTGGACCCAGCTCCTCGATTTTTCCACACCTATCCTAGAGAACCATTTGCATGGGTGCACAAAGTGTTCGCTTCAGCAAAAGCAAAAGCACTAGAAAGCTTACATCACTAAGGAACCAGTTTAAAAATCCTGGTGAGTCCATACTATAGAATAAAAGCAGTTGAAGAGAGGAACACAGATTATTCTGCTGTAGTTTTACTGGCATGAAAACACCTCCAAGGTATTTCGTTGGATGAAGAAAAGAAAATTGTGGAATAATGTATCCAGGATACCATCACTTACACAAAAAATAAAAAAATAAAAAAAAATCCCAACTAGCTCCTACTTCTCCAAGCCCACAGATACACAGGTAAACAGAGGAAATGTCTGGCAGGAAACACACAAACAAACAGCAGCATGAATTTTAGAAGGAAGGGAAAGAGAGACGTTTTACTCTGCAACTTCTGTGTTTAATTTTTTATTTGAAGAATGTTTCTGCATGTTTGGGTCCTTTAAAAACATTAGTCTTGTAAATAACAAACGGGAAAGTGTTTTGAGGGGGTCACCGTGTTGGTGCAGGGTTCAGGGTCACATTTCAATCAAGGATCTTGTCTAACTCTTGCCACTCCCCCTTGAGGACCAGGCTCAAACCCCCATTTTGCAGATTAAGAAACTGGACCCAGAGAGGTGAGGCCAGCTGCTCAAGATCACCCCAGGGCTGAGGGGCCCTGGTGCTCTTTCTAACCAGAACACCAGGGGTGGGCGCTGGGCAGCGGGCTGGGGGTGGTGCCCACCTTCTGAAGCAGCACAGCCAGCTCACAGAGCCTCTGCAAAGGGAGGGGGAACGGGATTTTGTCAGGGAAGAAGGGAGCAAAAGATGAAAGAGGAGCTGATGAACTATCGCCCACGACAAAAATTAGACATCATGATGTGCCTCCCACTGAGTGGGATGGGCCGGCCACGTCACCCAGCAAATGGTACGTGGGAAGGAGCCTGGGGGTCGTGTCCCCTGAGCCTGGGATTTCATGCTTCTGAGGGGGCTATACAGCCCAGGCTCTGGGCTCAATGCTTCCAGGAATGACTCTCTGCTTATCCCCCAGAGCGCTCTGTAACAGGGCACAAACGGAATTGTGCTTCGCACAGGCATAAAACCCAACACCTAGTGTAGTAAACGCCACCACGTTTCAGTTCTTTCATTGATTGCTTGAGCGCCAAGCATCTGGGTGTGCAGAGGGACCCAGGAAACATGGCGGGGCCCCTTCTGGGACAGCCAGAAAAGATTTGTATCCAAAGCGGGACCAGAGGCTGCTGGGGGTGAACACAGGACACAAGCACAAATCTCACCTGCACAATGAGCAGGTGTGTCCCCTCAGAGCATGCTCAGAGAAGAGCACATTGGCTAAATCATGTATCCTCCACTCATCTTTATAGCAGGAAGCAAACCCACAAGGCAATGAGGCCAATGGCAACAGCTTGAATTCTGGGGGTTCTGATCCTGGTCTGCCACCTTGGTCAAGGTTCTGAACCTCTCTGGGTCTCAGTTTCCCTGTTTGAAAATGGGTGTTTTATACCTGCCTCTTGACTATCATGATATGTGGGACACATAATAACATAATTAAATAAAAATATAACAAGTACAGAGTACCCATAAAATGTGGAAACAGATTATATGAGTTTGTATATGTGTTTATACTTATTCACTCATTCACTTTGTAAAGTGAAAACGGCCTAGACAACATTGTCTACATTCACCTGTTTCCAGACTTTATGAACATAACTATGATTACTATATTATAATGTATATATTTATAATTATAACATAATGTTTATATTATATACGACTTTATATTATGTAACCACTATGTTATTTTATTTTATTACATTATCACTCTATTTTTAAAAAATATATATTTTATTGATTTTTTACAGAGAGGAAGGGAGAGGGATAGAAAGTCAGAAACATCGATGAGAGAGAAACATCGATCAGCTGCTTCTTGCACGCCCCCTACTGGGGATGTGCCCGCAGCCAAGGTACATGCCCTTGACGGGAATCGAACCCGGGACCCTTCAGTCCGCAGTCTGACGCTCTATCCACTGAGCCAAACCGGTTTCGGCCTATTATTACTCTATTTTATCTTGTTATATAATATATAAGTATATATGTATATAATGAAATGTTCCAGAAATCCACAGGCATTTAATGTTCACAGCAAGTCCTTGAGGTAGATGCAATTATTATCCCCATTTTATAGCGATGGGAAATGAGGTACAGGAAGCGAACTGACTAGGGTCTACCTGTGAGGGTCACAGAGGGAATGCTTGACAAAGTTGGTTTCAGACCCCGAGAGCCTAACTTCAACGCCTATGCAATTAACCACCTCTACACCACCTACCTCTGCAGCAAAAGCTAAATGAAAGGGACCTGCATCCTGAGCCCCCGCTCCTGGCCAGGCACTGAGGAGGCACCTAAGAAATGCAAGATCCTAGCCCTAACCGGTTTGGCTCAGTGGATAGAGTGTCTGCCTGCGGACTGAAGGGTCCCAGGTTCAATTCTGGTCAAGGGCATGTACCTTGGTTGCGGGCACATCCCCAGTAGGGTGCAGGAGGTGGCTGATTGATGTTTCTCTCTCATCAGTGTTTCTAACTCTCTGTCCCTCTCCCTTCCTCTCTGTAAAAAATCAATAAAATATTATTTTTTTAAAAGAAATTCAAGATTCTAAGAGCACTGAGCTCTTGGAGGAGAAACCCGACCCAACCTGTTCACCAAATACCTAGTATAATAACGTGCAAGAAGTAGATTGTTAGTAAATATTTCAGGCAAGAAAGGAAAATGATGATGTTCGTTAGCCAAAGGCTGGGATTTTTGTTTCCCTCCAAAAAAAGTCTAAGATAAACTTGGAGCCTTCCCAAGATATGTGAGGCTGCCAAACTCAGGAGAGAGTCAGAACCCCACCACCACCACCGTAGCTCACACCTCTACTGCACAGAAGGGGGAGGGGCGTCAAACCCTGAACAGGAGACACAAAGGCCCAGGCATCACCAGTGAACACGGATAAGCGTGGCCTACCTTCCTCGGCATCGTTCCTCAGGGAGGCCTCGAGCAGGGCCACGCTGGCCTCGAAGGTCACCTTCTTCCTCCGGCCACCGGTGCTGCGCTTCCGCTCATGCTTGCGCTTGCGGTGCTGCAGGTCCTGCTCGTACTGCGCCCACTTCTTCAGCTGCTGCGCCCGGCGCTTCTGGGCGGCCCGCAGCCGCTCCAGCGTGGGCACCTTCTCCAGCAGCTGCAGCTCCGTCAGCAGGTCCACGTGGCTGGCCATGGCCTCCGCGCCTCCCAGCCGGCTCGGGGCTAGCACGGTGCGCCCGCGGCCCGGGGAGCGCGGGGTCTCCAGCGGGGCTGGGGCCTCATGGTGGGGCCTGTGGCGGGGAGACAGACAGGCGGACATGCTTGTCAGGCTCAGAACTCGGATCTGATTATGTCACCCCGTCCGTGTTCAAAACACTTCCCCCCCTATTTTATTGGGGTTATTTTTCTTGTATTATTATTATTATTATTATTATTATTATTATTATTCAGATAGAATTGGCCTGTAAATTGTGTGAACTCTAAGTGTTGATTTGATACACTTATATACTACTATGCGGTTTCCATTGTAGTGTTATAGTAGGGAATACCTCCATCACCTCATACCATTTATTGTGGTTATATGATTATAACACACACAGTTGGTAACATTGCTGTAACATAGGATTTAGAGTTAATGAAATTGATTCCTGGACAATATTCCAGGAATCAATTTCATTAACAATAACGCTTCATCCCCATGGCAGGTGGTGGGGTCATGTGGTCTCAAGAGGCTAAAGACCAGGGTTCAGCCTTAGCCTGGACCCTGGAGTGCTCAGACTGGGTCAGAATGTTCAGGTCTCTCCCAGCTCTGAGACTAGAGGTTGTACAGGCAGAATGGGGAAGGGGCTGGTTTGGCAACACTCCCAGGGCAAAAGTCCAGCAGATCTGAGTACACATAAGCCAATGGCAAGGCCCAGCAGGAAACAGCTAACTGGCCTTTTGTTTTCTTTCTTTTCTTTCTTTTCTTCCTTTCTTTCTTTCTTTCTTTCTTTCTTTCTTTCTTTTTTGAAACACCTTACAATGCTTTGTAATTAATTAATTAATTAAACTTTTATTTTGAGATTATTGTAAATACATATGTGATTGTAACAAGTAACACCAAAAGATGCTGTGTACCCTTTATCCAATTTATCCCAGTGGTAACATCTTGCAAAACTACAGAATAACAACCACGAACTTGACATTGATGTAATTTATCAATCTTTTTTTTTTTTAATCCTCACCCAAGGATATTTTTCCCATTGATTTTTTTAGAGAGAATGAAAAGGAGGGTGGTTGTAGAAGGGAGGAGGGGCGAGAGAGGGATGGAGAGGAATGGGGAGAGAGAGGGGGGGGGGGGAGGGAGAGAGAGAGAGAAATTGGTTGCCTCCTACATGTGGCCCAACTGAGCCGGGTTCAAACCTGCAACCCTTTGGCTTGTAGGGTAATTACCATGTCTAGTTTTATAAGAAACTGTCAAACTGTTTTTAAGAGGGGTTGCACCATTTTTCATCTCCACCAGCAACATGAGTGATCCATTTTCTCTGCCAGCATTTGGTACTATCACTGGCTTTTATTTTAGCCATTTAAATCAGCGGTTGTCAACCTTTCGAACCTCGAGGACCACCAGTGGTCCTGCACCTGTTGGTAGCCACTGATTTAGATAGATATTTTAGTTGTCTTTTTAAAATGAGCTTGGAAGAGTTGAATTCACAACCATATCGTGTCATTATGGTGGTCAGAACTCACTGGGAGCTAGTGGACCCCATGTCTGCTTTCCCCTCTTCCTCGGGTAATTAAACATTCAGGAAACACCTGCTCTGTGACAAGTTCTGATTCAGAGATGGATTAGGGGCCAGCTATGCCTTGTAGTAAATCCCAGTCAGTCAGTCTGTCTGTTAATCTATCTATAAACTCATTTAATCCTCCTGACAAGCTAATGAGGTAGGTACTATTATCATTCCATTTCATAGGTAAGGAAAGTGAGGCATAGAGATTAAGTAATTTACCCAACACATGGCTAGAAAATGAACAAGCCAACCCGCCTGGGGTTATCAGGAAACGCTCTCCAGAGTAAAGGGCAACTGATAATCTCAGAGGATTAATAAGAAGGAGCTCACCAGGTCAGAGGTAGTGACATGAGCTGAGAGGGAGCTTGGCAATGTTCAAAGGTGTGAAGAGGGGTGGACCATCATGGAGGGAGGTCAGGAAACAACACACACAAACAAGGCTTGAAAAGGATGGCAATGTCCAGCCCAACGGGAACAGAAGTCTCGGGCAGTGGTGAGCAACTTGTGGCTTTAGACCAGACGTTACCTGAAAACCCCCTGGCCCACAACATGGCCCACACGATGTTTTACAATATTATAAATTCATGGCTTGCATCAGAAACTTGGAGACGTCATCGTCAAAATCAAATTTTCAGCTTTTCTTAGACCATCTTAGGACCTGGCCATGCTGGGCTCACATGGCAACAGTCAGCAACTGTAGAGTGGGACTGTCCCCTTCATATAGGCACATACCCTCTAATTTACCATACTTCCCTCTACTCCCCATTACTTTGACTTGTCCTCCTTCACTAAATGGCAATACTTGCTAACTCCTATGGTCATTAGTGTTTGCAAGCCCTGTCTTGGGCAAAATAAGACAAAAGTCTCCAAATCGCCACAGGTCCAATCTGCACAAGAAAGAGAAGCTAGTCTGTGAGCCTCCCCAGTGCAGAACAGGACCAAAGTTCAGGGGAGTCACTGTGACTCCAGGGGAGGCACCCACAGAACAGACTCCAGCCTCCAGAGCTGTCCAACAAGCAGCTCCACAAGACGCTGTGGTCCAGAGGCTGTCTCAGGAGATAGCCAATTCTTCATCACTCGCTGGACAGTAAATTTCCACTATGTCATCAACCTGAGTACTCTGTAAGATTTCTTTCAGCCCTAAGATTCTGTACCCAGACAGCTACCCATTTCTTCATTATTGATTATTTACTGATCACTTTCCAAGTGGGAGATACCAAAAGCATGCTAAGGCTGAAGATCAGAATAACCAGACCCATCACTTACACTGTTAAAGCACTTAATTCCTTTGCAAGAACTTGCCCAGCCATTATCTCAGCCAAGTGTTTCCCTAAGTGCGGGAAGAAAATCCATTCTGAAGGAATTTTCAAAAGTACAGGGGAAGGTTTAATATAGCATGGGCTCAGCAAAAACAAGTACACTCTTTTCACTTCTTTTTTAACCTAGCAGGTTGTCTGCAGGATAAAGTGTCAGTTCGGTACTAATAGACCTTTGACATCATTTTAACCATGCCAATCTCCCTTGTACACAAAGACAAAGCAGGCCCCGGGCAAGTGATTGTATCCAAGATAGAATGTCATGACATTGTTGTGTTTTCTGTGGATTTGTTTCTTTATAGTTATGACATAAAACTTCCCTTTTTAATAAATCTACTTCAGTGGAAAGCTAGCAAGGTGACAGCAATGAAAAATTAAATGATGATGGCATTTAGTGTTGGCAAAGACTGTACATAATTGCCATTTGGAAAACCCACCTGGCCACCCATCCTCAATGATGACAATCTTATAGAGAAGCATTTGTATGAGTTCGTTATTTCATCTGACAAATAGTTATTAGGCGTGTATCACATGCCAGGATGGTGCTAAGGGCTAGGGATACAGCAGGGTCAAAGATGGGCACAGTCCCTGCCCACTGGATGGATGACACAACAGAGGCACAAGGGAGTGGGTGGCATGCTCCAAGGATAGAGGTTGAGATAGTACCTTGAACCCTGACTCCCAGTGCAGGGTTCCCTCTCTGGGGCCAAGCCCCAGGCAGACTAAAGACACTGCAGTGAGCTCTCTGGCTCGGGCAGTTTGCTTAGGGTTAAGGAATTAAGGGCAGTTGCCCAGCCCCCTGGAGAAAGGTGAGGACGATGCCTCCCAAGGGCCAGTAAAAGGGGCCAGAGCACATTTTCTCTGACTTTGCTCCCCCAGCCAGCCCCTCCCGCCACGCCCCTCTGGGTTCCCTGGAGCTGGGGCTCCAGGACAGCTCCCTCTTGGCTACTGGTTTTCAGGTGACCTAGTTTTCCCCAATAGACCCACACACCTCCTCCCACCCCTGGCCGAGAAAACCCTGCTTGGTCTAATTAAAGACTTGCCACCCTACAGCTAACCCAGCAGCTGGGCGACTCCCAAGACAAGGTGCTGGCCTGGGTGCTGGGGTAGCCCACAGAGGTGCTGGCTCCAAAGGGCTGGGGGCTGGCCCCCTCCTGAAACCGGGGCACACCTGTCTTGTACTTCCAGAGACAGGCCTGGATGGTGATGGGGACACAGCCCAAACTGCCAGAACTTGGGAGAGCAATGGCATCATCCACCCTTAAAGGGGATCCCCAAAGACCTCATTTGGAGGATAACCAGCTCCTTGGAGACATGGAGCCAGTGTGTTGTGGAAACATCCAGATGGATCGTCCTGTGGAGAATTGGGCATGTGGAACCACAAGTCAATGGAGTGACCAGGCTGGCCAGGCAGGTGTGGGAGGGGTCTGCAGAGGCCGGTTGTGTGTGTGTGTGTGCGCGCGCGTGTGCGTGAGAGAGAGAGAGAGAGAGTGAGAGAGTATGGTGGCGGGGTCAGGGAGGTGTGTGATATGAGAAGAGAAATCAAAAGCAAGGCAGTTGTGTGTGTGTATGTATGGTGGGGGTGGCAAGGAGGTGTGTGATATGAGAAGAGAAATCAGAAGCAAGGCAGTTGTGTGTGTGTGTGTGTGTGTGTGTGTGTGTGTGTGTGTGGTGGGTGGCAAGGAGGTGTGTGATATGAGAAGAGAAATCAGAAGCAAGGCAGGTGTGTGTGTGTGTGTGAAGTCTGATAGATGAGCCAAAATAGCCTGACTGTGGGCAGCAGGAAGTTTGAGGCCAAGGCATTTGACCTCAGTGAGCAAGAACAGGCTATTAGGTGAGCCTTGATTCAACATCTGTTGCTGTCTGGCACAGCCTGAACTGATTCCTCTTGCTGCATCCACTAACGCTCACTGCCTTCGAGGGGGAAACTGAGTGTACATCGGGGAAGTAGGGGCTACACCCCACAAAGCTGAGCCTTGAGGGGAAAGGGAGAGGAAGGTGCTGGGGCTTTGGAGCTGGGGGGGGGGGGGAGGGGAATGGGATGGGCAGGATGCACTACAGAATTTCTCCTCCCCCCCAAATGAAAACTATTACAAGAGTATTGTTTGGGGAATGAATGTGCTTCTGGGGAAACAAGAAGAGGAAGTCAGTTTGGTGATGGTCCTTGAAGATTCCCCATTCTGATTCCAGGCTAGGTCCTGTTAGCAACCTCGTAAATCCAAGCACAGTGATTGGCTGGGATAGGCACATGACCTAAATTGACCAATCAGAAGCTCTTTCTTCCCACTGCTTGCAAACCTGATGCATGGACACCCCCTCCACCCCCCAACCTCCACCCCAGTTGCTGCTGGAAGTGATCTTGCCGCCAGCCATTCAGGAAACTGGCCTTTGAATAAAGGCAACACTTGGGAGTTGGAAGAGGGTCCTTTAGCTTAGGGGCCTCTGGACTTCACCTTTCCAAGCCAATAAACCCCCTTCATCACTTAAACCAGTTGGACTGAATTTTGTTACTTGTAGCCAAGAGCCCCCTACCCACAGCAATGCGGTTTTTAGGGATGCAGGAATGGGGACCCCAGAAGGAACTGTGGGCTGAAGCAAAACAGTGTTCTCGCTGGGACATACTACCAGATACCCTCACTTTCCCTTACAGTGACCACTTAAGGCCATTCAGGCCCAAGCCCAGAGCCAGCCTTGAAGAAGGGTGGGGAGGCCAAAACCAGGGGAGCAGCTTGTTCACACATTTTTGGACTCGAGCCCAGTGCCTTGAGAAAAACAACGTGAAGAAAGGTGAATTCAAACGGAGGAGGCATTAAAATATGAGTCAGACAGTGTCTCAGAGTTCACACTGCTAAAAAAAAGTTATGATTTTATTTTTATTTTTTTTTGTGAACAGCCCACATCCCATCACATCCGGTGTCCAGGCCTGGGCAGCTACACAGAGGGAAATCCTGCAGCTCCTGAGCTCACGTGCTGCTGCCCCACCACACCCCGGCAGAAAAGGGCCCCAGCTAGACCAGTTCCTGCCCCGACTGAGCCACATGCCCCAAAAGTGAGCTGTGCACTCCCCTGTAGTGGGAGGCATGGGCTGCTCTGGGGATGAAAAGCCTCATGGAATTCGAGGACTGCCAAGGAGCTGAGCTGCCCATCTATCTGGACTTGTGGATTTTGAGGCCTGTTGCTCTCGGTGTCCAGCGAGTGCAGTCACACGTCTGCTGTGGCACCCTGAATGCCAACAGCCTTCGCCTCCCACCACACTGCGGCCCAACTGGCCCTGGCCTGGCTGATGGAGAAGATGCAGTGCCCCACTGGGGCCTGTGCAGTTGCCACTAGGAGTCCCTGCTTCTCTTGTTCAAGGAAAACCAGGGGGCAGGTGCTTGGTAGGTAGCGAGTCCCAGGAGCACCAGTCCCACCCCATGGCGCCCATTGATGATGATGCCTTCAAGAGCATGGGGGAAACTTAGTGTCGTCCAACAGCCAAGATGAAGAAAGCCATGCATTTACAGGACATGGACGTGAAGGGTACTACTAGCGGAAGAACAAGACGGAAAATCAAACTGAGACTCGGTGCAGAGGTTGCAAAGCTACACCACTTCCTTGCTGAAGAAGAGAAGCTGTGTTTTCAGAGGTTGAGCAAAGAAGAGACAAAGAAGAAACAGACTGAGAACAGATTAAAGCTCCATCAAATAACCACTTCCTTGAAGAAGCTCATCTTAGAAGTTGGGGAGAGGAGCCAGAGCTCCATCCTGGAGTTGCTTTGGAATCCAAAGATCTTTTGATCAGGAGTGAGAAACGGAACAGAAATGATTCCCTTGAAGTTCTGAAGGTGCAGGCTGTGTGTCATGACAGTGAAGGTAATGATGAAGCGATTCCAAGTGGCTATCAGTTTAGCCGAAGACACAGCTCATCCCGACATGTCTTCTCCCAGGAAGGGAGGTATATGAAAAATGGAGCACCAGCCAGTTCTTAGCCATTATTTTCTACAGCCTGGAACTACTTTCCTGGATGGAGGTCCTCAGCAGACCACACACTCTGTGGAGAGATTTCAACACCTTATTTTTTGGAGGAAACTTTTCACTTAAGGGAAACATTACTGGGAAGTTGAGAACCGAGATAGTCTGGAGATGGCTGTGGGGTCTATCTGGAGGACATCATGGAGATTGTTGGTAGTTCATAAATGTCATCCAGGTGGGCATCTGGCTGTTTGTTGGAGTCCTGCTGGCTATTGGCCCCTAACAAGCTTCTCTGTAAGTCCCACCAGGCCAGAGCCAGCTCTTCACGGGGTGGGAGTTTTCCTGATCATGGGGCTAAGGGTATCTCACTCTACAGTGCTGTGGATGGGTGCCCCTACACACTTCTTCTTGTCTTTTGTGTCACATCTCTGGCTGTTTTTATTGTTGTTGTTGATCCCATTAACATCTTTAGTCTTGCCACTAGTGACTGGTGGGAAATGAGGTTATTCTTTCCCTACTCAAGAACCCACCCTATTCCCACCCTCCAACCCCTGTCCTGTATCCTAGTCCAGGGACATCCCTTTCTTGGCCCTGTTCATTCACTTCATACATTGTGACTCTTGGTAGTACATCAGTATATCCACTCAGACTCCAACGTCATATGTTGTTCAACTCCCTTTATGTCCTGTGTATAGATAGATATGGCAGACCCTGATAGTAGCTTTTCTGGTAGCCACCTGCCCCCACTTCTCTGCTTCTCTTCTGGTTGTTTCTAACTGAACTGTTTGGTATATGCCTTCCATGTGCTTCAGGAGAAGTAGTCCCCTGTGCGGTAGGAAGGGGAAATTCCCAAGGTGGGAAAACTTCCTGGGGAATGATTTTGTAACTTCTAAAAAGAGGTATTTGGGAAAGTACAGCCCTTTTCTGATGTTGGCAGCTGTATTGGAACTGAGGAGAGTACAGTAACAGCAGAAAGGAATAAGAAACACGGTCTTTGTTAGCATCCTCAAACTTGTAATTTCCCTAATCCCAAACTTCTCATCATCTAAGATTATTGCTCCCTTTTTGCATAAGGCAATTTTAGTCACATTTTGGCTACTTGAAGTCTGAATATCCTATGGCACAACGCATGGATAACCCACAGTTTAAGCTTATCTCACTTTTTCTGAAAATTGACAAACTTGTAGAATCCCAATTCAAATCCAGTCACATCACTCCTCTTACCAGTAAGTACTGATATCCCTCACTTTTGCGGATCAGAAAACTGACACGGTCTTCCCTCACACCGCTCATGCTATTATTACTCTTCATCACCTGATCAGATCTCAGCTTCAAGTGTTCATTATGTTATCCATTTGTCAAATCCATATATTGTGTATACAAATTTATTAATATATTGAAAACGTTGAAAAACACTTATGTACTTACACTGGGCTAGCCTCTTCACAAAATGCTTTCATATGACTCTTGTAACAGCTCGGTGAGATGGAAATTAAAATTCTATTTTTACAAGTGAGAAAAAAACTTTAGAGTGACTCATTATTGCTTAGCTAGCAAATGGGAGTGTTGGGATTAAATTCATATCTGTTTGAGATGAAAGCCTACACTTTTTTCTACTCGGAATTTATTTGTAAGCATTGACTGAATGCAGATAGTGGGTCTGCATTATCTTTTTTTCCCTTGTTTTCTTACATGTTTTTATCCTATGTATGTGTTTTTCTCACTTCACCTTTCCACTCGCGATTGGATACACTCAAGAGGATTGTGAAAATTGCCAGTTGTTTTTTAAAATAATAATTGTTTCATCATAAAAGTGGTGCACTTATTGAAATTTGGAATGTACAAAGACTGTAAAGAAAATTAAAGTCATTAATTATAAAAACAAAGATTTTTTTCCTTGTTCTTAAGCTATTCTTCTTCACACAATATTGGCAGCAGCCTGGAGGAAGGCGGTGAGTGCGTTCTCCCTGAGCTTCCTGTCGCATTGAGCACAAGGGGGAGAGGAAAACAAAACACAGCCCAGGCTTCCCCTCCTCCTTGGCGCTCACTTGGGACCCACTTTCTCTCCTAAAGAACGCACAGCCCCACCCTCCCATAGCACACTTCTTATGTGAATAACAGCATCCTCCCCCATCCAAGTATAAAGATGCTTTTCTCATGAGCAAAGGGACTTCTGGAGCCCTTGATGCTTCAAATATCTGAATTAGAAATTGTCTCCCTCAACCCCATTCTCAGAGGATTTTGTGGGCTGACTGTCCTGTCCCTTCTGAGATGAAACTGCTCGACTTCAGGTACAGTCATCCCAGATACACATCCTGCTTTGAATCTGTTGTGGGATGTGGGTTCCCAAGAGTCTGCTCTTTAACTCCATCTCTCCCCACTGAGATTCTTCATGGTGGCCCTAGGCTTGGCCCTGACTTGTCACTGTCCTCTGAAGGCCCAATTTGGCAAGATTTGAGGGTGGGGGCTCAGGAAAGGGCAACAGGACTCAAAACCCACAAGTTCACCAAGAACAAAGAGTGATCAAGCAACTGATATATTGTGAGCTCTGTCAGGGAAAGAATCATGCCCAGCATGGGGATAAAAACCCAGCTGGCCTCTCTCTGAACTGGATGGCCATATTGTGATTATAGGGACTATGCCTTAACAAAAGCCATGAGGGAAAGGATTACCTTTGTTCCAAGTCTCTAGAGAACAGAGTTGGGATCATGGACAGGCAAAATGAAGATATAGGATCAGCCTGACATGAAGAAATTATCTCATATTAATGATTCAACAAAGCTCAGAATGGCACAATACAGGGGTCCCCACCCTCAAGAACCCCATGGCCACTAAGAAGATTGCTGAGAGAGAAGTTCTGTGGAGGGGTGTATGTGGGACTTGCCCAGTGAGCCCCAATCCTGGCCTGGCAGACAGATCATCTGCATTAGCAGCAAGCACTCTATCATGTGTATTTGCAGTCCAGCACTTGGTATCCACCAGGCTAGGCAGCCTGTTAGAACCATTCCAAGTAGATACTGATTGATGGTGTTTTGGATCTGTTCTGCCTGTGAAGCTTATACAGCTTTCTCGGGCTCAGCTCCAGGAAAACTTCAAAGGAAGCCACAGCTCGAACAGGTGAAGGCAAACCCATGAACACATCAGTCTTCCATGCTGAGCTTCTCCCCGAGAACCTGAACCTACAGACAGGCCCACACACTTGTGGGTAAGAATGCCAGTGTGTGGGAGGCTGCAGGGGACAGAACGAAGGTGCCAAGGATGGGGCACACACGAGGCTGACACGATATCTACGAATACATTAGTCAGTCACAGTGACAGTGCTAAAACAAACAGCCAGTCTTCTAAAGAAGCTTATATAATAGCTAAGCACAGGGAAATAAGAGTCGAATTACATATACTGTTTCTCTAGCTTGGGGGACTGTGGTCCACTCCCTCCCTCTGCAGGGAGACAAATACTCCCTTTACAGCTGGAGGAATCATTTTCCATAGGAGGCCACACGCCCTCCTGGGTTACACATTTAGTGAACGTGACAGCCACTCACATTGGCTAGGGCTGGAGTGGCCTGTCTCCTCTGCCTACCTCTCTGAGCATGACACCCTTGGTCCAACTTTGGTGTGTTGTGCCAGCTCATAGTTTGTTGTGGCTACTTGGAGCACTGTGAGGGCAGGGGTTATGAGCCCATGTATGATAGCAGGAGGAATGAGTGTTTGATTGATTGGTAATGCCTGCCACAGATAAAGGAGTGGGAAGTGGCTGTGTGCACACTGGGTGTGCAACTCTATTCTACATCACGCTTACCTAAACTTGGATTTCAATACTTGCCTTTGTCCCATTGTTCAAAATCCTCTAGTCTTAAACACGAACATCTAGAAAATTATTAGAGTGAGTGGAAGTACCCCTCAAATCCTAGTATATCAGCCAAACAACAACTCAAAATCATCATAGCCGCAATGATAGATATAGATTCAAAAATAGCTTAGGTCCTAATAGGAATTTCTCCAGTAACTTGCACCAGGGATAGAATGAAGAATTGTAGTCCATCCCCTTGAGTTAATTAGATCCACGTTCTAAGAAGCTGCCATCTTTACTTGAGCCAACTCAAGCAAAGGAAGGCAGCCCCTGCAGCTGATTGCCACCTCTCCCAACTCTGTCCCTGCAGAGTAGCGAGATAAGCATTCTGGATGGGGTCCATTCTTGAAAGGGGGAGGGACAAAGGCACTATAACCAGCTATGGATCACTGTCTTGTGCCTTCCAAGCATTTTGGACCCCACACCATTACCAGCATAGAAGCTATCTCTTCCCTTTTAGCCAGGGGTGTTCTTAGCCAATCAGGAAGTAGCTGGGATGGGAATTTTTAAAAGCTTTTCATATTGTCTGTTCACTGATGTTTAGAGATTAATTCCAATGGAACAAGGACAATAAAAACCACAAAATTGAACTCAAAGGAGAGAGTCCTCCACTAGAGGAAGAAAGAATGAGGAGGAGAAGAATTAGCAAAATGCAGAGAATGGATACCAATTAACTGCACAGCCAGTAAGTGGTGGAGCTGGGATTTGAACCTAGGTCTGCTTAATCCCAAAGCCTATGTACATAAAAGAAGAAGAAGGAACTAGGAAAAATACACACACACAAAACACATCAGTGCTTTAAAAGATCTGCCCCCATGAAATGCAAGGAGATTTCAGAAAATCTACAGTATTCATGATCAGGGAGATAAGAGGACATTTTTAAAAAATATCTTTTTATTGTTTTCAGAGAGGAAGGGAGAGGGAGAAAGAAATAGAAACATCAATAATTCACTGCCTCCTGCACACCCCATACTGGGAATTGGGTCCACAACCTAGGCATGTGTCCTGATTGGGAATCGAACCATGATCTCCTGGTTCATAGGTCAACACTCAACCACGGAGCCACACCAGGTGAACTAAGAGGACATGTTGACTAAGAAACCAGACAGATCAATTTGTAGCTGAACAAATACTTGTTGAAGTCAGTATAGAATAAAACATGTGCTTAATGAAAGTAAAGATAAGCATCACAGAATCTATAAAACATGTAAGTGAAATGAACCCAGAGATAAAGAAGGCAGGGTAGTAACGGCAGCTTCTGTGCACAGCACAGCTTCCACATGTCAAACTCTTCACATGTAACATTTCTTAAAATCATTGCCCCAACTCTGCACTGTAGGTATTGTCCCCATTTCAAAGAGGAGAAAGCTGATGCTCAGAGAGGTTATGGGAATTGTAACTTGGGCTGACGTTCCAGTTGGTGGCTAGCTGCTCTTCTGATTGGTCTGTGTATGGGCCATGATCGGTATTTTGAATAGCTCCCCTGCTTAAAAATAAACAAACCAAAAAAATACAGACAGGGAAGATAACCCACAGGAGCACTACTGAGAGCAACAAGAGGAATCCTTAAAGGAGAATAAATGAAATCTATGCAGAGTGAGGATAATAGTGAAGCCATAACTTGCCCTACTATTGGAGCTGCCATCACCCTTCAGAGGCATAAGCAAGAAATATCTGTAGGTCAATTTCCTAAAATCTGCCTTCCAAACCCCTGTCGGCTCAGCTCCCATTCACCAATATCCTCTCCTTGGTAAGCACTTTCTCATTTTCTACTTCACCCAAACCAGATTCATAATAGCAACTATCCTCATTACAGCAACTGTCCTCTGTGTTCTATTCTCTGAGTGATGAAATTTCCAATAGACTAAGTTAGGAAGTTCCCAGATGCTCTGCATTTTGGTATGAATTTTCCACCCAATATGAAGTCTTTGAAGTCTCTGAGTACTGGATTTGTGACCTGCCAGGTCACCACACAGAGAAAAGCGAGCTGCAGTAGACTGCCTTTACATTGCTTCGGTCCCTTCCCACTTTGATCTCCGGCCAAAGTTCCTTCACTTTGATTCCCTCCTCTTGGATCCTCTGGGATGTAAGAACTCCAAGCATACCTCTGCCGCCCCTTTGACCAGCTTTATTTCCATTCAACACGACATTCTTTGTAAGCCACAGAGTCAATCCCTTGAAAGCGCTGTTACCATCACAATTGAATTTATCTCCTCGTGTTGAAATCTCCGGTTCACTTTGTTAGCCACTTTGGTCTACACTCAGATATCTGGGGTCCTAATACTACTTCCATCAGCTCACTCATCATTTTCTCCAGCAAATTACTGAACATCCTATTTTATACCTGATATTGTCGATTAACTAGTTTCAGAAAACTTTCTCCTCTAATACACTTTCATTTTCAATTTAAAGTCACATTCAGTTAGTCAATAAATACTTATTGCCATCTACTATGTGCTAAGCAATAAAATGGGGGGCAGCTCTCAGGGTCTCTTTTTCTTTAGTTATATGTTCTTCTTTTAATTGATTAGGGTAACATTGGTCAACATGAACATAGGTTTCATGTGTGGGTTTCTATGTTACAAGTATATATTCTTTTTTAATTTAAATTCTTTATTGTTTAAATTATTACATATATTTCCTTTTTTCCCCATTGCTGAGGGTCTCTTAATGAGCAAAATTATTTGCCAGAAAGGCTCTGCTTCTAGTAATGGCAAAGTAGCGAGAAAGAGAGAGAGAGAGAGAGAGAGAGAGAGATTTTATTGAAAGCATTTGATTTGTTCAGCAACAAACATACATAAGTTGGAGGGAGTTAACACTTAAAAGAAAGAAATGGTAATAGGTGATGTCCCTATTTTTATAGCTTTTAACCCGAGGACAGGCCTAAGTCAATGTTACACATGGACTACAATTTGGATAGAAATCTTCATTCTTAATTTTTGAGGAATTAGAGGACAGAGTTCAGGTAACTACAGCTGGAAAGCAAGGAGAGATATCCCAGAAAAGAGTCACAGAACAGTAGCCCCATATTCTGAATATATATTCTGCCCAAATTTTCATGAATGATGCATGTATAGGGCAGATTTCAAACAGCCCAACTAAGGATAAACAGAACTAAAGAAAGATTTCAGCTAATGCCCACTCAAGAGAAAATGAGTTTAAAATTTGAGTTTGATAAAAATAAATAAATAAATCGTTACTGTTTTAAGAAATATAGAATCAAGGGTCTCTTCAAGTCTCATTCACAATACTCAGGATGTAATACAAAATTACTGGGGGGAAATGTTTTAAAAAAGAACAGAAAAATGTGGTCCAAACTCATGAAGGAAGATAATCAATAGAGATCTACCCCCAAGAGAACCCAAGATATTAGAGTTAACAGATAAGAATCTTAAAGTTGCTATTATAATTTTGCTCAAGGGTATAAAGAAAAATATGCTTGTAATAAATGAACAAACAGGAAATATCAGCCACTGCATAGAAACTACAAAAAGAATGAAAACTATTGGTCAGATCAGCTAAATCCCCACCAACACCTTCCTTTGCACTGTGGGTTGTGCTTTTCACTAGGGACAATTACATAGTGCTAATATTTACTTCAATGGCTTTTTTTGTTTTTAGCACTTTCCAAGTACAAAGTATTGGGCAAGTTTTGGAAAGCTAATATACAATACAAAATCTTAAGTTCTGGTCACAAAAAAACACAAAAACAACATGTTTTTATCTGACAGCATCTCTCAATTATAGGAGACACACATACACACACACACACACACACACACACACACACACACACGGCACTTCTCATGTCCTCCCTTCTCTTTCAGGTCTTAAATCAGAAGAAGAAATTGAAGTCCTGCCATGGCCTCTTTCCAGCTCTCAGATCACTCCTGATGGAGCCATTTATCCCACACATAGCACAGAGGAATGAGGTTGAGGGGCAGGCTATCAGGTTTGATACACCCCACATTTTCCTTCCACAGCAAAGGTACCTCCACCAGATGATTAGACAGATCAATTCTGTAAAAACCTCTAGGTACAGAAATAAAAGGGAGTCTGTGGGGAGGCACTGGCCACTGTAACATCACTTTCATCCAGTTTCATTAACAGGTGTTTAGCTTTTTCAAAACCTGGTAAGAAAGAGATTCTCAAACTTGGCTACATGTTGAGAAACACTGGAAATACTGGGGAAATATATTAAGATCAAAGAGCAAGACTACTATATATCCACCAAAATGGCCCCAAAAATGTTTTACATCAGAAAATAGCAACTGTTGGCAAGATTCTCATACACTGGGAATATAATGATACAGTCACTTTTAGAACTTCTCAGCAATATCTTGTGAAGCTGAGCATACACACACCTTATATCCAGCAATTTCATTCCTAGGAATGTGTCCAACAGGAATTTCTATATACACTTTCCAACGGCATTTACAAGAATTTAATAGCACTGTTTATAACAGTTCCAAGGTATAAACTGTCCAAAATGCCCACTAACAGTAGTCTAGAAAAGAATTATGGTGTATTCACACAAGGGAACATTGTGAACGAGAAATGAGAACAAGCAATATACAATTGAACTCTCACAAGGTTAACCAAAATAAGCCAAATACACACACATACAAATACATGATATATGATTCCATTTATGTAAAACTCAGTAGCAAGCAAAACTGACCTATGTTATTCATCAAGATAGTGATTTTGGGGTCAGAGTGACTGGAAAATGACATAAGGGATACTTCTGGGACACTGGTAATGTGTGTGTGTGTGTGTGTGTGTGTGTGTGTGTGTGTGTTTTAGCAGGATATGTGTTACAGAGACATGTTCAGTTTGTGAAAAATCCATCCTTTATTTGTCTTACCTTAATTCATTAAAATTTTTTAAAATATTGATGCCTGGGTCCCACCTGCAGAGAGTCTAGTTTGATTGATCTGAGGTGCAGCCAGGCATTAAACTTTTTAAAAGCTCCCCTGGTGGGCCTACCGTGCATCCAAGAACCACCGTGTTAGAACTTGGCAACCCTCCCCGCTGTTTCTTGAAGCAGAGAGTGCCACTGTTTCTCTAGAAAGACCAAAGCAGATGTTTTTTGTGGAACACGGGTAGCTCCAGGGGAGGTTAATAGGCATTTCATGAGAAAAGAAGTCTATCACCAAATGTTTAATTTTTAAAAAATTCTAATTATCAACTGTGTTTCTAGAGCTAAGTGCTTTATCTACACGATCTCATTTAATCCTCACAATGAGCCTATGGTGAAGGTGCTATTAATCTTTATTTTACAAAGGGTAAACCAAAACTCAGTGGGGTAATTGCCAGCGTCATACAGCCAGTAAGCAGCAGGGCTATGATTCCCATCCACATGAGCCTGGACCCTGAAGCCCATGCTCATTACCACTGTCCCCATCTGCTTCTCTGGGCAGTACTTGGCTGTAGGACTGAACCCAGCTTTTACGAGGCTAAGGTGAGTGGTGGGTTATACCACATTCCCCAAAGTGGTTTCTTCGTCTCCACTCCTTATCTTCCAACCCACCATCCACACCACTGGCACATTTTTTCTTTCTGAAACCAAGTCTGATTCTGTATTTCCATTGTAGGGAAGCATTTAATCTATCTGTTGCCTATAGGGTCAAGTCTTAAACTCCTCAGCCTAATGGTTCAGACCATCTAGTGTGTGGCTTTGACATTTTAACTTTATCCCTGGCCATCCTAATGTCCCAAACTCACTAAACTCTCAACTTCCCAGCTACACTGGACAGTCTGATGGGTTCACATCTCTGCAATGGTCCCCGCCATTTGCTGAGACCCTGCTATGTGTCACAGTCTACACATAAATTAACTTTACTCTCCACAATGAGCCATGTTAAACAGGTATCATTATCCCCAATGGATAGATTAGAAAGTGGGGGCTCATCTTGACATGCCCGATGTCATAACTCATAAGTGACAGAACCCAGATTTAGATTTTCCTGCTACAAAACCCATGCAGGCTTCACTACAGTACACCCACCTCCTCGCCTTCATTCATGCTGTTCCATGGAGTGGCAATACCCTTCTTGCTCTCCACCTGGCAATCTCTTCTCTGTTCTTCGAGAGCTGGTGCAAGTGCTATAATAATCCTATCTATCATCTCTTAAGTGCTTTCCAGGCACCATGCTCAGCACTTGACGTGCCTTGTCTCATTTACACAGTGGCTCAATGCTCTTTTTATTCCCTCTGAATTGTTCTTTATCTGCCCTGTGCCAAATGGGTTTCTTTCTCCTCCCTCGTTCCAAGGCTTGTGACCACATTTCAATTGTGGTACTCAGCACTCTTCCATAATTGTTAGTTTCCAATCTGCCTCTTCCATTGGACTAGAGCAGTGGTTCTCAACCTTTCTAATGCCGCGATCCTTTAATACAGTTCCTCATGTTGTGGTGACCCCCCACCATAAAATTATTTTCGTTGCTACTTCATTACGTAATGTTGCTACTGTTATGAATGATAATGTAAATATCAGTGTTTTCCGATGGCCTTAGGCTCTACGGTAGCGGTTCTCAACCTGTGGGTCACCAGTTCTCAACCTGTGAGTTGAGAACCGCTAGCAGGGTCGCCTAAGACCACTGGAAAACACTGATATTTACATTATGATGCATAATAGTAGCAAAATTACGTCATGAAGTAGCAACGAAGATAATTTTATGGTTGGGGGTCACCACAACATGAGGAACTGTATTAAAAGCATTGCGGCATTAGAAAAGTGGAGAACCACTGGACTAGATGCTCTTGAATGACAAGGCATATACGTTATTCACATATACATCCTGCCAGAGAGCCACCCAGCATATGGTAGGTATTTAAAAAATGAGAGAGATGTCAGGAAGTGGGAGACCTTGAGACTGAAAATTCACAGATTTTTCCATCAGTTCTGTCACAGGGAGTGTGGTCCCTGGATTTGGAACCAGAGCTGTAGCATCAAACAGACAAAATGAACCTGGCTGCTGGGAAAAGAGGTCACACTGAGGGCCAGACCCAGGACACACCTCACGTGGCTCCCACCTTGCCTTCCATGAGAGGATGGGATGGGACTGCCCCTGGCTTCACGTCTCTTCAACTCTGAATGCTTTTTAATTGGTTACACCCATCCCTGCTCAGGTGACGTGTTGTAAAACAATGGTTAGGCTCAAGAAATTATCAGCTGCTCCTTGCCTTGTGCTGTTCTTAAGACACTCTAGTGAATGAAGATCTCCAGGACAGGTAGGCCAGAGAAAATCAGTATCTGAGGTGTGGCTCCCCAAAGGTGAGTAGATTAGCTGATCATACCCCTTGCTAAATAGATCTATTCTTTTTTAGTTGGAGGCCTCTTTACAAGAAAAGAGGCATCTCTGCTGCTCATTCATCGCTTTGAACACCCTTTCGGTGTACCTGGTCTACAGCAGGTGCTGTTCCGAGAACACCGCCGTGTAACTGGGATAACAGCCTGTACATGCCACCAAAGTCCAAACTCTATGAGCTCCAAGGCTGTTGATTTTTAAAGCCAGTCCCTGCTCCTTTGCTCTCACTCTTACTGGACTAACATGCATTTGCCCAGGTATGAGTGATCAGTAACCACTTCCAGCTGCAAACTCAGCTGGGTTTCTGCACAGCCTCCTTCAAACAAACTGCTTTAGGAAACAGGGGAGCCACCAAAGAGACTATTTCAAAATTAGTTGTCCCTTCCTAACTTCCCACCTCTTCTGCTGCCCCCACTAAAGTTTAGCTGCGTGATTTTTTGGCTTCTAATCAAGTCATTTTCTTTTGGAGATTTCAAGTCCCACCCAACCCCCATCATAATGTATACTGTATTTTAAGAATTCCATTTGTGGTATTCATGAAGATAAGAATTTATCAGACAAAAGTTAGCTTCTTTATGCATTCCTTTCGCATGTTTGAACCATACTGTCTTTCTCTTTGGTGTTGTTGTTAATCCTCACCTGAGGATATCTTTCTATTGGTTTTTAGAGAGTGGAAGGGATGAAGGGCAGAGAGAAACATCTATGTGCGAGAGACACATTGATTGGTTGCCTCCTACAAACCCAGGCTGGGGATGGAGCCTGAAACCTAGGTACATGCCCTTAATGGAACCCTTCCATCTGTGGGCCGATGCTCTATCCCCCGAGCCAAACCGGCTAAGGCTTCACTTATTTTTATTTGCCCAAGTCTTTGATTACTCCAAGAGACAAGGATCAGTGTGAGGGCAGAAAATGGGTTAATATAATTTTATGTCTTTCATTTCAAGCATAAAGTCAGGTAAAATGTAGCTCTTAAATATGTAACAATCTTTATGTAGGCCCAATCTAAAGAGTCAAAATTTGAATTACTATGGAACCTGGCTCAGAAACATGTCTTCCATTTTATTCTATGAGACTGGCAAAATTTAAAGTTACTTAATACTCAGTATTGGAAAGGGGGATGTATTCCCACATACTGTTGACAGAATAGAAATTGGTTTGGTCTCTTGGGAAGACAATTTGACAATGTCTGTCATAGCTCAAATTACAGGAAGTTTTCCTTATAGATAAAATCATGCCATTGTACAAAGATAGACACTGTACAAGCAAGGATGTTGTAGCATTCTACATTAGTAGCAGGAAAAGCTGGAAACAATCTCAACTGTCAGCAAGGAAGTAGAAATAAATTATGGTAAAGTTTTATTGCTGGACTATCATGTAGCCTTAAAGACTGAGGCATATCTCTGTGTGCTGACATGTGTTAAAATAAATTAGCTGAAAAATGGAAGTTTCAGAAGAGTGATCTATAGATGTGTTAAAAAGAAAAAAAAAGATAAACATGTAAATGAATATGGGTCTGTATGTATAAAAAATTTATGGAAAGGTACATAAAACATTGAGGAAGTTCTTCTGGGGGTGGGAATGAATGGCTGGTGGTAATGTTTAGGGAAATACCACTTTCCATTTTCCACATTTTCATACTGTTTAAATTTTAATAATGCATCTGTATTCTTTTGTAATTAAAAAGCATAAAAAGCAGCAATAAGAAAACAAAAGCTGGATTTTATATGTTAAAAAAAAAACTAATGAAAATCCAGAGGCAATTGTCCCTATTTCTTTAAAAGGCAAGAGGCGATGGCTATAAGGTGACCTTTGCTCTCTGCCCAGTCCGTGGGATTGCCCATGATGACTACACAGATCCAGAAGGGACACGGAGATGGCGACAGTCACCGAGAAGGACCAAGAGCCCCGAAGAGAGTAGGTATGAGAATGTGTGCCCTCTACCTGCACTTGGACCACAGAAAATGAAGCCAGTTCTGACTGAGACTCTCAACCATCCTAGGAGCCAAGAAATTCTGAGAACTCCTCAGGGTGATCCAAACACTAGGCCTCTACCCAGTGCCAAGAAGCAAAGGCTAGGGATGCCTAGGTGTGTAATGACACATGTGATGTGGGTGAACAAAACAACGGCTCTGGCCAGCAGGGACCTCAGCGGCACAGGGCTCTGCTCCCCTATCCCCTCTGCTCTGAAGTCATCTGTGACTCCCTGGGGCGCACTTTGCGGATACTCATGTAATAACAATAGTTGAGTTGTACCTCCTATGTGCCAAGCAAAGGCTAAATGGTCAATCATATCATTTCGTGCTACTATTATTTCTACGTTACACAGCGGGAAACGGAGGCTTAGTGAAGTTAAGCAATAACTTGCTCAAGGTTGTAGTAAGTGATGGAAGCAGAAATCAAACCCAGGTCTGACTCCAGAACCAGCCAAGGTCACTGCTAGCCTTCCTCCATTTGGGGAAGAACTAAAAAAGGGCACTCCCTCATAATACAGACACAGAGAGCCTTAGCATTTTCATCCAAAAAAAAAAAAATGCCAGAGACTATAATGATCACGTGCAAGGGCTTTGAAGCCAGATGATCTGGGTTCAAATCCTTGCTCTGGCACTTACTGGCTGTGTGGCCTGTGGAAAGTCATTGAACCTCTCTGTGCCTCACTTTCCTCTGCGGCACAGTCAGTAATAATGCCACCCCTGAGAGTTGCTAGGAGGACTTAAAGAGCTAAAAAGACAGTGATCAGCTCATAATAAGCACCAAATGCTAACAATTATTATTCATATTTTTTTTTTCAAAGATGCCTTTTCTTCCAGGCAGAGGTAAGTCTTCAGGGTGCAGAGTTTGGCAGGTGGAGCAGACTAGGTTTCAGCCCCTCCCTCAGCCAGGTGCCATCAGGGAGTACACGACTCTACAACCTTACACTAGTCCTGCTGAGCAACTACCTCCCATGCACTGTCAGTTCTTCCTCCTGGCTACCTCTCTCCCAGCCTGGCATACATGTTAAAAAATATGGATTCCCAGAGCCCCATTCTGGCCGGTTCCAATCCAGGTGGGTAGGGCTAGGGCCCGAAAGTCCTCCCCACAAAAAATATTGTTTTTAATTAATTACTTAATTAAATTAAAACAAATTAAAAGCCCCAGGTGACCCAGAAAGAGTATGTTCCGGACACACATTTCTGGAAGCACTAGAAGCCCCTCACACTTGGCTCTGGCTGGGTTAGTTGCTCCCCGAGAGCCGGCAGCCATCCTTTCACACTCGGTCCCAGGCCTGGGCCCTAGACAAGGCATGCAGTAAATATGTGACCCCGCAAGCCAGCCAGCAGAGCAGGTGGCTGTGCACGAGGCACAACAGGCTGGGTTTCCTTTTGCGCTTGAGTGGGTTGCACCAGGGACCCCTCACCTTGGGATTCCCCCGATGCTTGCTACTCAAAGTGCAGTGGACAGACCAGCGGAAGGGCTTCCCCTGAGAGCCTGTTAGAAGTGCAGGCCCTCAGTCCCCAAACCCAAGGAATCAGAGTCTGTTTCTTACAGGAACCCCAAGATGATTCATGAGCAAGTTTGAGACATCTACCTGAGAGCCTTTCCCCCATCAGAATAAACTCTGACCAAGGTGCACCTCTAATCTGTGCGAATGCCCTTTGGGGATAATCTTCTCCTTCAAACTCCCCGAGAGCCCAAGAATGACACAACCCTGTCCTTTCAATAGCCCAGCTCCAATCTCAGCAGCCAGCCTGGGGCTCACAGTGAACCTTTGCTTTAATCAGTTATTTATTTCAAGGCTCAATTAAAATACACCTTCCTAACACGTTGAAAGGGAGAGAACGACGGCAGCCATTACAGTTCCGGGGTGTAAAACACTCCTTTCTTCTGCGCAGAGCCGTGACTCCTGCTTCCCCGGCCAAAGCCATCCAAAGACATCAGATGGCCCAAAGAAAACAAGCAATGTCTTCCGGTTGGCCAAGCTTTAAGTGATTGGGCAGATTTCACACTGGAGCTCGACCTCATTAATCCAAGGCCTATCACAGTGCTGTAAATGTCAGTGGAAAATAGCCATTCAGTGGGTTTCCTTCATTCCACCAGAAAGGGAAAAAACAGGAAGCTGACAGCAGCTGTGCCCCAACTTGGCAGATCCCAAGGGCCCAGCTGACAGGGCGTTCCTTGTCAGCACCTATGTTCCCCCGCCCCAGCCTGCTAGTCCAGATAAAGGTGGGTCCTGTATCTACATGAGCAAAATGCAGCGGTGATTGCGATTCAGATCATTCAGGCCCCCAAGCACCTGTTTGGGAAGGAAAACAGCTTGCATTTCTTTGGCCTGAATTACCAATTGGCTGATCATCATTCAGATCCATCTAAACCTCTTCTTCCCATTCAGAATGTCCTGCAAGCCAAACCTCTGGGACTCCAGGGGACATAAGGTGTTCCAAGACCTCATTCATCTCTTTAATGCATATTGATTGTCTCCGGGGTGCCGGGCATCATGCTGGGCAGCCAGGGACACAGAGATGAATGAATCAGACAGAGTCACTGACCTTATGGGGTTTATAGTCCAGTCCAGGCTTTCTGATAGCCTTGGCACTATTGGCATTTGGGATCATATCATCCTTTGTTGTGGGCGCTATCGTAGGCACTGTAGGATATTAGCAGCATTCCTGGCCTCAACCCACTAGATGCCATAGCACCCCTCCCCAGTGGTGACAACCAAAAGTGTCTCCAGAGATTGTCACATTCCCCCTGGGGAGCCAAACTGCCCCCTCATTGAGAACCGCTGGCCTAGTGGTTGAGACAGACTAAAAGAGTAATGACCACAAATAACCACCTAACCACAATTTTGATAAGTACCATGGAGGAGAATGTGGGTACTACACCAATATTATCTACAACTTGGAAGCCAGCATTACAAATTACAAACCCTTATGATAACTCTGAATGATCTCTATATAACATATGGTCTATATGATCTGTATTACAGATGAAGAAACTGAGGCTTAAGGGGATGAAGAAATTGTCCAAGGCCAAAAAGCCAGTAGAAGGCAGGGTCAGGATTTGAACCTTGGCCTTAACCTCTGCCTCTCATGGAAAAGGAAAAGGGTATGTGGTTACATGATACTCTGACCAGCCATCTAAGAGGCTCATGCCTTCCTGGGGTCACTATGGAGCTCAACCACCTGCTACATTAATCAAGCTACAAACTGCCTACGTCAAGCCATGTTTGTGGGTCATTACTGGGCCGAGGAATGCGGCCTGAACTCTGAGACACCCAAGAATCCCTCCCCTTGCCAGGAGCCTGCAATAGGACCTTCCCAAAAGTCAGCGCTGGGGGAGAATGGGGCAGGTCCTGTC
Source organism: Antrozous pallidus (assembly GCA_027563665.1). Taxonomy (NCBI): domain Eukaryota; kingdom Metazoa; phylum Chordata; class Mammalia; order Chiroptera; family Vespertilionidae; genus Antrozous; species Antrozous pallidus. The sequence continues at coordinate 78,413,458 of CM050518.1, forward strand.
CCCAGACAACCAGAGCACACCCCACAGACACTCATCTCCAAGGTGCCTACTGCCCATATCCCAGGATGCATACACAGTGGAAAAACCCAGACATTCCATAATCAGCTTCAGGTATTTTACAAGGCGCATAATTTGAGGTGGCTCGGGATAGCACATAACAACTTTGGAGACCCTCCCAGATATGAATTCCTAGCACGTATAAGCTGCATGCCTTTTGCAAATCACCTCATCCTCTGTGCCTCAGTTTCCCCCTCTGTGCGATGGGGGATAAATGGGTCCACTTCAATGAGTTGGTGTGAGGATTCAATAGCAATGCAAGTCAAGATTTTGAACAATGACCCCCACCCAGAAAAGCACTTGTACAATATTCTGATCAATAAAGAAGCTGGACCATGACACTTTCTCTACCCCCCTCCCCACGCCCCTTCCTTGAAATAAAAAACAGAGTCCCAGGAAGACAGAAACTGATACAGGAGTATCCCATCTCAGGAAGCATCTCAGGAAGAAGGAGGGGACCTCTATGCTTCCTGGGTAGAAGGAAGAGGAAGGGACAGTTAATATATTAGCAAATGAGCACAGCACAGCCCTTCCTCTCAGGCAGAAGTTAATCCTAGACTCTCCCGGGTTGCAGGGTACCTGCTTCAGGTCAGTGAGTGTTTAATCATTTGGGACTTGACAGGACAGCCTCTGCCTAGCGCCCTGGCTCTGCCTACCACCACAGCCTCCATGTGTTCCCGTGGTAATTCCCCACAGCTCGCAAAGACAGCAAGCCTCCATGCCTTTGCACAAGCTGTTCTTTCTGCTCAGGCTGCCTACCCCTAGAGTACGCACCACTGGGAAAACTGTCTCTGATAAGGCTCAAGTGGGTTCCCACAGCAAACTCTGCCCACCTGTTATTGGCCATCACAGACTAATAATAACAGCAGCTAACATTTGCAATCATGGACTAACATCTAGAAGGCCCCGAGCTTCATTTCTTACCCTTGTGGTCTCCCCCTTTTCTCCTCATATCACCACCCTTAGGTAAGTAGCTGATCTTTTGAGAGGTCAGGCACCTGTCCATCATCACCCAGCTACAAGATGGCAGAGTCAGGAATGAAACCTGTAAGGGCTGGCCTGAGCCCACCTGTTCACCCATCGCCCTATTTTTCACTCCTTTTCCTGCCAGTGAAACTATTATCCCTTGCTCTCTGTTGGGGACAGTGGCCTCCCTATCTACTTCCAGGCCTGCCTCTCCCTCATAGAGAAAGAATTCTGAGAGCTGCCTTATTCATCTTGAAATCCCTTGCTAAATACGAGATCTAGAAGGAAGTGAACATCTGTTGAATAAATCAATGAACCCTGAAAAAATGGCAGCCAGGTGAGAAAGGCTCAGTCACAGACTTCCTGAGGACAGGCCATGCCATCCTGACAGCTAGAGGCAGAAGAGGTCTAACTGCCCCAGACTGCAGGCAGTGGGAGCCCAGTGCATGGGAGGAAAAGGTGGGGAGGTGACAAGAAGCACTTCCTGCACGCTTGCCCACACCAGATGCTATCGTAAGCACTTTCTGGGTATTACGGTCTCACAGAATCCTCACAACCCCATGAAGTCAGCATTACGATTACTCCCATTTAACTGATGAGAAAATCAGGCCTGAGAGAGAGTAAATAATTTACCCAAGGTCACAGAGCTTTTAAGCATAGAGCTACAATTTGTGCCTGTTGGTGCACAAGACCCGGGAGAACACCCCCACCCCAGCCAGGTCCTTTGCTGGGTCTTCATACTTTGTAGCTTTCTGTAGGCAGCAGGCTTGGCCAAGCCCTCCTTGGAGCCCAGTCTCTAAGATGTGCTCGGGAAAAAGAAGGTCGCCTGGTCTCTGCTGGAAGAATGCCAGCTGGCACCCACAATACACCAAGTCCTCTGTGCTGGGTTGGTGGTGGAGTGTGAGGTCGGGTGGGGATCCTGGGGGTCCACGCACAGCACATGAATCCAGGTATGTGCTTTCTGGACCTGCAAAACTAGGCTGGCTGCAGCCTCTGGGGGTCAGAGAAAGCTCACTCTGGATGATGGAGCAGGTTTTAGGAGGAACCTGGGGCCCTAGTTTCCAAAGAGTCCTAAGAGGCTCCGGAGGGAGGTCTGGCCTTGGGGGACCACTTCCTGTGTCAGCAACCTCTGAGCCCTGTGGCTCAGGCTCCCAAACAGACTTAACCAGGTTAGAGTTTAACTCCACTCTAGCATCCATTACCGAGACATGGAGGCTGAGCACACATGGGCCCTGCGTGCCGTGTCCTTACACGCCAGGGAGGATTCAGAGAGCACCGGGGGCAAGGAGCCAGATAGGAGTCGCAGGAATGTCTCTGGGGGGGTAACGCCAAGAGGGGTTGGAAGGATCAAGTGGTCTTCCTGTAGGAATGTTCCAGAGGCTGGGAAGAGCCAGGACCAGAGAGGGGTCAGAAAGGTTCCAGGGTTGGGGACACTGCTGAGTAGACTCCATTGGACAACTAGGTGCAAAGTTGAACATCCAGAGTGGCCTGGTTGACCTCTGACCGCCAACATCTTGGGCGGGGTTGGGGGATTTGTGTGGGAAGGCCCCAGTGCAGGCTGCCTGCTGAAAAGACTCAGGAGCGCCCACCAGCTGCCTGCAAGCTGCCTCTTTGTGACAAAGCAAAGGAGGGAGATGTGGAAACTCCCTGCCTCTGCAGAACCACCCACCGAGGCTCCACTTCTGCTCCTGCCTAAAAGGAGAGACACGCCCCACTCAAAACCAGGAGGAAAGGCGCCAGCATTTACTTAGGAGCACTCCTGCCATGCTCCACTGCACCAAGCACTTCCATGGGGCCTCTCCCCCATCCCCCAAAGGCTGGTTCTTACCCCCATTTCCTAGAGGCAACTGAGGCCAAGTGCCTCGCCCTCGGGCAGACAGCTAGTCACCCGCGGGGTTAACAAGCTTTATTACCGGCCTAGGAGGGAGTCTCCCGGACGACGGGTTTTCTAGATGCTGCACCAGCCTCAGGAAATGGCAGGGCACACGGGGAAGTACCCCCGCGGGCCCAGGAGGCTAACGGCGGGCCCTTTCCCGAGAAGGCGCTGGGGGAAAGGGCGCCTGGTACCTCTGGGCCCGGGTTCTCCACAGAGGGCGATTCAGAGGCGGCACCTGGTGCCCGGGGCCGCGGGAGCTGGTGGGCTTTTCTGAAGGCGAGAACAGGGGCCCATTATGTGCACTCCAATCACATGGGCGCGCAAGCGGCTCGGCTTTCGGGTCTGAGAAGCGCTTATGCAGCCGCGTCTCTCTCCCTCGGCGCCCGAGGTGCCCGGGAGCGCCGGGTCCCAGGCTCCCGGAGGCCCGATTCCGAGCTCACCGCGGCTCAGTGATCCGCCCAGGGCTGGGAGCTGCATCATCAGCATCTCCAGTGTGGCTGGGCCCGGGCTGGGGGAGGAGGAGCAGGGAAGGAAGGAGTCTGCATCAGGGAAGGAGGCGCAGCGAGCGCCTCCCCTCCCTGCTCTCCACTTGGGGATGTCTGGCAGCTCAACCTGGACGCTCCGGATGACCTTGGGGAGACCCCCCTGGGCGACCTCTCGGAGGCGGGCTGCACAGTGTCAGCCCATCCCAGCGCTCGGGGGCGCTCCTCCGGCGGAGTGGAAGCGCGGGACTCGGGAGACAGCAGCGCTCCGGGCGCGAGGACCCAGCAGCCAGGACACCGGGGCCCTTTGGGGAGGCCGGGCGCGCCTCTCCCTGGGCAGAACCACGCGCGGGGTCTCCCCGGGCCGGAGGGCTGGGTCAGCGGGATGCCGTGGCGGGTGGGGCGGTAACGTGGGGTCGCCTGCCCCCGGGGACCTTTCCCGCCTGAGCAGCGGTGCTCCCTGCGCCTGGCCGCTGCCTCAGGGACCAAGCGCCGCCACGCGAGGGGGCGGCGCCCCCATGCCGGGCCCGAGCCTGGGCTCCGGGCTGTTTGTAGCTCCCGATCACCGGTATGGAGCTCCCCGGCAGACAGCGACCCAAGAGTCCAGAACCAGCCTAAACCCCCGCTGCCCGCTCCACCATCGGGCCACCGCGACCCCAGCCGACAACCTGCCAATGCGCCCTCCCTCCCACCCCGGCCTCGTCTTGGCGCGCAAGACCCGAGAGAACGCCCCCACCCCAGCCGGCCTCCTTGGCCTTGCGCTCCCCGTCCCCGCCTCTACAGGGTCCCTCTTCTCCCCCCACCTTGCCCCCCACCCCCTGATTATCTTAAGCCGCCGGCCCCTGGCCAGAGCGCCACTGACACCCCCAGCCAGGCTGTCGGAGGCCGGGACCACCTCCCCGCCGCCAACCTCAGCCCTCGCCCGCGGGCTCAGCCCCTAGAGCCCAGCAGGGAGGCGGCGCCGCTGGGCACTCACCCGCTCTCCCGAGCCCTGCTCGGGCGGCTCCCGCCCCGGCTCCGTAGGTCGGTCCCCGAGCCGCGGCTGCCGGAGAGGCGACTGAAGCCGGCTCTGCTCCCCGCGAGGCTCCGCGCCGCCCTCGCTCCGCCCCCAAGGCGGGGCCCGGGCTCCCTAGCGGGTGGGCGCGCTCCGCCGCGGGCGCCCGGCACTCCAACGTGGGGGCCCCTCCGCACAGCAGCTGGAAATGCACTGGAGTTGGGACGCAGCCAGGCTTTGGAGGAGTTTTCCTTACGGTCGCCCCTCCTTTCCCGCCGCCGCCACCTTTGGAAAGGGGAGCCCAGGACTGGGTCCTTGAGCCCATTTGACGGAGGGCACCGGGCAGCCCAGGGGGGAGCCCGAGGTCACCCAGAAGCAGCACAGAGCTGGGAATTCGAGTCCCTCCCTACCTGAAGGGCTGCGCAGCCTGAGTCGGAGGCTTCCTAGGGCGTCGAGGAGACCGGCCAGGCCTTGTCGTGGGGACTGGTCTGTGGGGGCAGGTCCCCCCCAACTGGGGGCGGAGAGCAGGACCGAGACAGGGGCCCGAGACGTGGACTCGCATCATTTCCTCTTTCTGGGAAGAAAGGAGGTGAAGCGCGGGAGGAAGGAAGTGGTCGTACCTCCGCTGACGTCTGCCATGATCTAGAAAGGGGCTGCCTCTCTGAGATTTCATGCTAAAAACGAAAAGGAAAACACCTGGTGGCTTCTGTCATCCAATCTAAGCCTCTTGCCTGGGCCCAAAGCTCTGAGCACCATCTTTTCTTTGCAAGTCAAAAGATATAACTACCTTAAGGCTGCTGTATAGAAGGTCCTGTCACTCCCACCCCCTCGGGAAGAGGAGAAAGTTAAACAAAGCGGGGGTGGGAGGAGAGAAAATCCATCCCAAAACATTCTGTGGAATCCACACTCCCTGAACACTGGCTTTCCAACAATGGAGTTCTCTTCTCCACAAAGAGCCTTGTTTCCTGAGCTTGCTCAGCCTCCAGATTAGAGCCCCAGGGCCAGCCAGTCTGGCCCAGACAAGGTTTAAGTTTGGGGGTTTGGGGATGGTACCCAGTGAATTCAGTCCCCAGCAGTCTTGTGTGAAGAACTCCCCTGGGTCATTGCTAACTAGCAATGTTCTTCCGAGGCTAACGGTATAACCTGAGTTTAGTGATTTTCTTTTTGCTAAGGAAACTCAGTAACCTTTCATGGGGAAGTGAAAATCCCCACATTGGGCTTATTCTGGGGCCCTCAAGTCCTCTGAAAACACCACCCATTTCCCCCCACTCTCATTCCAGTAATAATCCCCTTGTGAGTGACACTATTTCAGTAAGAGCAATTAGAAAGCAGGGCATGTAGGGAGGACTTAAAGTGATGTTAACTCAAGGGTATCCTGGTTCTCCACAGAATGTTTCCATTGATTTGAGAGCTGTAGGCTGACAGAGTGGGCATCATCTCTTCAAGGCAGAACTTGGAGTCCATGTCCCTGAAATGAGCCTTTGAGAATGGGCCCAAATCCCTGTGCTGTGTTGCCCATTCATACCACTGACAACGTTTGATACCAGAAGCTCAAGCATTCTCAGAACAAGGTGAAGGACTCACACTTCCTGGTTTCAAAACTTACTGTAGTAATCAGATGAGTATGATGTGCTTATGAGGACAGACACATAGATCACATAGATCAGAGGGATAAAACTGAGAGTCCAGATATATACTCTTATATTTACAACCAATTGATTTTCAACAAGAATGACAAGTCAATGTAGTGAGAAAAGAATAGTCTTTTCAACAAATGGTACTGGGACAACTAGATTCTCGCATACAAAAGAGTGAAGTTGGCCCTAGCGGGTTTGGTTCAGTGGATAGAGCATAGACCAAAAGGTCCCAGGTTCAATTCCAGTTATGGGCATGTACCTTGGTCTCAGGCTCCTCCCCAGCCCAGGCCCTGGTCAGGGAACCTGCAGGAAGCAACCAATCAATGTGTTTCTCTCACACAATGTTTCTCTGTCTTTCTCTCCCTCTTCTGTTCTCTAAAAGCTCAGTGGAAAAATATCCTCAGGTGGGTATTAGAAAGAAAGAAAGAAAGAAAGAAAGAAAGAAAGAAAGAAAGAAAAGAGGGAGGAAGGGAGGGAGGGAGGAAGGAAGGGAAGGAAGGAAAGGAAGGAAGAAAAAGAAGGAAGGAAGGAAAGAAGGGAAAAAGAGAGAGGAAGGAAGGAAGGAAGGAAAGAAAGAAAGAAAGAAAGAAAGAAAGAAAGAAAGAAAGAAAGAAGAGAGTGAAGCTGGATCCCCTACCTCACACCATATACAAAAATGAACTCAAAATGGATCATACTGAAATGTAAGAACCCAAACTGCAAAATTTCCAGAAGAAAACATAGGCAAACATATGACCTTAGGTTAACTAATTGTTTCTTAGATATGGCACCTAAAGCAGAAGCAACAGAAAAAAAAATAGATAACTTGGGCTTCATTAAAATTTTTAAAAATTGGTGTTTTAAGGGACACCATAAAATAAGTGAAAAGATAACTGTTATGGGCTGAATTGTGTTCCCCAAAATTCACATCTTGAAGTCCCTAACACCAGTACCTCAGAATGTAACTATACTGAAAGATCTTTAAAGAGGTAATTAAATTAAGCTGAGACCTGTAAGGTGGGACCTAATCCAAAGTCCTTGTAAGGAGAAAGAGACATCAGGTATACACACATAGAGAAAAGACCTTGAGAAGACACGGGGAGAGAATGGCCATCTACAAGTTAAAGGAGGGAGACCTCGGGAGAAACCAAATTTGCAAACTCTTTGATCTTGGATTTCTAGTCTCCAGAACTGTAAGAAATAAATGTATATTGTATAGGCCATCTCATATGTGTTATTTGTTATGACAGTTTTCACAAACAAATGCAATAACCCACAGAATGGGAGAAAATATTTGCAAATCGTGTATCTAAGAGACTTGTATATAGAATATATGAGGGACTCTTACAATGCAATAATAAAATGCCAAATAACTTGATTAAAAATGGGCAAAGAATCTGAATAGATATTTCTCCAAAGAAAATATACAAATGCCCAACAACTGTATGAGAAAATACTCAACATCATTAACCACTGAAAAAATGCACATTAAAACCACAGTTCAGATATACTTTCAAACTCACTAGGATGGCTATCCTAAAGAAGACAGGTAATAATAAGTCCTGGCAAGGATGTGTAGAAACGTCATACAATGCTGGTGGGAATGTAAAATGTGTTGCTCCTTCAAAAACAGTCTGAGTGTTCTTTAAAATGTTAAACATAGAATTACCAGATGACTCAGAAATTCCAGTCCTAGGTATATACCCCAGAGAAATAAAAGCATACATCCACATGAATTTGTACACAACTGTTCATGGCAGCCTTAATAATAATTGTGGAAACAACCTAAATGACCATCAAATGATAAATGGATAAATAAAATGTGGTATATCCATACAATGCAATATTATTTGGCAATCAGAGGAAAAACGTCCTGATATATGCCACAACATGGATGAACATTGAAAACATGCTAAGCCCTAGCCAGTTTTGCTCAGTGGATAGAGCATTGGCCTGATGGGTCCTGGGTTCAGTTCTGATCACAGGCACTTACCTAAGTTTCAGGGTCTATCCCTGACCCTTGGTGGGGTGCATGCGGGAGGCTTTTCTCTTGCTCTCTCTCTCTCTTTCTCCCCCTCTCTCTAAAAAAATCAATGAAAAAATGTGAGGATTAACTAAACAAAAAAAAAGGAAGGAAGGAAGGAAGGAAGGAAGGAAGGAAGGAAGGAAGGAAGGAAGGAAGGAAGGAAAACGGTGCTAAGTGAAAGAAGCTAGACACAAGACCACATATTGTATGATCCCATTGATATGAAATGTCCACATAGGCAAATCTACAGAGACAGAAAGTAGTTTGGTAGTTGTCTAGAGTTAGGTTTTGAGGGCAAGTGGAGAGTGACAGAGCAAGGGCACCAGTTTCTTTTGGGGGTGATGAAATGTTCTCAAATTGATTGTGATAATGGTTGTACAACTATGAATATACCAAAAACTATTGAATTGTATAGTTTAAATGGGTCAATTACACAGAGTGTGAACATTATTTCAAAAAAGGTTTTACCCCCAAAAGTTAAACTATTCTCTGGTCCTTGAAAACAGCACTGATCATGTCCTCCAGATCTCTCTTTTGTCCCTAGGCCATCAATGAAAAGCAAATCCCTTTACTGTGAGGTCATCTATGACTGTTAGACATTAGGGAACAGTCCAAGGCTAATAAACGTGTTTGAGGACGTGAAAATAAATGGATTCACTCTAACATATAAAATCTGGGCCCAGCTGGCATGGCTCAGTGTTTAAACACCAGTCTATGAACCAGGAGGTCACGGTTCAATTCCTGGTCAGGGTGGATAACCTGGTTGCAGGCTTGATCCCCAATGTGGGGGCCTGCAGGAAGTGGTCAATCAATGATTCTCTCTCATCACTGCTGTTTTTCTCTCTCCTCCTTTCCTTTCTGAAATCAATAAAAATATATTTTTAAAAATAAAATAAAATCTGGAACATTGATATTTATAATTATAGAATTAAATATCTATATAACTTTAGATCAACCAACTAACTGCAATTCAAGGGCTCATAGTTACATATGAAGTATATGGAAGGTAGAATTTGGGTGAATTACACAGGGTGTCCCAAAAAATGTAAGCACTCTTTGAATAATTATTAATTCCAATTGGTTAAATCTGAAAAGAAAGAAGCATCAATTGAGCTATCAGCTGTAAAGTATGTATGTATTTTGGGGGGACACCTATATGGTTGCTATGATGCAAGGCAAGGACTCTAGAATAAGGAAGGCCTAGAGACTCCTGAGTTTGTAAAATAAAAAAGGAGCTAATCCAGCTCAAAGGGATTTATTTGATCCACTGGTTTCAATGCCAGCCAGTGGGCAAGTGCTGGACTGGCTGCACTCATTCATGCAACTAATAGCCCAAGGCCTGGCCAAGGCTAAGCCCTGATAGGTGGCTGATTCTGCTGGTGAAGATGTTGGCTCCAGGCCAGGCCCAACCAACAGAGGAAGTGCAGGGGGGCCTGGAGGGCCCAAGTAAAAGTGAGCCAAGTCGGAGAAAGACTCCCTGGTAAGAGTCCTGGCTCTGCCATGAACCCACTGGCCAGTCATTTCCCCTTCCAGAGTGTCCGTTTCCTGGTCTATAAAACTCCGATTGTACAATACTTGCTTGTGTTTTTGTGTGCATTTTTCCCACGTCCCCACACTTTTTAGGGAAGTGACCTCTTTTCAACCTCTTTTGTAAGCTCCCTGAAGAGCACAGGCTGGGCTGTTTGCACACAGTGGGGGGCCCATCAGTGGTGTGGAGGGAGCACCAGATGTTCCTGGCTGGCAGGTGAGCTCAGGCCCGTGATGCTGAGTTAAATGCTAACCAGGTGGGAGCAGGCGAATTTTCATTTTTATATTTGGTTTAGAAAGAACCCTCCTAGCCCTGTGGCTCTCAATGTCGGCAGTATATTGGCATCACAAAGGGACCTTTTAAAAGTGTTGATGCCCAAGCTCTACCGCAGACCGTATGAATCAAATTCTGGACATGGGGCTTGCACTTTAAAACACACAGGCACACACAGAGATAAGAATAATCTATAATAATAAGGGTAATATGCTAATTAGACTGGACAGCCGGACGACCTTCCGGATGTCCTTTTGGACAAAGCCGGGGCTGAGAGGGCCAAGCCCCTCCCACAAATTTCACGCATTGGGCCTCTAGTTTGTAATAGTAAGAGCAATAAGCTAATTACACAGGATGGCATTCTGGACGAAGCTGGGGCTGGAGTGAAGCCCGGGTCCTGCGTGCCACAGGTAAGCCAGTGCCAGCACCTGGGGGGAGGAAGGCCTACATCTGCATGAATTTTGTACATCAGGCTTCCAGTAATAATAATAATAATAAAACACTTCCCAGAAAAAACAAAAAAACAGACACTTCCCAGGTGAGTTAAAAATGCAATGAGCAGCAAGGCCGAGGATCACAAACTAGGTCTATGTTTCTCAAACTTTGGGGACTTTGCAAAAATGCTGCTTCTTAGGCCTATTAGAAGTCCTTTCTCATTCCTTGTTGTGGTATGCATTTTAGGTTTTCATGAGTCTCAGTTAACTCTTCCAGTTGCCCTGATAGCAATACCTTGTTATCTCACTTAAACAGAGTTCCCCATATTCCTTATGTAGAAGAGTCTCAGGGGACACTTATTGATAAATGCAGATCCCGTTTTGCAATTACCAATATAATAATCAATTGAGGAAGTAACAGTCCTCAACAGGTGCTGAAGCCACTGAGGGAGAGGTTTGGGGTAACAAATACCACATGGTTCAAAACATCACAACACCAATTATTTACTAAGTGAAAAGGGAGAAAGACACCTTTACAATAGAGAGACCTGGCGATCCCCACTGGAATCGAGTGATCAAACCCACCTCCCCAAGAGTGGGGCCAGCTGACGCTAATGGCTTCTGTGTGACACAGTGTGATGGACTCGACATCTCCTATGTCATATTCTTGCCAAAAATACTTAACCTGATTTTAATCGTGAGGAAAATTTAGACAAATCTAGAATGTGGGGCACTCCACAAGCCTAAGGCAGAAGTTATTCTAGATTAGAAGGAGTAAAGGGACATTTATCCTTGACTGGATCCTGAGTTGGAAAGTAAATGTTGCTTGGGTGCTGGATGACATTATTGAATTAATGTTAATATTCTGAGACATGACAATGGCAATGTGGTTATGGAGGAAAAGCTCCTTGTCTTATTCTTAGGAATGCATGCTGAAGGGAGGGCAATGAAAGGAGGAAGAAAAGCATACATTGCCAAAATGCCAAGTGTTCTTTGTACTTTTCTTTCAATTTTTCAAAATAAAAATGCAGCCTCCTCTTGCAGATTCTGATTCAGTGGACCTAGAATGAGGCCTGTATTTTTATTTTCTCTCTCTTTTAAATTGATTTTAGATAGAGAGCACAGGAGAAGGAGAGAAAGAGAGAGAAACATTGATCAGTTGCCTCCCACATGCATTCTGACTGGGGATCAACCTCATAACCTAGGTATGTGTCCTGACCAGGAATCAAACCTGCAACCTTATGGTATACAGGGCAATGCTCCAGCCAAATGAGCCACCCAGCCAGGGCAAAGGATCTGTATTTTTAAAGAAATACCAGCCCTGACTGGTTTGGCTCAGTGGATAGAACGTCAGCCTGCATACTCAAGGGTCCCAGGTTCGATTGCGGTCAAGGGCATGTACCTTGATGGCGGACACATCCCGAGGTGGGGGTGTGCAGGAGGCAGCTGATTGATATTTCTCTCTCATCAGTGTTTCTAACTCTCTCTCCCTTTCCCTTCCTCCCTGTAAAAACATCAATAAAATATATTTAAAGAAGGAGGAGGAGGAGGAGGAGGAGGAGGAGGAGGAGGAGGCAGGAGGAGGAGGAGGAGGAGGAGGAATACCAGGTGGATTTCATTTGCTTCAAGGCTTACATCCTTAGATGTCCCCACAGCAACCTGCCCTGCTGGCTACCTTTCAGTTTCTCAAACACCTGCCAGGTACCACCATCTCTCTGCACATTCTGTTCCCTCAGCCTGCTCTGCTGTTCCCTCCTCTGCTTAACCCTCACCCTTTTGTCAGGTCTCAGCCTGAATGTCACTTATTCAGGGAAGGCTTCCAACACGCCCCTCAGCAAATGCCGCCCCCCCCCTCTCCCCCACCACCACTGGCTCTCACAGCTCTAAGGACCACACTGTAATTTCCACATAGTTGTGATTTGGGGATTAATGTTTGCTTCTCCCATTACACAGTGTTATGGCTGAGCTGTGTCCCCATCTCTGTCCCAATTCATAGGTTGCAATCCTAACCCCAGTGCCTCAGGATATGACTCCATTTGGAACTGGGGGCTTTAAAGAGGTGAGTAAGGTCAAATGAGTTCATATAGGCGAGGTGGGCTCTCATCCAATACAACCGGTGTCTGTAGAAGAGGAAATTCGAGACCGCCTGGAGACACTGGAGGAAGACAGCCTTCTATCTACAAGCCAAGAAGGAAACAACCCTGCTGACATCTTGGTCTCAGACGTCTAACCCCCAGAATAGTGAGAGGATATGTTTCTATTGTCTAAAGCCACCCAGTGTGTTATGCTGGTCCTGACGAACACAGATAGTGAGCGACACTGACCAGGAGCCAGATCTGTTCTGTTTACATCTGAATGTCCAGGGCCTGAGGGAGCCTGGCCCAGAGGCGGAGCACCGGCAGACTCCCTGGAATGCATGAAGTGGGAGAATGCACTACGGTCCTGGTACACAGTCAGGCTTCAGTAAACAGCACTTGAAAATGCATCAAGATAATATTTGAGAAATTTACAATCTGAGGCGCGGGCTTTCTTCCCCTCGATGTTTATTTTGTTGTGGCTGGCGCCCTGTCCCTCAGCCCTGCGCCCATCTTGTCACCCCTTGCCTCTGGGGGGTGCACAGATGCCACCTAGAACAAACAGAAGTGGCTTCTCAGTCCTGATTTGCAAAACAGAGTCTATAACATCCCCAGCCCAAGTAACAATAACCAGGGAGCCAGCGCACTTTTCATGTGTTACTGCCTCCAGCCAGGGAGGTCTATGGAGTGCTAGAAATATATGCTTGGAAGATGGAGAGGCAAGCTAAAAGGCAAAATGTTTACTCCCAAACAACAGATTGGTTGAAGAGAGGCTCAACTTCTGAATTTTAGGGAAATGCAAATAAAAAAGCCAGGAGAGCAAGCCAACAACTATCAGAAAGGCAAAAACAAAACAAAATACCCACAGCTCTGTCAATACTGGGAAGGCCAGGAGCCCCTTGGGAGGGGGTCCAAACACTGGAACTACTGGTTTGAAGAGAAGATTGGCATTCTTTAGGAATGTTTGGTGTGTGCGTCCTGTGACTCAGCAGCTCCGCTGTGCAGCATACCTGTGTGGAGAAGACCTTACCCTGTGTAGGAAAAAGACAGGAAAGGATATTCATCATAGCTTTTATCTGTGAGAGCAAAAGATAAGCAACATTCTAAATGCTTACCCATAGGGGAATGGATATGAGTGAATTAGGGGGTATCTTAATGATGGAATTATTTTCTTCTTACACCCGTTCTCCTTTCCTATAAGGAATCTCTGCCCCCTTTTTAACATAAAAAAAATCTCATGGATTCATTAAATGTTACTTGAAATTTCAAAAGAGAGACCTACAAGAAATCCTTTCTCTGCAACTGGGGGCAAAGGGGAGTGGGCAGGTATGCTTTGGAATTCAGGGCTTTAGAATTTTATAAATATAAAGCGGTGCTCATACTCTGTGTTAGTGATTCTCACACTTGAGCATGACTCAGAACCACCAGGAGGGCTTGTTAAAGCGCAGATGGCTGGACCCCACCCCAGAGTTTTTTATTTAATACGTCTTGGATGGGGCCTCAGAATTTCCATTTCTAACAAGTTGCCGAGTGATGCTGATGCTGCTGGTCTGGCACACACTTTGAGAATGGCTCTCTATTATGTAACATCCCTAGAGGGGTCTAGAATAGCACTCCATAACCAAACATTCATATTTGCCCTGTGGAATAAATACATATTATATAGGAATAAATATGTAATAATAAATATATAAACAGCCTTATGTCAGTTCAGATTAGGTTTTGCTACTGAGTCAGCTTTTGTAAACTAATGAAAAAAATCTCTCAGTTTTTAAAGAATTTTGATTTGAGGGAAGAAAGTATAGAAGATTGTTTACTTCTAAGTGATATGTCCATAGATGAAAGCATACAAAAATGGCAATGTTAGAATATGCTTTCTTTTTTAAGTACATTTGACGCTCCCCCCTCCCCCCCCACCACCACCACCACCATCAGGGATTGTGAATGTTTATGGAATGAATGAATGAGAACAAGCTTCTGTAAAAAAGAGAGAACAGCCGGTCTTGCATTGTTTTCATTGGCCACCAGGTGGTAGCAACAAGTAAGCCATAATAGTCACATTGTCAGAACATGTGGGATGGAAGATATTCCTATGGCCATCTTGAGAAAAGCAATCTGTGCGTTTCTAACAGGGATAAGCCAGGATCTATGTGGACAAGTCGCTATTTGTAATAGAATAAATTTAGAAACATATTTATTCAAATGCCATTCAAAGGTGGAATGATTAAATAAATTATGGCAGGAAACTATTGGAACACTACTCAAATGTTTAAATGAATGAGTTACTTCACCAAAAAATGTGCAGGAGACATATGAATAAAACTTTTGAAGTCAATTATGTGACATAAGGACCTATGTGAAGGAAAAAGGCACATTCCCATTTTTGGCTAGAAGTTCAATAAAGAAAAGATGCCATCTTTCATCTCCTAATCTATGCTTCCAATGGGATGCAAATAAATATTCTAACAAGGTTACATTAGAACTTAACAAACTGACTTCAAGAAAAGTCCCGGGGGAAAAAAGACAGAAACCTGGGGAGACAAACTCTGTCACTTCTTAAAGTGTATTACAAAGTCAGATTAATAATTCATTGTGAACTCAGGAATAGACAGAGAGATGAATGGAACAGATGAGTGAGTCTGGAAGTAGACCAAAATATATAAGGTTATTTAATAAACAATAAAGGTGGCATCTAAGTCAGTGGATAAAAGATGGATTGCTCAATAAATATTGTTAATGCAATTTGCTCGTCATCTGAAAAGAAAATCAACTGGAGGCCTACCACAAACCTATGGCAAGATAAATTCCACCTGGATAAATGAATCGTGGCACACACATACAATACTGAGCACTGAGAATGAATCATGGCTACATGCAACATGGATGAATATTAAAGACGGTGCTTAGGAATGCATGATTAGGTGGCAAAACCATAAAAAGCACAGAAATGAATACTACAGAAGTCCACACAGTGGTTTCCAATGAGGGGAAAGGAGCAAAGTTTGATCCGGAAGGACCATCCTGGGGCTTTTGCGGGGGTAGCAATGTTCTGTTTCTTGACCATTATGATTATGCAGGTGCTCATTTTACAAGTTATTAAATTATACCTTTACATTTTATGCCATGATATATGTTACATTTTACATTAAAAAGTTTAAAGTAACTAGATATATGGAAAGAAAACACAGCCCCACCCCCTCCAATGCATTACCCATTAAACATAATATAAAAACAGCTCTGGTCAGTGTGGCTCAGTTGGTTGAGTATCGATCGTATCATGCAGCTCAAGGTCCCCAGTTCGATTCCTGGTCAGGGCACATGCCCAGGTTGGGCGCCCGATCCCCAGTAGGGGGGGATGCAGGAGGCAGCCAATCAATGTTTCTCTCTCCCTTTCCCTTCCTCTCCCTCTAAAACCAGTAAAGACATATTATTTTCAAAAAGGGAAAAGAATGTGGAAGCTGTCTTTGCATCAGTGTGGTGTGGTCTCC
Source organism: Antrozous pallidus (assembly GCA_027563665.1). Taxonomy (NCBI): domain Eukaryota; kingdom Metazoa; phylum Chordata; class Mammalia; order Chiroptera; family Vespertilionidae; genus Antrozous; species Antrozous pallidus. The sequence continues at coordinate 78,429,273 of CM050518.1, forward strand.
AATACATTACGCACTGTGGAGACCTTTGGAGCAGGGGTCACCAACCAGTGGTGCACGAGATCCAAAAGGCTGGTGGCCGCTGAAGTGTATGCTACTATTTGTATAAAAAGTGCATGGCATGCATATGCTGTCTGCATCCTCATGGTGTTGTCTATAATGTTTGTGACAGATATACACGCACATACATTTTTGAAAGATTACAAAGAAGCAGCTCTGTATGCAGTGGTATTGAATGATATCCAAGACATATTGCTATATGAAAAGCAAAACAAGGAAAGTATGAGTACTGATACTTTTTAATATTTTTAATGGAAAACGTCAAACACATAAACAAGTAGAGAGAGAAAGATAATTCACCCTATGTAGCTATCCCCATAGTCATGATAATGAACTCATGGCCATTATTGTTTCTTTTTTAAAAAATAATTTTTATTGATCTTAGAGAGGAAGGGAGAGGGGGAGAGACATAGAAATGTCAATGATGAGAGAGATTCATCATAGATTGGCTGCCTCCTCCACACCCCTCCTGGGGATGGAGCCCGCAATGGGCCATGACCGGGACTCCAGCCATGACCTCTTGGTACATAGGTCGAAGCTCAACCACTGAGCACACTGGTCAGACAAGCCATTCTTATTTCATATATGCCCCCTCCCATTCTCTTGTAAATCCCAGACACTTCCCTATGTATCTCTATAAGTATTCTCATTCATTCATTCATTCTCTCCCCCCTCCCTCTCTCTTTCCTCTCTCCATAGCACATTACTTCTAAAAATAAAAATAAAAAACCTATCAATAATTCTTTCATATACTCAAATATCCAGACCGTTCAAATTTCCCTAATTTTTTTCAGAAGTTTATTTTTTTTAACAATGATTTATTAGAATCAGGTCCAAACAAGATCTACACTTTATGTTGTTTGAAATGCCTTTAAATTTATAGCCCTCCCCTTCTTTTTATTCCTTTTGCAATTTATTTGTTAGGGAGAAAAAAAGTTATTTAATTTATAGCTTCCCCCATCCTGCCTCTTTCTTTCCTCTTGGCAATTTATCTGATGGAAGGAAGGAGAAAAGGTCAGTAGTCCCGGAGAATTTTTTGCATTCTGGATTCTGCTGATTGCATCCCCACCCTGGTGACAGATTTTACTCATCTGCTCCATTCAGGTCCCCTTCCAGCCTTCTCCACTCTGGCCTTTGCCCCCAGCAGACTGACTTGTGGGGACTGTATTAGCCAGGCTCTCTGGCTTCAGTTATGCTTGGCCAACATAGAGCCCTGGTAGGAATGGGAGGGAGGGAAGAGAATGAGGTCACACTGTTTACTTCCTCGGCTCCCTCCCTGCTTTGTCTGTGTTTCATGACTGAAGGTGACAATTTCTCTCAAGACAGTAGCTCTACACAACTCCCTCCCCTTCCAGGTTCTGGTAATCTCTCCCTCCTGCTGATAAAGCCTTCTCCGATGCTCATCCCAGGACCCCGCACTACCCATCATACTCTGCCTTCCTTTGTAAATACCCCCTCTCCTAATCTGAGTCCACCATCTGCTTCCTGATAGAACCCTAACATACAATGTTTCTACGTCCCAGTATTTCCAGTGAACTGGCAGTTAAATCTGAGGGCTTGATCAGATTCAGGTTAAATTACTTTGTAAAAATACTTTGTGGATGGCCCCCCTGGCAAGGCTCAGTGATTGAGTGTTGACCTATGAACCAGGAGGTTGGGGTAGGGTTTGATTCCTGGACAGGGCAAATGCCCGAGTTGTAGGCTCAATCCCCAATGATTATCTCTTATCATTGATGTGTCTATCTCTCTCCTTCTCCCTTCCTCTGTGAAATCAATTATATATATATATGTGTGTGTGTGTGTGTGTGTGTGTGTGTGTGTGTGTGTGTATCCATTCTTTTACATAAGTGCAAAAAAAAATACTTCATGGATGATGTTCAATATGTCATATTGTTATCACACCAGAAGAAACATGCTATCCATCCATTATAATGATCCCATAAACTTTTCACCAAGTGGTGTTTAGATGTCATGGATGATCCTTGTCCCTTGCTTTCATCAGGAATTCGAAAATGGTGGGATTCTATCATTTCTTCTTCATAGATTAGCTGGAAATCCTCTACCCAAAAAAAAACTTCCCTTATCATTTATTTGGTTACCCTGGGGCACAGTTGGCTCAGGAAAGGCAGGATCAATGCCTGGTTCTTCCTCTTTATCAGTTTTCAAAAGTATGGCCTGGCTTCTCCAGGTGTAACCAACGATGAAGTCATGGATTTTAAGATTTATGTTTTATCGGTTCATTTTTATTCTTCCTGTGCTCAAATTGTTCCATTCCCTAGCTAGTAAGAGGTACTACAAGTTGGCTCCTGAGTTCTTTAGATACAATCCCCAGAGTCTTAATGAGTCTTTCATAGTTTCCTTGCTTTCTAAGGCAACAAGATATTTCAGGCTTGCCCTAACTGATTTGGCTCAGTGGATAGAGCTTCAGCCTTCAGACTCAAGGGTCCCACATTCAATTACAGTCAAGGGCAGGTCTATCCCTCTCCCTTCCTCTCTGTAAAAATCAATAGAACAAAATAAAAGGTATTCTAGGCTCATCTTGTATATTTCTTGCCTTGGAACTAGAATCAGCCATTTCTCCAAGGAGCCCTGGTTCCTTTTAATAAGAAATGGAACTTGAGAAGCCACAGTAGGCATGTTCCTGGACACTGAGTTGTTCGTAATTTCTAGGTTGTATTTCAGCGAAGAAAATAATACTTTCAGAGAGGAGACACATCACATGCTCATACTGACATGTGATTTAGCCTGGCCGGTGTTGCTGAGTGGTTGAGTGTCGACCTATGAACCAGGAGGTCATGGTTTGAGTCCCCGTGAGGGCACATGCCCCGGTTTCAGACTCGATCCCCAGTGTAGTGTGCAGGAGACAGCTGATCAATGATTTTCTCTCATCACTGATGTTTCTCTCCCTCCCTCTGAAATTAAAAAAAAAAAAATCTTTAAAAAAATAAAAATAAAGAACTAAGGAAAGAATGTTCATGTGTCCAAACCACCAAACATCTGGAAGATTACCATCTCAGACCAATCCAGAGACTCAGAATGCGATGCTAATTCTTTTCAAAGATGTAATTTTTACTATAAGAACTCTCAACCTTCCTCTCTCTCTTTCTCTTTCTCTCTCTCTCTCTCTCTCTCTCTCTCTCTCTCTCTCTCTCTCTCTTTCTCTCTCTCTCTCTCTTTCTGAATACTCTGAGTGCTTACCTGGTAGTATTTACAATTTGTAAATCCTAAGACCCGTGAATAAAACTTTGTCATTTTCAGTTTTGGCAAAGCCTCCTGACTCATCTACATTCAGTGACACCATTAACCCGACTCCCACGCAGTCTCTAGATGGTTGCCCAGGCTAGTTAAGGGCTGGCAGGATAAGCTGTGCCCACTTACAGCCAGGTGTTTTATCAAAATGTTATGCCGGCCAAGTGTGACAGGAGAGTGCCAAGCACCTGAATTCATCTCCCAATTCTTGTCCAGGTGAAGGAATGACTACCAAGAGAATCCCACTTCATTTCTTCTGGAACATTTCCAAGAGACTGTCTAGCTAGGCCCAGGCCAGGAGAAGCCATCCTAGCAAGCATTCCTAAGAACGTGTCTGCTGAGACTAGTGCCAAGGAAATGTTCTCCTGCCCCCACCTTCCGGTGCCAGAAAGTGAATGTACAGGTAAATACAAAATATCATATTTTTACATTCCTCCAGAAGACTGTTGACTAAGTGATGTGAACAATGTATTATGGCCCTAGCTGGTTTGGCTCAGTAGATAGAGCGTCAGCCTGTGGACTGAGGGTCCCAGGTTCAAATCCAATTAAGGGCACATGCCCAGGTTGCAGGCTTGATCCCCAATATGGGGTGCGCAAGAAGCAGCCAACCAATGATTCTCTCTCATCATTGATGTTTCTCTCGTTCCCTCTCCCTTCCTCTCTAAAGTAAAAAAAAAAAAAAAAAAGATACTTATTTAAGAAAACAAACAAAAAACACACACCACAATGTATTATGTATGAAACACGGGACACCGATAACAAATTCCCAAAGTGGGAAGTGAAGCTGTGGTAACATACTTACATTGTACGTGAAGGGTAAGAATTCATTCAAGGCAGATGGTAATAAGTTAAGGAATCATACTGTAATCTGTAAGGCAGCAGAGAGACAATTAGAGGAGGTAAAACGGAATACTGAGAAATCACACATGGCTAAATGAATTACTTTGGCCGGCGAAAGGTGAGTAGGCATGGTGTATGTCACTTCTGGGTAGACACATTCCAGAGCCAGGACTTGGCTCTTGCTGTTTGGTTTCCTTGCTTTGTGTGGAGAAGGCAGGGTGGTGTGCAGTGATTGTGTGGAACAATGCATTCCCACACCCACACACCACACACTTGCTGACATTCACTGGACATGCAGCGTAAGAAATAAACTTTGAGATTCTTGGTATTTGACAGATACACTTGCATTCCTAAAATAAAACCCACTTAGTCATATATGTATTATTTTTTAAGGTGCTAGTGGAGTTTCTTTGTAAATAATTTGTTTACTTCATTAATATTTTTAGGTTTGAGATTAATCTATGGTTTTGTGTGTGTGCGATCTATTAGATTTTGATAACAATGATATACTTGCTACATAAAAACAATTTAGCCCTGGCTGGTTTGGTTTAGTGGTTAGAGCACTGGCTCATGGACTGAAGGGTCTCGGGTTTGATTTCCTGTCAAGGGCGTGCACCTCGATTGCAGGCTCAATCCTTAGCCCCAGAGTGCAAATGGGAGGCACCCAATTGATGTGTCTCTCTCACACCGTTGTTTGTCTCTCTCTCCCTCCACTCCTCCCTCCCCTCGACTCTCTAAAAAAAGTTCAATGGAAAAAATATCCACACGTGAGGATAATAATTTAGATTATTTCTCTTGTTTTCTATGCTTGGAAAGCACTTAAAGAACATTAGAAACATCTATTCTTTAAAGGCTAATAGAATTCTACGAACTTAAATGGACCTGGACCTGGAGCTTTTTTTGAGAAGAGAAGCTCCGTGACAACTTTCTTAAGTTCATCTATGGAAATGGGTCTGTTTGGATTTCAGATAACTCTAGTAGGGTTAGTTTGGGTATATTACATTTTCCTTTAAAACTATTTCATCTAGATTTTTTCAGATTATTTGCAGTTATAAATGATTTTACTCATTTTGATAATTATTTCCTTATTATTTTGTGTATTTGTGCTTCTCATTCTAGTAATTTTAAATTTTTGTTGTTTTTTTCCCTAGTAGTTCTCAAATTGTGTTGATTTAAAAGAAAACAAAACAAAAAACACATGACAGGCTTATTTACTGTTCAGCTGCAACCTCCAGAGTTCCCTGGGATGAAATCTAAAACTGGCTCCTGGAGCAACTGAAGGGGCAGGCCAGTCCAGATTGGCAGGTGGCAGGTTTGCTATGCAAAGGGACCTTGCCTACGAGGCTTGTCTTGGGGCAGCCATCGGCCAGAATCTTAAGTTTATATAACTTCACACGGCCCAGTCTGTACAGCACAGAAATATGATCTCAACAACACTTGATTCTCTCAAGGCTGCCACCTTGAAACAGCTCCAGCCATGGGAACCAACAGGCCCACCACCAAGGTCAACCAGGGGTCACATGTCCTCAATGATCTCCAACACTTCTCATCTTTGTTTTCTAATTACTCTTTATCTTTCTATATTATATACTAGAGGCCTGGTGCACAAAATGTGTGCACTCAGGGGGGCCCCTCAGCACAGCCTGTGCCCTCACAGTCCGGGAGCTCTTGGGGTATGTCCGACTGATGGCTTATGCCCACGGGGAGCAGGCCTAAGTCATCAGTCAGACATCCTTAGCGCTGCTATGGAGGCAGGAGCAGCACTCCCCCTGTGGGAGCGCATTGGCCAGCAGGAGGAAGCTCCTGTGTTGAGTGTCTGCCCCTGGTGATCAGTGCACCCATAGCGACCATTCAGTTGTTCGGTCCATTTGCATATTAGCTTTTTATTATATAGGATTCCTGCTAGGAAGGAATCCTATATAATAAATGGCTATGATGACATCTAATTTTTCTTTATTGTATAAGCCACTTTGTCTTTTTGCCTGAAGGTCCAGAGGATTTCTGTTTTTACTAAGACCTTTCTCAGAGTTGACATAATTTTAGTAGGATCTTTCTGAAATTGACACTTGTGAGTCAACTTTCCCAATACGCACACAGTGTGTCTTTACTATATTTATATTCAGGGTGTTTTCTTTTCCGGGGAGGAAAGTTTTATTGAATTACCCTGCTGAATATTAATTTTGTTCCATTTTCTTCTTCTATTCCCATCCAATATAAAATTCAATGTAGTTGAATTTTCTTTTTCTTTTTTTATATTTTATTGACTTTTCACAGAGATGAAGGGAGAGGGATAGAAAGTCAGAAACATCGATGGGAGAGAAACATCGATCAGCTGCCTCTTGCACACCTCCAACTGGGGATGTGCCCGCAGCCAAGGTACATGCCCTTGACCGGAATCGAACCTGGGACCTTTCAGTCCGCAGGCCGACGCTCTATCCACTGAGCCAAACCGGTTCGGCTGAATTTTCTTTTTTTTTTATTTACAATATAACTTATATTTAATAGTAGTACATGTTTTCCTACCCCCACAATATCCTCCCCCCAGCCTCCCTTACCCCCCAGCACATGTCCCCACCTGCCCCCCTCCCCGCCCCAGTGTCTTTCATTCATTGGTTATGCTCAAATGTATGCATACAAGTCCTTCGGTTGATCTCCCCCAGCATCTGCCTCCCATCCACTCCAGCCTTCCCCCTGTAGCTTGACAGCCTGTTCGAGGTCACCCTGCCTCTATATCAATCACTCTCCCTGTTTCTTTTCTTCAAAGATATCTTGCCTCTGCATACTGAAAACAAACGTATAAGAGCAAAAAAAGTTTGAGTGTCAGTTTCAATGTCCAACTGTTCTGAGTCCCAGTATCAATGTCAAATAGTTCTTCATGTGTACATGTCAGCAACGGTATCCAGATGGTGGACACATCGTGGCAATGCAAGATCCATCCTCTCTGGTATGGTCCTGGGCCGACTGCAGCCACGCACAGCTGCCGACTGCTAGCATGGCAAGGTGTCGTCAGCATCCGCCATCTCTGGACCATCCTCGTGGCTGGAACTCAATGTAGTTGAATTTTCTTAACAATATTAAATTTAGGTTGCCTTTGCCGCTTTTTCTTGTCACTTTCTCTTTCTCTTTTTTCAGTTGAATGTCTTCCCCTGGTGCATCTTGAATTTAGGTTTCTAAGATATTTTTTTTATTCAATTTCTTTGTCCTGTCAGTTCCCATTTCACTTCTACCTGTGGTTTGGTCGTCTCCACCACGTTTTTCATTTGTGCTGTGCTGTCTCACTGCATTTGTCTGTCCAGTTGTTTTCAGTTCCCGGTGGAATGTTGCATTCCATTTCTCTTCTACCTATAATGGCTTCTTTTTTTAAAAGTTATATTTTACCTGCTAACATGTTGGAATTTTCTGATTTTGGTCTCTTCCTACCATATTCCCATAAAGATGCTGCAGTTTCATTGTATTAAGGCGGACATTTGAGCATGCTAGGTTCACCTAAATGTTTAGCAGGAGAAACAGTAAGAAGTGGGGCAAGGAGAGGGTTTGGGTGGTTTTCAGTTTCTCAAGGGCTCCCCCTCCTGGTGCTAGGGAGATATAGATTCATTAATACTTGGCGCCTTTTGTAGACAGGCTTCCTCCAGTTCTGTCGCTTTAGTAAATCTATCACTAGCCCCTCTGTGCTCCCCATTACACCACTTCTGGCTTCTGAGGTGCTGCGCTCACCTCCAGAATGGGTGCCTCACCAAGACCTTCAGTTCTGATCCAGTGCACCTTCCACACCCTTCTTCTCTACTCCTTCCGTGCCAGAGCCAGCTTACCTGGGTAAAGCTGTTGCTATCCAGGTGCTATTGCTAGGACTCCTCCAATTTATTGGCAAGTTGTTTGTTTCCTTTAAAAATATTATCTTTATTGTTTAAAGTATTATAGATGCCCCTGTAACTTCCCCCTCCCCCATTAACCCCTGCATATTTGCTTCTATGTGGCTTAACAACTAATTTCCCACCTGCACTCATACTCATTCCCAAACTAACCTGGTCATCTGGGTGAGTTTCCTAGGGCTGAAACAAATTTCCATAAACTTGGTGCCCAAAGGAACAGAAACTTCTCACAGTGTTTACCAAATCAAGGTGTCACCAGGGCCACCCTCCCTATGAAGGCTCGAGGGGAGAATCCTTTGCCTCTTCCGGCTGCTGGCGGCTCCTGTGTTCCCTGGCTTTTAGCTGCATCACTCCTATCTCTGCCTTCACACAGCCCTCCTCCCTGTGTCAAACCTTTCTCCTTTCTCCCTGGGTCATTGGATCTAGGTACCCCTAAAGGCTAAAGCTCTCAGTGGCTTAACATAGTAAGAATTTACTTGTGGCTCAGTGAAGAATCTGAAGTCACTGAAGGACTTGGCTCCAAGCTCCTCCTGGGCCTTACACTGCTCTCCATGCAGCCAGTGGTCAGGGAGAGGAGAGAGGTGCGCTTCGGGGAGATTTACAGAAGCCAGCCCAGGAAATGGCGCACATCTTTTCTGCCCATATTCACCGGCCAGAACTCAAATGGCCATGTGAATAATTGCAAGGAAGTCCAGGAAATGTAGTGCAGCTGTGTGCCCAGGAGGGAAGGAAATATATTTAGTAAACAACCAGTCTGTGTACATCTTTTTTTTTAATTTTTTTAAATTGATTTCAAAAAGAAGGGAGAGAGAAACATCAGTGATGAGAGAGTCGTTGAAGGGCTGCCTCCTGCACACGCCATACTGGGGATTGAGCTCGCAACCTGGGCATGTGCACTGACCAACGAATCGAACCGTGGCCTCGTGGTCCACATGTCAATGCCCATGCTGGCTGGGCTCTGTGTACATTTTTTAATACTGTCCTATCATTTTCTGATTTTCTTGTAATGATCTAATCACAAAATTCAAAAATGACAGACTTCCTCTTATCACTGAACCCCTTACTTATAGGCATAATCTTTGCATACCAATTTGGTTTCTCCATTTCTTGAGTTAGCCTTGTCTATCCATATTTTAATACTTATTTTACTTTTAACTTCTACTTTCATAGATTTTTACCTTTTTTGTTCCTTTGGCAAAAGTGTTTATGTCCACAGGTGCCAGTGGGAGGCAGGGACAGCATAAGTGGGCAGTCAGGTGATATCCCTACCACACTATAGCCAGAGAAGGGAGCCCCGATCCCCCTAAAACCACCCTTGAGACCTGCCCTGACCTCCTCAATTCCCTGAGTCAACATGAACCCTAAACAGGACAAACACCTGTTTGACTGATGTGTCCGGTTTACCTGTCCACTGAGAGACCTTCCCCCTCAGGGCAGCTTGACCTCCATGGCCGTCTTGACCATTCACCACTGCTGTTCAGGCTGTTTAAACTGCTGACTATGGGGAAAAGACTCCAGGCCAAAAAACAATTAATCATTAATGGGCTGCCTCCTGCACATCCACCAGGGATCGAGCCCTGGAAATGATACGAGAATCTCTCTCACATGGAGGCTGCTTTTGCCTTGTTCGCAACTATCCTTTCTGAGCAGCTCATGGTTATCGCCAGCTCATCACTCCGTGGGCCCCAGCATGGACGGCCAGTGGCTCTCTGGCAACGTGTGGGAGATCTTGAGTCGGCCCAAGTTTTCTTCCTTCTCCACAATCACCACTGCCCCCTCCTGGTCTTCAGTTTCTAGGCCCCTAAGAGTGGAGCTCCCGGTGCTCGCCCTTGGTAAACTGAGCAAACAGGCGCTGAGGTGGCTTCATCAGAGACATCAGAGCCCAGAGCTAGAAGCTCCATGGGGCTGAAACGTACGGACCCTGAGACAGGACACTAGCATCTTAGGGGCCTTCTGGGCTCAATTACTGGGTGTTTGAGAGTTAAAACTCTTACCAAGCCATCTCTGTAAAAGAGAGGGGTCACGTGTCCACCTAAGCTGAAACTACAAAGGTGCAGGGAACGAGGTTTGGCAACACTGAAAAGGCTACAGGAGTAATCTTCTCCAGTCCACTTCTTTTAGAAAGGCCAGAAAATGTTAAGCAGCCAAAACACTCAAGGACAAAAATTTTTAAATCTGTAGGAAAGTCTCATGTGGTGGAAAAGTTTCCAGCAAAGAAAGCTTGAATAAAAGCTGGAGCTACGCCCCATTTCTGCCCATTTAGAAATGGGCACCAAGCAGGCCCCTAATTGACTTACACTGTACAACCTGATTTCCCTCTTTGGACCCTTTTCTCTCATTCACAGCTCCTGAGGTTTTGTGGAGAACTCTTCTTATTATATAAATATTATCTTTTCACATGTATGTGGAAGACCTCCAACTGCTGGGCATTCACACAATCTCTGAATAAATGTAGAAAAATATCTACATTGACAATATAAATTTTAAACATTTTTTAAAACAAAAAGGGATTTAAAATGCAGTAAGAAATAAGGGCATTTCTGTCCTCCACCATCTTCATTTACTACTGTAGTCAGCAGACGCTACTTGCTTCAACAAAGCACCAGGTCACTGGAAGTTTATTCACTGCAGAAGCCCCAGAGGAAGGGTAAGTTTTAGAGGGTAACTCCCAGTGTCCCTTCATGTTCTCCCCAGGAGAAATCCATCTTGCAGCCCAATGTTCCCAGTAGACTTGGGCCAGACACGTCTAGCACAGTCACTGTCCCTTCACACTAGCCGACATGGCCCAAGATCCGAGAGGGGCCCTCCTGTCATGCCTGCTCACCAGCACTGCCTCCACTGGCCCCTGAGCCTTTGCCTGACGCCTGGGCTTCTGAGGAGCGTGAAGCCTGCTTTGGCAGGTGGATGGGGACGTAGATGTTGGAAGCAGAATGCTCCTTGAAGTACTCTCCTCCCTTCTCTTCATAGTCTTTCCTGGTGATCCAGACAGTATCGTCATCCAGGTGGTCCAAGGCCCAGTCACGAGCACCGTACCAGGCATCCAGCACAGGGTTAGAGGCAAGCTGAACCTGAAACGCAGAGAACATTCGCCAGAAGGCCGTCTCTATCAGGACTCAAGGAGTGAGTGTTCAGCAGGCCCAGCCACATCCCCCTTTCATCGCCAGAAATAAACACACAGGAGGCCCCAATGAATTCTATCTCTGCACCCTCCAAACTCAGCTGAGCTGAAATGCCCCCGACTCTTCAAGTGACACAAGCATGCAAATTCTAGCAGACTTGACCTCACAGAATAGGCGGTGGTCAGCTAACTTATGAACATAAGACCTGCCACTCTGGGTCAGAGAGACCAGTTGCTCTCCTCCTGCTCCAGTGATGTTAACCACAAGCTGTCGAATGGAGAGAGGCTGAGCTGGCACTCGGCCTGGAGGAAAGGCCTTCCTGGCCCTGATCCCCTCTCTGTAAGCAGAGGGGAGCAGAGGAAAGTGGAGGCTGATATGAGGCAGTTCCCGCCAATGGTGACAAATGAGCCTCTAAAATGAGAGCAGAGAAGATGCTGCTTCCAATGCCCAGTTTCCATTGCTTATTATCAGAGTGAGGTGAGAGAATGACTTATTCTCCATGCAGTCTTTTGTATCCTCTGTCTTTTACTATGTGCATTTCTTCCTTTTTCAATAAAAAAATATACAGAACATGCTTCTCATTCTGCTTTTAAAATTAGACATAAATGAAAGACCAGAAGGAAAGCCACAAAAATGTTAAAAATGGCTACCAGTATCTCTGAGTGATGAGATTATAAAGTAAATAGAGGCCCGGTGCACAAAATTTGTGAAGCGGGGGGGGGGGGGGCAAAGGAGTCCCCTCAGCCCAGCCTGCACCCTCTCCAATCCAGGATCCCTCAGGGGATGTTCGACTGCTGATTTAGGCCCCATCCTGGGGATTAGACCTAAACCAGAAGTCGGGACATCCCTCTCACAATCCAGGACTGCTGGCTCCTAATTGCTCACCTGCCTGGCTGCCTGATCACCCCTAACTGCTTCTGCCTGCTGGCCTAATCACTCCTAACTGCCCCCGCCCCCCTGCTGGCCTGGTCGTCCCCAACTGCTCCCCTCTGCTGGCCTGGTAACCCCTAACTGCCACCCCCCGACCCCAACAGCCTGGTAGTCCCTGACTACTCCCCTGCCAGCCTTGTTGCCCCACGCAGCCTGCTGTTCAGTCGTTTGGACGTCCCTCACTAACTCCCTACCAGCCTTGTCACCCCCACTCAGCCTGTGTTTGGACGTCCCTCACTAACTCCCCTACCAGCCTTGTCACCCCACTCAGCCTGTGTTTGGACGTCCCTCACTAACTCCCCTACCAGCCTTGTCACCCCACTCAGCCTGTGTTTGGACGTCCCTCACTAACTCCCTACCAGCCTTGTCACCCCACTCAGCCTGTGTTTGGACGTCCCTCACTAACTCCCCTACCAGCCTTGTCACCCCACTCAGCCTGTGTTTGGACGTCCCTCACTAACTCCCTACCAGCCTTGTCACCCCACTCAGCCTGTGTCTGGTTGTCCATCTGGTTGTTTTGGTCATGACGGCTCCTGGCTTTTTATATATTAGGATTTTTCTCATTTACACTTTACTTACTACTTCTGCAATCAGAAAACAAAATAATTAATGCTATTTTAAAACAGCTGGTTAGCCCTAGCTGGTTTGGCTCCATGGACAGAGCTTCCACCTGTGGACTGAAGAGTCCCAGGTTCAATTCCAGCCAAGGGCACACGCTGGGGTTGCAAGCTCGATGCCCAGTAGGTGGCAGGAGACAGCCAATCAATGATTCTCTCTCACTGTTGATGTTTCTATCGCTCTCTCCCTCTCCTTTCGTCTCTGAAATCAATAAAAGTATATATATTTTTAAAAACCACACACAAGAAACAGCTGGTAACATTATCAATCAGTACCTGAAAAGATGACTGAAAGGGTCTCATCGCCAACAGTTCCTTCTCGATTCTACCTTTCAGCCCAGGATACATCAAGTTCCCGCCAGTGAGGAAAACGTTCTGAACCAGCACCTCCTGCAGGTCCTTTGGGTACCTAGGAGAGAGAAAGGATTCCTCTGCTATGGCCCCTGTAATTTGAATATCAGAAGAGGATGTACATGTGGAAATGTAAGCTCTCAGTACAAAAAGAGAAAACATCTGCACACATTTTTTAAAAACTTCCAATTTTCATTTGCATCTTTACAGAATGCTAAACATCTAGTCAAAACCTTACTTTGAGTGGTCAATTCATTTCTTAGCAGCATTAGAAGTTTTGTGCCTTTCTAACACATGTTTTCTAAAAACTAATTTTATTGAGGTTTGATTTATACACATTTTGAAGAAGTCTGCTAAATTATATACCCAGCAACCATCATCGCCACACTCTACATAAAGAACATTTCCATCACCTCAAGAAGTCTTGCCTCCCTTTTGAGAGTTCATCTCTCTACCTCTGCTTTTTTTTTAAAGTACCAGTTTTATCATATACCTGTTTGGCCACTTTCCCACCGTTAAACCAAGCTGACAGCCATTCAAAGCAGCTGCAATAGCTTTTCTTCCTTGCTAGCTGTAAGCTTCCATTCTGTTTATCCAATAGCAGCCACAGTACTAAAAGTCATGTTCTTTACTTGTCCAAACTGAATTATGAAAACTCACACTGCAGGAAAATGCCTTTATAAATGGGATGGGGGGGGGGGGGGGGGGGAGAAGCACGCTCTTATAGAAATGCAAACTCCTAAATAAATGTCTACAAGGAGGAAAAAAGACTTATAAGTTCTGCACATTTCTGGGTAATTTACAATCACCAGTCTTCAATGTGAAAGTTTATACGAAGCCAGTGCACAACATTACCACGTTGCTCAAACCTAAAGGCCTGGTAAGAGATAACAAGTACTATCTGAGCACAGCAAGTCAATGAGGAGAGTGTGAGAGAGATTTCCAATGCCTCACCATCCAATCTACAATTCAAAGCCAAGGAAGTGGTTTGGGGGGAAAAAGAAATAGAAGTTTTAGTCTCACCTGTCCAGAATGTACTGAAGGGTCTCCACTATCCCAGCCTGCTCTTCGCCTAGGAGAGACGGCTGGAAGATAATCTCTGGAGCCCGAATTCTTTCTGTTCCAACAAACAGCTGGTGATATGCTGCCAAGTTAAACACGGGCTTTAAAAACCCAAGGTTTAAAAGACATTTTTAGACCACATGACAAACATCCTCATTGCCAGTTTCCTCAAACTGCAGTTTATTCCAATACAGCTCTGTCCTTTGTTCATGCCCAAGTAACCCCTCCCCAACTCCCTTAAATATTCAATTTTCTAATCTTTTCCCACTACAAATTTGCATCATGAAAGGGTCCCTGAATAGCAGAGAAATATTATTAAGAGTGGCAGCAGAAAGACTGAAGACCAGGTCTCCTGCCCAGGGCCTGTCCAGCACCCTGTTCCCTGCACAGCAGAGAAAGCTTTCTCCCAGGTGTCTCAGACTAGGTCAGTCTCTCTGGTTGCCATTGTATGACATAAAAGTAGACCCAAATGGGGATTAATCATAATGACATTGGCTTACATTTGAATTAAACCACTAAAGCTAGTCTTCTGGTATAAAGTCCCCAATTACCCAGATGTTCCCATCAGACACACTGTTACAGATTCTTGGACCCTGATGATGGATGGAACCCCAATTGATAACCCTGACTTTTGATGTTTTAAGTATCAGAACCCCCCTTTCTAGAAAATACAACTGGGATTTTATTGAAAATATCTCTAAAGAGCAGACTACACTAGCCTGGTCATTTATGTCACAGCTTCAAAACATGAGCATGGTCGAGGCCACAGGGGTCCAACCTGGACAGCGGCAACCGGCTTCTCCACTTCTGGTGTTTCCTCTGAAAACAAGGGTTCAAAATCATTGATGTTTTCCACGTCTTCCAGGGACGGCTCTAGAGGCTCTAGGTCAGGGGTCTAAGAATAGAATAAACAAAACAGAACAGGTCCTGTAACTTCAACAAGCCTTAGTTCTGTTAGTTCACTGTCACGGGAAAGGACTGAAATCTCCCAATGGCCTAACTATGAAAAAATGAAACTATGAAAAAATTTCTAAAGTATTCTAAAAAAGAACATGCATGAACACAAGGATTAAAAGACTGAAAAGCCAGGAATGGCTTTGCTCTTGTCCCTCCGCCCTCCTTCCTACTTATATAACCTCAACTCCCACCTTCTCTCTGAAGCTTTTTGATGGGCCCACACACACCTGGGGCACAGTGGGAGCCCCGATGCCTGCAGGAGTCACACCACCAAACACAGAACCTGGGGGAGAGGGTGTGATACCTGGAGTCTTACAAAGTGGCTTAGACTACCAACAAAATTAAGTAAATCTCTTCATAATTAGTAGATCTACGTGCCAATACTAATGGGGCTGGTGATGTGACTGAAAGCTCCCCTGTGGAATCCAGAACAGGCTTTCCCCTTCAACAGTGAACCTGGGTGGCCTGACATGCTGGTACCATCCCCAATGGAGGATTTAGAACTCGTTTCATTTTGACCTGGTTAAAGGGGCTAGGTGGGAGTGCGGGTGGTTCTAGATGACATCTTCAGCCACCTGTGGTGCTGCCATGTGAAGGGCAGGTGAGTTTCACCTTCTGGACTCAAATGGGAGAATTACAGGAAGAAATATTCTGTTGTATTCCATGGAAGAATGCTCTAATGATGACAGCTGTTGTAGAAAGGACTGTCTTCAGAGATGGTGTCTTGGGAGGGTTCCAACAGACTCGAGACCATCAGCTGAGCATGCCTAGCCTACCCATATAAACTACCATTCAAATTCCTCTCCACACTCCTGCAACACACACACACACACACACACACACACACACACACACACACACACACAGTCATATGGCATATGTGGCTCAGAGAGGGATGACAATGCATTCTAAATCCTGACCAATATAGATGATCTATCATATTTAAGGGGAGGGTCAACCCTGGAAAGGACAATATTTCTTCATCTGGGACTAGAGAACAGGATGAGAGGCACTTGCTTAGAAATAGGTAATTTAAGGAGGCAAGAATCTAAGGACCTTGCTCTTGGCAAAGGAGGTGAGAGCATCTCTGCCAACAGTGACTCTAAGGAGCAGAAACACCTGGTACCTGGCATGATTCTCACCACAGACAGTCCTATACTTATGGGTGAGGAAACTGAGGCTCAGGAGGCTTAGTAACTTGCCCAAGACCACATTACACCAGTAAGCGGTGGAAACTTGGCCTAAAACAGAACTTCTGAGCTCCAAATTCTGGGCTCTGCCTTAAGCTGAAATTCTGTAAATCATGATATCCCACAAAAACTTTAAAATAAGAAACTCAAAACCCAGCTCATTCTCTTCCTAAGCCTGGAATGTTTTATCTTCTAACCACTGCCTTTCAGTGGGATCAGTGTCTCTAGAATCAATGGCTGTTCTGAACTTCAACTGCACTACTTCTAACTGTGCAACCTTGGGTGAGTTTCTTCACTCCACTAAGTCTCACTCTCCTTGTTCGTGACATGGGAGTGATGATAGTACTTGCTGAAGAGTAAAATTAAGATGGCAGTTGCAGAAGAGCTCGGCGCTGGTTCTGGACATGTCATGTGTTCCAGTATCGCCAGTCATTGCCACTCCTGTCACCTCTGCTTCTACCTGGCACCAAGATCACTAGCTCCTACATTTAAGTGTCTCCTCCTCCACCCTCTACCCACAAGACACATTTCAAGTCAACAACACATTTTTATCCTCTTTTCCACCTTCAGCCTTGCCTCTCCCTAAACCATCTTCCTAACTGCCTCCAGTTATTATCCTAAAATAAAATCTCATCAGATAATTTCCTTGCTCAACATACTCTGAAGGCTTTGTCTGTATGAGAGATAACATCCAGGTTGATTGGTAAAGAAAGACCTTTCCAGCCTGACCCCGGCCTCCTCACTTCGTCTCCCACACTCCAAATGCCAACACGCCATGCTCCCTGCCCATGTGGTTCTTTCCATCTGGAATGTCCTTCGGGCTGCTTATGGAAATCAAGTCACCTTTCAGCGCCCAGCTTAAATATCCCAATCTTTTCTTAGAACTCCATCTGCATTCCCACACACACATACCATACCTGACAAGCTTTTTTACAGTCCACTCAGTATGGTTCTACAGCTCTTTTTTTTTTAAGGTACCAAGAAAGACAGGAATAGTATCTTTTAAAATATATATATTTTTATTGATTTCAGAGAGGAAGGGAGAGGAAGAGGGAGATAAAAAACATCAATGATGAGCAAGAATCACTAATTGCCTGCCTCCTGCACGCCCTACACTGGGATAGACCCCAAAACCCGGGCATGTGCCCTGACCAGGAATCGAACCATGACCTCCTGGTTCATAGGTCAATGCTCACCACTGAGCCATGCCAGCCAGTCAGGAACGGTACCTTAACCACCTCTACAACCTCAGTCCCTGGCATGCCACACCCAGGACTGAGCGGTAGGCACCTAGGATACACCCTCTCTTTTCCTTGGAATAGAGATGTTTGGGTTTCAAAAAGCTTCCTCAACCAACACAAAAATATCATCGCCCATCTTCATCTAGCTATATTTAAAAGCATGGCATCTTAAAAAATAAGATAACTTGTTAGCTTAACTAAAAGTGGTAAAGAGATATTTTACTGATCCCAATTCACATGATTCACAGAAGAACAAAGCTAGTAATTTCTACGCAGAAAACAGCATCCAAAAGAGAAGAGAGCTCTCTAGCATGGCTGGCGTTTCTCCGTCTAGGGCTTGCCAGGGTCTTCACGTGCATTGTGTGGTGTTCAGAAATACAAACATGACTGCTCTTTTTGAAACTGAACAGAATGACAGTTTGCCAAGCCTCAGCAGGAAGGATGCAGCAGAGGTGCCTGGAACAGCACAGGAACAAGCGGAGGCCAGCTCTGATGGTGGCTGGTCGGGAAAGGGAACTTTCTATGTTGGGCCCATTGTGTTTCCTAACAAATGACAGTGCTCTAAAACCATGAAAGTGGGCACCTGCAGGTTTAAGTACTTCATCAGCAATGCTAACAGAGCCTACTCCTTCAAACATCCTCCTCAGAATACTTGCACAATAGTAATTGCAGGAAAGGATTGGTCTGTAGGTAAAAAAAGGATTTTAGAAAATATTAAGTTAAAAAATTTAGCTGTATTAATCCAACTCAGCCATTAGTGCTTGGATGTCATTTTAATATGAACTTTGGTCCACATAAATCTATTCTCTCCATTCTAAATGAATAGTTATAAAATACTATACTTTCTGGAAGGCAAAACTGGCCAGCCAGAGTCATGGTCAAATTTATCCCAGGAAGATTACAGTAATAAACTCTAGTCACTAACAATCACCTTTTATAAATGCCTACCAGAGGAGAAACCAAGATGACAGCATAGGTAAACACCTAGACTTGCTGCCTCACACAACCACTTCAAAACTACAACTAAAAGATAAAACGGACCTCATCCAGAACCACAGGAAGGCTGGCTGAGTGGAAATTCTACAACAAGAAGGAAAGAGAAAAGCACACTGAGACTCAGAGCAGCTGTGGAAATAAAGTGCAGAGGTACGAAGGTGCATGTAGAGAGTGCTGGCAACTGGGTACATGGCTGTCTTTTTCAATCCATAGGGAGACACAAGCTCCCAACTGCTCTGAACCCCAGTTCCGGGCGAGACTCTGGGAACCCAGACTCACCGGGAGAAACTGGACTGTCTGGTAGCGGGCGAAACTTGAAGGTGGCTTTCTCTCAGAGGTGCTTGCAGCAATTTACCGAGGGACATTGAGACCCGGGGGCCTCTTACAGCAGGGCTGACTGAAGGCAATTGCTGTTTGCTCTGCCCTGAGATTCCGCCCTATCCAAGCTGTGCGCAGAGGCTTTTGCATATGAATGGCCTGGTCCTTTGAAATCTAAACTTACCTAACATACTGCAGCTGAGTCAGAGAGACCCAGACCATCCAAAAGAAGACCGAAAGCACCATAGCAGATTGCACTGCTTCACAGCTGGGCCTCATCTGGGCACCTCCAAAACCCAAACAAAGAAGAGAGATCTGCAGAACTCTCTGTAGAGGCAGAGGCTAAATTGGCACACCTCCTTGGTGATCCAACAGCCAATGTACTCAGGGTCAGAGTAGGAAAATTCAGATTACAACTCCTCAGATCCATAAGGGACACACTCAGGGGGCAGACTCAGTGAGCACCAAAGCCCCACTGAAGCAAGTGTTGCCTCATAAGGGTGTCTCCAGCACAGAAGTTCTCCCATCGCAGACACAGCTGATCCTCACAGCCAATTGGCCTGGGGATCAATTCCTCCCAGTGATACCAACAACAATCAAGGCTTAACTACAACAAGACTGTGCACACAGCCCACAAAGGGGTGCACCAAGAGTGTCCACCTCAGACAACTGGGGAGGCTGAGCCACTGGATCCTATAGGACACCTAGCACACAAAGCCACTCTATCAACACAGAGAAACAGCCAAAACGTGCAGACAAAGAAACAGGTCACAAATGAAAGAAATGGAGGACAGCAAATGACTGGATATAGAGTTCAAAACGACGGTTATAAGGTTTTTCAAGAATTTTCTAGAAAAGGCCGACAAATTTAGTGAGACTCTCAAGGATATGAAAAAGGACCAACTAGAAATTAAGCATACACTGACTGAAATAAAGAATAATATACAGAGATCCAACAGCAGACTAGAGGACCGCAAGAATCAAGTCAAAGATTTGAAATACAAAGAAGCAAAATACACTCAACCGGAAAAGCAAAAAGAAAAAAAGAATCTAAAAATATGCAGCTAGTGTAAGGAGCCTCTGAGACAACTTCGAGCATACCAACATGAATTATGGGGGTGCCAGAAGAGAGCAAGATACTGAAAACCTATTTGAAGAAATAATGATAGGCAACTTCCCCCACCTGGTGAAAGAAATAGACTTATAAGTCCAGAAAGTGCAGAGAACCCCAAACAAAAGGAATCCAAAGAGGACCACACCAAGACACCTCATAATTAAAATGCCAAGAGCAAAAGACAAAGAGAGAATATTAAAAGCAACAAGAGAAAAACAGTTACCTACAAGGGAGTACACATACGATCGTCAGCGGATTTCTCAACAGAAACTATGCAGTCCAGATGGGAGTGGCAAGAAATATTCAAAGTAATGAATAGCAAGAACCTACAACCAAGATTACTCTACCCAGCAAAGCCATCATTCAAAATTGAAGGGCAGATAAGGAGCTTCACAAATAAGAAAAAGCTAAAGGAGTTCATCACCGCCCAAACAGTATTATATGAAATACTGAAAGGTATTCTTTAAGAAGAAGAATAAAAAGGCAAAGATAAAAATTATGAACAATGAATACATATTTATCAACAAGTGAATCTAAAAATCAAGTGAATAAAAAATCTGATGAACAGAATATCTGGTGAATATAATAGAATCAGGGGCATAGAAAGGGAGTGGACTGACAATCCTCAGGGGAAAAGGGGTGTGTGGGGTGCAGGAAGAGAATGGACAAAGATTGTACTATGGATGAGGAAGGCGGGGTAGGGGGAGGTTAGGGCATGGGGTGAGGTGGGAACTGGCTAGAGGGGACCTATGGGGGGAAAAAAGAAGAACTGTAGTAATCTGAACAATAAAGATTTAATTTTTAAAAATCGGGGGGAAAATCACAATAACTGTAAACCTAAAAATAAATGCATAAATGCCTACCGACCATTAAAGCTCTGGAGATAGATCAATTGATCAAGATTGTTGTATAAAGAGAAATCTTTTGAAGTCTGACATTTCAAAATCTCCCTAAACCCAGAGAGATTTGAATATGTACCCGCTGAGCACAAAACAAAGTAGGAACTAGCATGTATCTGCTGACTGAATGAAGGAGTGGCTGAATCATAGCATGAAATCAATGCAGAAAAGGGAAGCAAAGAAAGGAAAAATTAGTTTCCCAACTGCTCATGAATCACATCTTCAAAGTTGTCTGTTTTCCTTGTAAACCTGCCAGTGGAAGCAGTCGCCAACTTTTCGGACCACTGATTGGCGAGCGCTGGCTTAGTGCACATTTCTGGTGTAAGGATGCTGATGTCCTGGTGACATGTTAAGCATAATAAAAACTAAATATGGATGAATAAACAACAAAGACCACTTGGTTCTGGTCCCAGTAAACAAAAGCTCAAACTGAAACAAAGACCTGACAACTGGGAGAAGCAAACTAGAACATGCACGTTGGTGCCACCAGAGCTGATCCGGGATGCTGTGTGCAAGTAAGATGGTAGGAAAGGTCCCTTCTAGCTGAGATCTCAGTGAGCCATAAGCTGTACCTAGGATACTTGACTCAGGATCTGCTCTATCAAATGGGCATGCTCAGGATCCGGGGCTGCCCGCATACAGTCAACAACCCGTCAGAGAGAGGCAGAGAATGCGAGGTGAAAGCAGGAACTGAGAGCCTCCAGCTATGAGATGCTCACTGTGAAAAGCTCCTTTCATGCTGAGCCAAAAAGCCTCGAAGCCTCAGGTCAGCACCACATTACACCCAGCATCAAACTGGATTTTCCTATTGCACTGTTTCTTTCTAAGTATAGGGTTAAGATTTTTTTTAAGTTAAAAAAAAAAAAAATAGTAGGACTGGTTACTTCTGCCCCTGAAGAGTCACAAGTTCCTTTGTTTAGAACTCTTGAGACGACAGATTTAGGAACAATGAGTACACTTACTTTTTTCCAGCTCTAAAGATAGGAGAGGCAACCAGTGACCTCTGGCTGCAGTGTGACCTGCAGGCAGCCCCTTCACCACACAGTGCCCACAGAATTTAGATCACCCAGGCCCTACCTCAGCCCTGCCCCCTTGGCCACATCAACACTTATTAATAGTCCACTGGCAGGGAAACAAAAATGGAAGAGAGAAAGAGAGAAAGAGAGAAAGAGAGAGAGAGAGAGATCAAAGAGTTTATTCAAGCTTAGTTTTTAGTAACTAACAAAAGGCTGATCTTTAATTTACCCAAAAACATTTTACTGAGCATGCTCACTATATGCTATAAAAAAAAATGCATCCACTATGTATGCAGCATGATCCCTGTCCTTAGAGAACATCAAGATGGAAAGGAGGTAAGTGAAAAATCAACCACAATCCATAATAATAAAAGTGTAACATGCTAATTAACTGGACGACTTTCCGGACGAAGCCAGGGCTGCGAGAGGTCCGGGGTGCCTGCCGGCGGCTGGAGGGAAGCCCAGATCCCGGAGCCAGAGGGAAGTTGGTTTGGGCAGCCAGGGGAAGGAAGACCTACTCTTGCACAAATTTCATGCATCGGGCCTCTAGTATACTTAATAAAGCTAAAGGGAATGCATGACTAACTGCCAAAGAACCATCACAGGAGCAGGTTCACATTTAAGACAGCACCACTCAAGTGGTGTGTGAATGTTCTTCCTCCTCTACACAAACTTGCCCATCCCTGGGGAGCCATAGGTCTACAGGGTGAAATCCCTCGGGTCAGAACTTCAGTTGGTACAGGTTAGTGCTATCATTGCCCTGCCAGTGTACCTGTGGACTTCACTCAGCACACCAGCTCTCTTTCCCCCAAGTCTGGTCACAGCCCCTTTTATATCAGCCTTCTCAAGACATTCCTCCCACAGTCAGGTCTACTCTCTCTAAATGACCCCCCTCCCTAAAACACTCAGTACCTCAGGCTTGCTGTCCACCACATCCACCTCGAGTGTGACTTCCGATTGAAGGATTTTCTGCTTAGCTTGCTCCACGGCCGAACTGAGCTTGTGTATGTAGGACTGCAGCTCTTCTGGGGAGTCCATGTTCAGCTCCATCAGAGCTTTGTGAAATTGATCCATCTGGCCATCCTCTAGAAGTTCCTGAAACCAGAGCAGTAACCATTCATCCTCAAAGTCATCAGTGCAATCACAAACAGGAAGGAAAGAGAAGTAGCTTGGAGCCAAACAGAGAACTTTAGCAGGACAGGGCTCCTAGAGCTCCTCAGCCCGCCCTACCACAAAACCACACCTCCCCCCAAAGTTTCCCACAGCTGTCCATCCCAGCTGTCCCTAGGCTGCCCTGGCATCATGGTTTCAGCGCTACCTGACTAGGCAAAACTAACCTATGGTGACAGACATCAGAAATGTTGTCATCTTTTGGGTGGGGAGAAGTGGGAAGGCTACTAAGAGTAGGCAGGAGGAGAGAGACTACTGGGATGCTGGTAATGCTCTATTTCTGGATCTGCAGAGCAGATACACGGTGTGTTTCACATTGTGAATATGCATGAGCTGCAAACTTCAGATCTGTGCACTTCGCAGCGTGTGTGCTACACTAACAGTAAAATTAAAGGAGATAATAAGGCTGACATAAGTCAACAAAGCCACAGTCCACAGCTATTTCAAAAATGCCCGCTGCTATACCATCCTCTATACTGATGATCCTAGACCTCCTCGTGACCCCAAGGGCAACTTAGTCAGTGCATTTTGTTGGTAAGGAAAAATATACAAGAAGAACATTCGCTGAGTAAGGCCGGGGGCCCATCTGGGATCTGCTGTTACCTGCACGTACTGCAGTCTGTCCAGCCGCTCCTGATCAAGCTGCAGCTTCTCCTCCCGCCGCCGGGCATTCAGCTCCTGCAGCCGCCTCAGCTGCTGCTGCCGCCTCTCCTGCTTCTCCTCAGCCGTCAGAGTGCTGCCGAGGAGTTTGCTAGAAAACGGGAGCTGCATCTTGTGCACATTGTTTTCGTAATAGTCAGGGCACCGCCATTTCTGCAATTCTTCAAATAAATTTGAAAGTTAAGAAACAGCAACACTACTAGCACAAAAATGACAAAGACAATACCAGAATTCTAGGTCTGTGTAAGATAAAGAGCACATGTCATATAATCTCTGAACTACCCAATCAACAAAATGCAGTCATAAAACTGGACATAATGCCAACAGACCTCCTCTAAAATAATTGCTAAGTAAAGGTCTTCAGATAGAAATGCTACCAGAAGGAAAACTGGAATACCAGGAATGAACAAAGAGCAATGGAAATGATGAAAATCTGGTTAAATGTAATAGACAAACCTCTTCTTGAGTTTAAAATGTTTGACAATTAAAAAATCACATGCTGACGAGTTCCCAATGCTGTGAATAATTATATAACTCCAGCACAAAGGAGGAAAGAGAAAGGAGCCTCTAGCATGCTACCATTTCCACATTCTACAGTGAAAAAAACCAAACCAAACCAAAAAAAAACCTATTACCATTTGCAACAGCATAGATGGACCTAGAGAGTATTATGCCAATCAGAGAAAGATAATTATCACATGATCTCACTCATGTGGACTCTAATGAACAAAAATAAAACCATAGATACAGAAGCATGGAACAGAATATTAAATCCCAGAGGGAAGGCAGTGGAGAATGGGTAGGAAGAGATCAACTTATGAACTTATATGCATATGTCCCTTAACCTATGGACACAGAAAATGGGGTGGTGAGGGCCTGGGGTGGGAAGTGGGATGGGCTGGAAGAGGTCAATGAGGGGAAAAGGGGACTTATGTAATGCTTTCAACAATAAAGATTAAAAATATAAAATAATTTTTAAAAATATAAAAGGCAAATAAAATGGAAAGGAATAAAACTATTCACAGATGACATGTCTAAATGTAGAAATTTCCAAGGAATCTACAAAACACTAGAACTTAGCTTAGTAAGGTCACAGGATACAAGGTCAACACAGAAAAATTAATTGTATTTCTATACACTAGCAACAAGCACCTGGAAACAGAAAGGAAAAACAACAAAGAAATAAATACTTAGGCATAAATATAATAAAACATGTACAGGATCTATATGCTGAAAACTACAAAAATGCTGATAAAAAAATCAATAAAGATATACATAAATGGCCCGGCAGAACTCTTGGTTCCAAGCCCACAGTTTGAGAAACTGTAGGGCATGGTTTCATTCCCTGTCAGAGCACAGGCCCGAGTTGCAGGCTCGATCTCCAGTGTGGGGCATGCAGAAGGCAGCCGATCAATAATCCTCTCTCATCATCACTGGTATTTCTATCTCACTCACCCTCTCCCTTCCACTCTAAAATCAATAAAAACATATTTTTTAAACAGATATAAGTAAATGGAAAGACATACTATGTTTATCAACTGAAGATTCAACATAATAAAAGTCAATTCTTTCCAATGGATTTAATATTATTTCTGCATTTATATTTAGAATGTTGTTGTTTTATATCCAATCTTATCTGTAGATTTAATGTACTTTCAATCAAAATCCTAACAGAACTTTTCTGTAGCTATGGATAAGCTGATCCTAACATTTATATGGGAAGGCAAGAAACTAGAATAACCAAAACAATTTTGAAAATAATCTACATATATAAGTTATCAGTTAATTAATGAGTTTATGAAAGTAAATACCAAAAGGGAAAGGGGATGCTAAAAAGTAATGAGTAAAAGAAAAAAAAAAAAAAAAGAGCAAAAAAGTTATCCTGGAAACAATTTAAGGAACGCCCCCAAAGCCAACATCCAAGAGCTGCAAGCAACCAACCTCTCCTTACCCTCCACGTAATCCTCAGCGATGTAGCTGTGCTCGTGCAGGACCTCCTCCATGCGGCTGAGCGTGATGGCTGCCAGGTGCCCAGGGTACTTCAGCTGCAGGAGACGCTGGAGGTAGCCAGCTGCCTGGCTGCCTCCCAGATTGATGCGTTTGCAATTTTTAGCGTCTAATCTACAACCAAGAAATGGAAAAACGATTATTTTTTTAAAAAAAAGAATAGTTTATTGATTTTAGAGAAAGAGGAAGGGAGTGGGAGAAAGAGAGAGAAACACCGTTTGGTTGCCTCCTATATGCCCCCTACGGGAAATGGAGCTGAAACCCACGCATGTGCCCTGACTGGGAATCCAACCCGCAACCTTTCAGTGCAAGTGATGACATCCAGCCATCTGCGCCACACCGGCCAGAGCAACAACACTTATTCTTGACAGCATGGAAGAGAATATGGAGCATCTTCGGGGAGAAAGGATAATTTAATGTAGATGAAGGAGAAAAAAACAGACCAGCCGGAAGAACATAAAAACCTTAGTTGGAAGGGACTTTCAAGTTCCCTTGGTCCAACTTCTGAACCAATGCAGACTTCCTAGTCCAACCTAAACAGACACGTGCCCATCTAACTTGTGGCAAGAGTTTCAGGAGGAAACTAGGTTCGATGGGAAGAACATGTACTCTGAGTCAGACCCACCATCAGTTTCTCAAACTGTGGTCCTGGAACCAAGTATCCTAGAATTAGCTGAGGAAATGTTAAATGCACCAATTCTCATGACTCATTTGCGCTGGAATTTGCATTTTAACAAGCTTCCAGTATAAGCCAAACTTTTGAGACCCCCTTCCCTAAACACTCCACTTCTACTGACACAAACACTTAAGTAACCCCAGGTATACTGGCTTAGTGTAACTCCCTAAGACTACCAGGTCCCTTTCACATGAACTGAAGGGAAAGAGAGCCAGAGTAACTTTGCGTTCTTAATGTCAGAGTAATAGAGCACCAGGAAGTTGCTCTGTATTGATGGCACTGCTATATCACACCTCACCAGCAGATGCCAGCATAGAACAGGATATTCTCCAATCTGATTATTTCTTAGCCTTCAGGTAAAATAATTTTCTCTCAATACAAGATAAAAATAAGGATATCATCTTTAACTTCTGCATATTGTTTTATATAATGTAGACAACTCTGTCCTGGAGTCTTTGGTAATGTCTAAGAATTACTTTTTTCTTCATTAATTTTTGTAAAAATTTCAAGAGAAATTCTGATTTAGGGCTCAATATATTCCACAACATTTGTTTTAACTTAAACGTTCATAGTGCTTTATACGTACCAAGTGCCAACATCTACATTATCTCATTTCATCCTCAGTATGACCCTGAGCAATCAATTTTTCCCATTTTACATATTAGGAAACTAAGGGAAGAGGCTAAATACCTCATCCTTAGAAGGACTACAAACCAGGCATTCAACTACAAAGCTGGAACTCTTTTTTAAATATATTTTTATTGATTTCAGCGAGGAAGGGAGAGGGAAAGAGAGATAGAAACATCAATGATGAGAGAGAGTCATTGATCAGCTGCCTCCTGCACACCCCCTATTGGGGATCAAGACCACAACACGGGCATAAGCCCTTGACCAGAATCGAGCCTGGGTCCCTTCAGTCCAAAGGCCCAAACTGAGCCAAACCAGCTAAGGCAAAGCAAGGACTCTTCTTACACATCCTCTTTACTCATGAGAAATCTCAGGAGAGCGTGACGCTGGCCTAGTCTCTCATCAGTCAACAAAAGCCCAACTATAAAATGAGAACAGATTTTAGACATGACAGAAACTACCCTCACTTTCTATTCAACTCAAAAACATTTAATAAGTACCTATTATGTGCCAGGCCCTGTCCCTGAAAAAGGTCTAAACTATGGTGATTAAAGAGCTTTAAATAAAAATCATACTATCTTAATAAGAAAGTGACTCCAGAACACAAAGACAGTCTAAATTAAGTTTATTCAAACATTTTTTTTTTTTGAGCCCCTAGTACCTGCAGGTACTGTGTTAGCTACCTCACCACAAATCAGAATTATAAAATTCTAGAATTGTGGATTTGGACCTCGAAGACCATCCACCTCAACTCCTTCCAAGAGGGCACAAAGAATGTAAGGTGAGGTGACTTACACATAGCCACAAAGTGAGATAGGTCAGAGCTAAGCCCGGAGGCCAGTTCGTGGTCCGGTACCTGCTCTTTCAATTCCACCTTTAAAGCAGGCACCCAATAAACGTTTCCTGAATGCTTCTCAAAAGGGTACTCAAATGCTGCAAGTGCAACTCACCTCCCTTCTAAGATGGGTAAAATATGTGTGCACTGGTATCCAGATGAAATGATGAGCCCACTGGAAATCAAGGTCCTCGGCTTATTGTGGTAGAAGCTGAACAGGCCGTCTATTCCGTAGGCAGCCTTAGGAACCCTGTAGCACTCAAAAAGGAGCTCAGACATCATTTGTCGCGAATACAGCGGGTTGCACACCGCTTCTGTCAAAACGATGGGATGATCAACACAGCCCTACTTTGAAACAAAAGAACAAACAGATGGGTGATACAAGAATACTCTTCTTAAAGCATAAAAGAAACAAAAATGCTATTGCAAGGGCTGAATTTGCTTTTGGACTCCAATCAAAAACCTGATCAGAAGCAACTGCAACACATTCCTCTCAGC
Organism: Antrozous pallidus; assembly: GCA_027563665.1. Lineage (NCBI taxonomy): Eukaryota > Metazoa > Chordata > Mammalia > Chiroptera > Vespertilionidae > Antrozous > Antrozous pallidus. The sequence continues at coordinate 78,457,571 of CM050518.1, forward strand.
TCTATGGAAAGTGGTTTTGGAAAATATGAACGCAGGGTCAATTTAAGGTTATTAAGTCAAGCCCCTTCCAAACTCTCAGTGAATCATAATGGCTCTATCTTCAAAATAGCTCCAGAATCCATCCACTTCTTACACATCTCCCCCATTCCCTGCTACCTCCCTGGGATAAGTCACCATCACCTCTCACCTGGGTGATTGCAACAGCCTGCTCACTGGTCTCCCTATTTCTATCTGTGACCCAATCCATTTCCCATACAGCAGCTCCAGCGGCCCTTCTGGAACATAAGTCATGTCCCTCCTCTGCTCAACACCAAGGCTCCTCAGTTCACTCAGTAAAAGCCTGGGTGTGTAATGTGCCCCTTCCTTGCCTCTGAATTCCTCTTCCACTTACTATTGGGCCCTGCCCTCATGCCGCCCCCGGAATTAGGGCATCCTTCTGCCCCAGGGCCTCTCCACTGGTGGTTTCCTTCCTCTGTAACACTATTCGGTCAGATACTCACGTGGCTTGCTCCCTCAATAACCTCCTTCAAGTCCTGGCTCGAACATCACCTTTTTCCTGAGCTGTACCCTTGCCCTCTTATTGAAAAAAACATATATAACGCCCTCCTCTCCTTCTATCATGTCATGGCATCTACTACTTAATTTTACTTATTGTCTGTCTTTCCATACCAGTTCCACAAGCACAGGTTTTGTTACATTCACAGATGTATTCCAAACGCCTAGAAAAGTGCCTGACAGAGTAAGTGCACAATGCATATTAGTTAATAAATGAATTTATTAACAAAGGAGCAATATGTCCGAATGTATGCTCCAATAGAAAAGGGATATGGTTTTGTTCATTCGGTTCATGTATCCCAAGCGCCTACGGCTTACACGGGTTAGGCGCTTCCTAGCTGATGGAGCGACTAAATGAATGAACGACTATGTAACAATCGGCGCCACCGGAATGACTATTATTTCTCTGAGGGCAGAGAGCGGAGACACGACCTCATCCCTCCCCCTCAAGCCCAACCCACCTCCCTTCCCGCCTGCCCTTTCTCCCGCAGACGCTCACCTGCGAGGACACGCCCAGGTGCTGAAAGCAGTAGTCAAACAGCAGCTCCTGCAGCTCCAGGTTGACCGGCACGTTGCGGTCGAAGGGCGAGCGCAGCATCCAGCGCAACGGCTCCAGACTGCCCAGCGCATTGCCCACCTGTGGGCCCGCCCCGCCCCGAGCCGCGCCCCGCCCGCGAGCGCACACGGCGCGGAACTGGAGGCGCGGCTCCAGGCCTGCGTCCGGGCCAGGGCACGCCCAGCCGGCACGGACCTGGAACGACCCGTTGTCCAGCACCAGGGGCACCGGCAGTGACCCTTGGGCCACCGGGCCGGCCTCCAGCACTGGATCTGGGGTGGCGCGGGCGTCCCGGAACGGGAACACGTTCCCCGCCGGCCCAGGGGCAGCGGGCGCCGCCATCTTGCACCGCGCGCGCTGGCTCCGCCCCTCGCCGCAGCGTCCGCCCCGACGGCGCGAAGCCCCGCCCCGGCGCGTAACGCCGCGGGGCTCGGGTCCTAAAGAACTTGCAAACTTCAGCTCCTCGCTGAGGCCGGCGACCTTCTTCACCTGAACCGCCCCTCGTGGTCCAGGCCACCTTCGGGATCGCTGGGGCCCGATCATCCTGGCGGTTAAGCCCTGCAGTTGCTTAACCTCGTCCTAAGATCCGACCTCACCACGCCCCTTCGCTATAGCCGGGACTCTGGGCCAATAAGCCGCGCCCCAGTGCGCAGCGCCAACAAGCCCCGCCCCCTCCGGGTCTCCAGGAGGCCCCACCCTCTCGCCTAGCCACGCCCCATTTCCCCGGGGTAAGTCACTTTCAACAGCCCTTGGATCCGCCTCCAGGTGGTTACATCGCCCTCAGCCTCTCAGTCAAGGAAACGTAAACTATGAGTTACAGACTGTTCAATTTCTTTTTTTTTTGAAAAAAATTTTTATTGATTTTTTTGCAGTATAACTTATATTTAATAGTAGTACATGTTTTCCTTTCCCCCCTCCCCATTATCCTCCCCCCAACCTCCCCTACCCCCCAGCACATGTCCCCACCCACCCCCCTCCCCGCCCCAGTGTCTTTCATTCATTGATTATGCTCATATGCATGCATAAAAGTGTTCTTGACCAGAGAGCTCGCTATGCAGGGGTGTTCAATTTATTAAAATTCAAGCTATCCATTTATGATTTGTGCACTTTTATGCAGTTATATTATATTTTCTAATACAGCATAAGGTTTCAAAATAGCTCTATGTATTTACTAAGGGCTCAGTGGACAAAATTCGTGCACTGGAGGGTGGGTCCCTCAGCCCAACTTGCCCCCTCTCACATACTGGGAGCTCTCAGGGGATGTCCTACTGATGGCTCACCCCTGGCTCTGGCCTTGAGAACCCAGCGATTGCCCTGCCATGGGGCCAATTGGGGCCCATTGCTGATCACTGGCTGGCTCCACCCCCGCCTTGGGCAGCAGCCATCTTCGTTAGGTGTTAATTTGCATATCGCTCCTGATTGGCTGGTGGGCATGGCTGGTGGGCATGGCTTATTGGTATAACAAAGGTACAGTCAATTTGCATATTACTCTTTTATTAGATAGGATTAACTTCCAAAGACTGTGCTCTCTAACTGGAGACCTCAAACACTAAGAAAAGTACTGTTCGTTGTTTCTCAACAAATATATTCTCTTTCTTCCATTTATTGGCATAATTTCCCTCCGATGTCATTTTGTTTGATGTGATCATGAGTTCTGGCCAATGGAGATGGGAGTGGAGGTGATGTGGAAACACCAGCCCCCAAGTTTTAGCCCTAGAAAGATTGAGCACACTCTCCCCTACCTCCTTTCCCCTTTCTCCCAGCTAGGGGGAACACAAAAATTAGAGCAGCGCTTTCACTCTACCCTCCCAGTTCTGGGACACTTAACTTTGAGAGGTAAAAATCAAAAACATACACACAAAAAAAACTTCAAGAGATAAAAGCAAGTTAATTCTTTTCAAAAGTGAATAAACATCCTTAGCAGGTGATCAGACACCCAAACTTTCTCAAGAACCTCTATGAATACTTCTAGGCCATATTTGACAAAATCAGATTAAAAGTTTTGCCTTCCAATGCAACCCATTGTTTCAGACATCTGAAGGTACCCATCATTAAGCTAAGAGAGCAGGGACAAGCAGAACACAGAGGCCAGTAAGCATAAGTGAATGTAAGTTTAAAAACTGTATCTATGTGTGGCCCAGCTGGTGTTGTTTAGTGGTTGAGCATCAACCATGAACCAGAAGGTCACCATTTGATTCCTAGTCAGGCCATATGCCCAGGTTGGAGGCTCGATCCCCCACCCCCGGGGGAAGGGGGGGCCATGCAAGAGGCAAATGATCAATTATTCTTCTCATCATTGAGGCTTCTCTCTCCCTCTCTTTTCCCCTCCACAAATCAATAAAATATTTTATATAAATAAAACTGTAAAAAATGAGAACTATATGTATACTAACATGGGAAAATCACCAAGATATTTATGTATTTTTAATACATTTTTTATTGATTCCACACTGGGGATTGAGCTCACAACCTGGGCATGTGCCCTTGACTGGAATTGAACATGGGACCCCTCTATCCACTGAGCCAAATCAGCTAGGGCCAAGATACATTTTTAAAGAACTAAGTGAAGGCAGTATAGTGTATAATAAATTCCTTTTATGAAAAAAGAGGGAGCCAAAACCGGTTTGGCTCAGTGGGTAGAGTGTTGGCATTCAGACTGAAAGGTTCCAGGTTCAATTCGGGTTAAGGGCATGTACCTTGGTTGGGGGCACATCCCTGGTAGGGGGTGTGCAAGAAGCAGCTGATCGATGTTTCTCTTTCATAGATGTTTCTGACTTTCTATCCCTCTCCCTTCCTCTCTGTAAAAACTCAATATATTTTTTAAAAAAGAACAAAGGGGGACACAAATACATAAATTTTTGTTTGTATTGTCATGCAGGTAGACAAAAAACTAATAAAAGGATTTACCTGCAAAGAGGGGATAAGGTGGGTGAGTCAGATGTGAGAGACTTTTTCACTCCATGCTTTTTAAAAATATATATTTTATTGATTTTTCACAGAGAGGAAGGAGGAAGAATAGAGAGTTAGAAACATCTATGAAAGAGAAACATCAATCAGCCACCTCCTGCACACCCCCCACGGGGGATGTGCCTGCAACCAAGATACATGTCCTTGACCAGAATCGAACCTGGGACCTTTCACTGAGCTCTATCCACTGAGCAAAACTGGTTTCAGCCACTCCATGCTTTTTGATACATTTGATTTTTAACCATGTAAATGTATAACCTTTTCAGAAAAAAAATTAAGCACTATGTATGAGTGAGGTAGACTGGATTGTTATTCCCAGTTCTGCCCTCCTATAAAATAGGACTAGAGGCCTGTTGCATGAAATTCGTGCACAATGGGAGGGGGTTGGGAGAGTGTCCCTCAGCCCAGCCTGTACCCTCTCTAATCTGGGACACTTTGAGGGATGTTTGACTACCCATTTAGGCCCGATCCCGGTAGGATTGGGCCTAAACAGGCAGTCGGACATCCCTCTCACAATCTAGGACTGCTGGCTCCCAACTGCTCGCCTGCCTGCCTTCCTGATTGCCCCTAACTGCTTCTGCCTTCCAGCCTGGTCACCCCCTAACCACTCCCCTGCCAGCCTGATTGATGCCTAATTGTTCCCCTGCCAGCCTGTTTGCCCCTAACTGCCCTCCCCTGTAGGCCTGGTCCCCCCTAAATGCTCTCCCCTGCAGGCCTGGGTCCCCCCACTTCCACAACTGCCCTTCCCTGCAGGCCCAGTCACTGCCAACTTCCCTCCTCTGCCAGCCTGATCACTCCTAACTGTCCTCCCCTGCAGGCTTGATCACCCCCAATTGCTCCTCCCCTGCTTGCCTGATCTCCCACAACTGCCCTCCCTGCATCCCTGGTCCCTCTCAATTGCCCTCCCCTGCTGGCTATCTTGTGGTGGCCATCTTGTGTCCACACGGGGACAGGATCTTTGACCACATGGGGACAGCCATCTTGTGTGTTGGAGTGATGGTCAATCCGAATATTACTCTTTTATTAGATAAGATAGAAGCCTGGTGTACAGGTGGGGCCCAACTGGTTTGCCCTGAAGGGTGTCCCAGATCAGGGTTAGAATACCCTTGGGGTGTGGGGCAGCCTGGGCAAGGGGCCTGTGATGGTTTGCAGGCTGGTCACACCCCCCAGTGACCCAAGCAGAGGCCCTCGTATTTGCAATTTATTTATCTTCTACAATTGAAACTTTGTAGCCTGGAGCAGAGCCAAGCCTCTGTGGGGACAGCCATTTCTGTTGGGATTTATTTATCTTCTATAATTGATACTTTGTAGCCTTAAGCAGAGGTCTGGGCTGGCCAGGGCAGGTAGAAAGCTTGGCTTCCTCCATCTCCAGGTGCAACTCAAGCCTCCTGCTCTCTCCAGCTCTGTGGCTGTCACCATTTTTTTGAGGATTTATTTATCTTTTATCATTGAAGCTTTTTAGCATTGAGTGGAGGCCTGGACCAGCAAGGACAGGTGGAAAGCTTGGCTTCCTCCATCACTGGAGAAATCCAAGGCTCCCTCCTGCTCTCTGTGGCCGCAGCCATCTTGGTTGGGTTTATTTGCAAATTTGCTCCTGATTGGCTGGTGGGCATGGTTAGTAAGTGTGGTGGAGGTGTGGTCAATTTGCATATTACTTTTTTATTAGATAAGATTATATATCCATACCATCAGCCATGTGACTTTGTAGGGCCTCTCATTGTACACATTGATATTAGTCTTGACCATGTGATTTGCTTTTAGCCAATGGACTATTAACCTAATGTAAATCAAGCCAGGTCTTTAAATGTGTTTGTGTAGTTTAAACTGCCCTCTTGCACTCCTGCTATTAGTCAGGAGAAGAGCATGTCTGAAGTCTAAAGAGGATGAGAGACACATGCATAGGACCTGAACCCAAACTGCATCCTAGAGCCACATCCAGCTGACATGCAACCTAAAGCTGAGCCACACCACGAACCCATGAACAAGAAAAGTTTATTCTGAAATTTTGAGGTTTCTATGCAGCATTATTGCTGCAGAAAACTGACTGATACACTAGATCAAAGCTGTCTACCTGGTACTTTTTGCCTTGATGGAAATACTCTACAACCTGCATTGTCTAATGCAGTAGCCACTAACCACATGAAGCTATTGAGCACTTGAAATGTGAGTAATGCAAGTGAGGAACTGAATTTTTTACTTTATTTTCTTTATGTTTACATTTAAATAACCATATGTAACTAGTGACTACTCTGTTGCACAATGTAGCACTAGAAGACTCTATGTCTGTGATTATTTGCCTGTGGAAATGACTAGAAGAAAATAGATCATAAGCTTGGAGTTACAAGGCCCTATAACTCCAAGTGTCCTCCACACAGCTCTCAGCATAAGGTCTTTGCTCCAGCTGAGACACCTGCTAAAATGACAAAAGCCTAAAACAGAGAAATAGGTAAAAGTCTGGGAGGTCAGCAACCCCATCAAGAATTTCACAAGGACTCAGGTAGCTCTGAGATCTTGAGGCTCTGTCCCCTTACACTTAACCTCCAGCCTTTAGATTTATCTGGTCTTGGGAAAACAGCCCAGTCAAGATCAACAGACACCTTGTCTGTCTTCTTTACTGCTGCACCCTGGAGCCTGGAGTAGTTCTTAGCCCAATGTGTGTGGCCTAAGCGTGCTCAATAAATATCTAATAAATAAATCCTATGTCCCTGCCCAAACTTGTACTAAGTTCTGGGTAATACTAATAATTCCTTTCATTGTGCCCTCCCTTCCCCAGTTTATCATTCCCTATCAGAATCCTCAATCTCTTCACCCTGTTCCCATCCCAGCCTGAAGGGTTGCTGGGAGCTGCTGGAAGTGTAGAACTCCTCCCAGCCCCCCCACCCGCCCCCCCCCACACACACACACTCCATTTGGCTGGGCTCTGAGCATTGCCAGTCCATCCTGCTGGGTGTCCCTGGCCAGGGGCCCCTCCTCACCTGGCCCTTCTGGACCCCACAATTTGTGGAATTCATGGTAGCCAGACCCTGGAAAACACTCAATCCAAACCTGTAGGGAACGGAGTTCACCTCCCAAACCTTACCTCACACCCAGGGCTGGGATTAGGATGAGGCAAGAGAGGCATTTGCTTAGAGAGCAAAATTCAAGGGGGTGCAAAAAAAAATTCAATAAGCAAGATAACATTCCCTGCAATGTGTCTTAAAAAAGATTAAAAGCCAAAGTGAACTATGATTTTCAAAATAACACTATGAACAAAATCATGAAATTTGAAATAAATACAAGATTGGTATTGCTGATATTCCCTTTGGCCTCCATATGATTTAATATGGCGCTGCTGGGGCACTGCTCTCTCTAAAAGTCACGGTTGCTGATCCTAAGTATTTGGGAAGGAAATGATGCTGATGCGTTTTGCCTGGCCGATCCTTGAGTTCTCTGCCGACCAACTTCCACCCACACACTTTGGTGTTGCCTGAGAGCAAGTCTGGGGCTGCGTCTCCTACGGATGAGGATGCGGGCCTTTCCTTAGGACGCTGGGAGGCTGGCTCTCCTGCCCCTACCCTCGGGACTGGGACCGCGCAGGGGAGGCGCGGGCTCTTGCTAGTTGAACACAAAGCCGGGAGCCAGGATAAGGTGGAGTGGAGCTGGGCGAGCCTGCGGATGAGGCAGGCGCTGTGCAGTCACCTGGCGTCTCATTTGTCCCTTTAAAGACAGGAAAGACCGAGCTGGTGCAGCGTGGCGTTCCCACCTTCCTTTCCACCGCAGAAGTCCGTGCTTCCCTGAAGGCTACACTCCGCAGAGCGCACCCCAGGGCCCGCAGAGGAGCAGTGGGAGGTAGGGAGGTAGGGAGGTAGGGAGGTAGGGAGGTAGAGAGGTAGGGGTGGGGCAGGAACAGTCAGCTGGCTCTCTGGGAGCCAGCGAAGGGCGGAAGGGGCCTGGGCACTGAGGCTCCTCTGGCCAGCTCCGAATCCTGAACGCACAGCAGTAGTGACAATAGGGCGTTAGGGGTGACAGCAGTCATCTCCAATGGCCCGTTAAGTCGTCGGAAGCAGAGCGTGGCCGAGGGATCCGGATCCCCTCTCCCTTCCGCCCACTCCCAGTGGCTGGCTGGAGAGCCAGAGTCTCAGGCACACGCACACGGTGCTCTGCACACACACGCACGCACAGACGCTCGTCCGAGTTCTCACAAGATGCAGATACATACAGCCGTCCCCTCGGCCCTCGCGCGTGTCTTTGGATGGGCGTGCTCTCTCTCACCCGCCGACGCACCGCACGCCGGCGCAGCCGCAGGGAGAAACGGACGGGCGCTCAGGCATTCTGCCGGTGCTTCCCGCACTGACTGCACCTGGAGAAATCGGTCCGAACCGGCCCGCCGTGCTGCTGGAGACCAAGGACTCCCGCTAGGCTTGTCTGGTCTCGAGAGACGACCCGGGGACTGCTCGCCTCCCCGCGCTCCCAGATCCCGTCTGGAAAGTCTAACCGTGACCTTCCCAGCCACCCCGGGTTTGGCTCTGCCCCTAGAACAGGATCTGCACAAAAAAGGGCTGTCAATGGGCTGTGCCAGAAAAGGGGAGGCTGGGGCCCAAATGGCTCGGGGCTGCTGATTCCAAAAAGCCAGATTTCTTCACTGCGGCCGTGTAAACCTAAGCTTGGACTTGGGGGTGGTGTGTGTGTATGTGTATGGGGGGGGGGGTGTTCTCTAGGATGAGGTGCCCTCCAGCCCAGGCAGTCAGGCTGGGAGTGTCTGTGCGTCCTTGCCGATCGCCCGCCTCTCTGCAAAACTCCCAGAGGCCAGGGCTGGGTCTGCGCCTCCCGAAACCTGGCCCGGTCCCAGTTAAGACGGGCCATCTATCCGCATTCATGGAACAACGTGGAGGGCTTTGAACATCCATAAACCTTTGTTTTTAATCAGAGGTTGAGAGCATTCACCAAATTCTCGGCTGGATCCCGCCCTGGGAGAGATGGAAATAAACCTCGTCCAGCGCTTGAGGGGCGGAGCCTGGAGGCGCATGGAAACGCGCTCCTTCCCCCTGCTTGTCCCCCTGTCCCCGCCCCTCACCCCCTGCCCAGCACCTGCAGAGCCTCCCTCGGAGCGGACCCACTGTCCTTCCTCTCCTTGGAGCTCTCCCGCGCCCCTCTCACTGCAGCTGCCGCTCACCCCCACCAGCTGCACCAGCACGGCCGGAGCCGGCTCCCCGCCGCCCACCCCGCGCCGGGATCCCCGCGGGTGTAAAACGCAGAGCCGCGGGCACCTTTGTTTCTTCTTTATTTGCGGATATAATTATGCGCCGCACTCTAAATTAGAGATAGATTTTTTTTCTGATATACATTTCATCTGATTCACCACGAGCACACACCACACGCACAGGAGAACAGTTCCACAAGATGAGTTTGGATTCCTGGAAACCCGCAGGCACGCCAACCCCGCCGCCGCTGCTCGCCTCCCGCCTCTCCTCCGAGGGAAACCGCCCGCCCGGAACGGGCTCCCCGGCCAGCCTTTCCCCGCCGCGGGGTTGAAATGTCTCCGGAATGGGAAGCGCTCTGGCTGGACATGGCTGGACGCTGCAGATTCCGAGCACTGGATGGATGCGAAATGTCCCGCGAAGGTCAGGTCCCTGCGCCTGCGAGCTGCTCCCTTCTCCCTCCCTTCCCACCCCCTGGGTGACAGGGGCCGATGTCGGGGCCCCGTCCTGGAAGGACAGACAACCCGGCCCACAAAGGAGCCCCCCTCCTCCCCTTCGACACCGGGGTGTTGTGGCAAAGAAAGGACAACAGAAACGCAGACGCGATGGATTGTGGATCCCTATCCCCGCCCACCCCCCCATCCCCAATGATCAGAGACTAGGAACCAGAGATGTTTGAAGCTTGGCTTCCCAAGCGTGGCGGCCGGGCGCCCGGGGCTGTGGGGGCGGCTGGGGGGCGGGGGGCGGGGAGGGGGAGGAGCGCGGGAGCTCGCCCCGGCCGCCTAGTCTTCCGCGTTGGTGCCGTAGGCCTCGATGAGACCCTCGAGCGAGTGCACGAAGCCGGACACGCTGCAGATGCCGCCGATGACGAAGATGGCGACGTCGAAGAAGACCTGGTGCCACAGCAGCTTGCGCCAGAGCAGGCGCAGGTGGAACAGGCTGGGCAGCAGGAAGCAGAGGCCGGCGCCGGTGAGGCTGCCCGTGAGGCCCATGAGCAGCGCGAAGTGCGGCACGTAGATGGCCATGAGCAGCGTGAAGACCACCAGCGCGCAGCGCAGCGTCAGCCCCCACGACTTGAGGCGGCCGTCGCCGCCGTAGCAGGCGGGGAAGAAGGCGCGGCTGCCCTCCTGGAAGAGCGACTTCTCCAGCACCTCGACCGCGGCGAAGAAGGGCAGCGGGTAGGACAGCAGCGCCTTGGCCACCAGGAAGATGTTGACCACGGCGCGGATGGAGCCGGGCAGGTTGTCCGTGATGACCTCCTTGGTCTCGTCGGCCCAGGTGAGGTAGGCGACGAGCGCGAAGAGGCCCTTGAGCACGCAGGCGGCGATGTGCGTCCAGTTCATCATGCAGTGGAACTCGCTGGGCCGCTGCATGTTGCCCTCCAGCGAGGGCAGGAAGATCTGCGACGTGTAGCTGAACACGATGATGCCGATGGAGATGGGGAACTTCTTGACGTCGATGTAGAACTTGACCTTCTCCCAGGCCCAGTCGCGCGCCCGCGACAGGCAGTAGGCGATGACCAGGATGTTGATGACGAAGTGGGCCAGCGTGCACAGCAGGCTGAACTTGGACACGGCCTTGAGGTTCTTAAGGAAGGCGCAGGGCAGCAGCAAGGCCGTGGCGATGATGGACCAGGACTTCTGCGACACGGGCAGCCCGGGGAAGCTGTTGTACATGAGGTTGCCGCTCACCACCACGTACAGGATGCAGGTCATCACCAGCTCGATGATCTGCGCCACGTTCACCACGCGCCCGCCCAGCGTGGGGAAGCGCGGGGCGCAGCACGCGTTGGCGATGGCCACGTAGGAGTCCCGCACGCGCACCACCTCGCCGTCCTCGTTCTCCTCGTACAGGCAGGCGATGAGGATCTTGCCGGTGTAGCAGCACACCACGGCGGCGAAGATGATGAGGAACAGCCCCAGGTAGCCGCCGTGCAGGATGGCATAGGGCAGGCCCAGCACGAACATACCCTGCGGAGCGAAAAGGCATCTAAACCCTGGGCCTGAGCTGGGGCGGCCTTGGGAAGAGAGGGCCTGAGCCGTGGCTTCAGGCTACATACAGCACGTAGGGGGCGCTAAAGAGAGCGAATCCAAATTAAAGGGTAGGCTAAAAGAGGGGCGCAAAGCGACTGAATGGGGAGCTTGGGGTGTTGAGTCAGAGATGGAGACGGAGATGTGTAGAGAGAAGGAAAGGTGTGCTAATGGCCGAGAGGAGTGGAGTGGGCTGAGTGTGAGGTCAAACCGCAGGGAAAGAAGGGGGATGTGGAGACACCTGGGGATGCTTCCTCGGGACAGAATCAGAAGTGGGGACTTGGGAGGCGAGAAGGTGCTGGAAGGGCCGTAGTTAGGAAGGGCTTTGAGAAAGATAGAGAGCTGGGTCTGAGCCCCAAGTAAGAGGGGGCGCAAGATTTAAGGAGGGGCTGCGGCGGTGTGTGTAGAGGAAATCTAATAAGGGAAATGTGGGTGCCTGGAGGCTGAGTTGGAGAAGGAAACGTTAAAGGCGGCAGTGGGAGGGGACAGAGTGTGGGCAAGCCACTGGGAGGCGGGAACTGAGAGCTTGAGGGCAAGGGGCTGTGCGCATGAGAGTCAGAAAGCAGGGTTGGAGGTAGGGAGTCTGGGGCCCGGCCCTAAGAAAGGGACTAATGGGAAGAGTAGAGGCCAGCAGGATGGTGGAGTGTGAGAGGCCAGGTCACGTGGAATGTATAAGGAGAAGCAGTGGTCGGGCGGGTAGAGCTGTGGAAGGGGGTTTAGAATCCCTATGGGGAAGAAAGCTAACGAAAGCCAGGGTTCCCTGGGTCCGCGGCCCTCAGCCCCCCCGCCCTGGCCTTCTTCTGGGCCCATGGGACGAGGCCTCCGAAGACGCCCCAGCGAAGGCGCAGGCGGCCATGGATGCGGGAGCAGCCCCCCGCTAGCCGCAGTGCCCGGTTCCGCCTGGCCCTCCCGCCGGGCCCTGGAGAGGGAGGCACTTCGGGACCGGCCACTTAGTGCGCAGGGCCCCGCAGAGCCCCGGAGAGCCCAGGTCCTCAGGCAACCTCGCCGCGGCCTCCGTTCCCTGGAAACCCACGTTCTGCGCCCCAACGACCGTGCCCTTTGGGGACGCCGTGGGGGAAAGCAAGCCGCAGGGCCCGAGTGCGCCTAGGGCTTCGGCCTCGTTGGCCCCCAGAGCCGCAGCCTGACCGCCCGCGTCAGCTCCCCGCGTTACGGTGCTGACTTCAAACCCGCTCCGGGCGGAGGAGTCTGGCGCCGCCCGGCGGAGAGAGGCGGGGAGGGGTGTTGACGGCAGGGGTGAAAAGGTGCGGGCTGTTCAGAGCTTTTAGAAGCTGCTTCGCATGGGTCACGCTCCGCTCCGGAGGAGCTGGGCTCCTTGCGTTGTAGCCGGGATTTCGGGCGAGAGGGGAGAATCTGTGCACAGGTCACGCTGGGGCCCCACGGACCATATGAGCGCGTGTGGGTATGTGTGTGCACCTGTGTGCAAACCGGGAGCGGGCTGGTTACTGTCCGCACGAGCGCATACCGTACGTGCGTGTGTGATATGTTCAAGTAGGGTTATGTGTGTGCTTATGGGTTTCTGTGGGTGTCTGTGTGCACAGGCAGGTGTTTCTCTGTATTGGAGGCGTAGGGATGAGGCAGGTGCGTTTGAGGATAATCTCGTGGTCTGCACATAGATGCATGTCGTGTGCACCTGTGCGCGGCGTTGGCTCCCGGGGGAGGACGGCTGTGGGCATGTGCGCCTGCCGATGTCCGTGCGCGTGTACTAGTGTATGCGTGTATGTGTGCGTGTATGCGTGTGTGTGTGTGTGTGTGTGTGTGTGTATGTCTCGAGGGAGGGCACTCCCAGCTCAGCAAATTTCCCCTCTCCTTTCCGCCCCCAAATGAAGCCGTGAATCCATTCCGGAGTCCCGCGCGATGCAATCCTGCTTTTCTTTCTCCCTCACCCCTCCCTGCTCACCCTCCTGTTTCCCTCCCTTTTGCGGGGTTTGAGGGCAGGTGTCTCTGACCTAACCTCAGTCTAGCTGTGCTGCGGCGGTGGGGCCGCAGGACGTGGTGCGGCTCGGGGAGCGAGACGCCTGGGGGCGTCGATTCCTCCCGGGAACGGGGAGGGAGGGGAGCTTCCTGGTATTAGGGGGCTTTTTTGCGGCCCAGGTCGCCAGGGGACTCCGCGAGGGAGAAAGCCTGGTGTTCGGTGCTGAGTGGGGGCGGGGGGAGGCAGAGCTGGGAATCCCGCGCTCACCTGGATGGCGTTGGTCACGTTCCAGCCCGCTTCCCACGCCGTGATCTTGGGCTTGTCGTGGCCGCCGAACTCGCCACCAGCCCCCACGGCCTGGTCCTTGGAGCCCGAGGGCGGCAGGGGCGCGCCGTCGCCGCGCTGGTAATGGATGTCTCCCTCGACGGGCGGCTCGGCGCCCTCGTCCCCGCCGGGCTCGCCCTCGGTTTTCAGGATGTCCATCTGCAGCCCCTGGCGGTGCTCAAAGTCTAGGTCATCGCAGTGCGCGAACCCCACCGCCTCTTCGTCGGTGGCCGCCTGAAAGCCCATCCTGGCTAACATGCCGCTCACCTTGGCCTGGGACTTGTTGGACACGGTCGTGGCCACGTTGGTCAGCTTGCTGCGGAGCAGGGTGGCCATGGCGGCGGCGGCGGGGCGCGAGGGAAGGACAGAAGGGGCTGGAGACGCGGGGAGCGCGCGGCGAGGCGGCGAGGTCCAGGGGAGCGCGAGGCCGCTATCTTCTCTGGCTTTCCCCGCGGCGCCCCAAGGCGCCCTGGCTCATGACCCTCGCGGCTGGCGGTGGAGGCTCGCTCAGGGCCGACCCGGGGGGCTGGCGGGCGGGCGCGGCGGGGCCGGCGGAGCGGCGGCGAGCGCACTGCGGAGCTGCCGCGGGGCGCGGGCTGGGCTTCGGCGGCGGCCGCGGCGGCGTCAGAGCAGCTACGCGAAGCTGGAGCGGCGCCCCCACCTTTGCGCAGCCCAATGCGCTCCCGCCCCTAGGAATCAGGCGGGGGTGGGGTGACGGGGAGGGGAAACGCCGGAGGCAGGGGGATGTGAGGAGGGGGCAAGGGGAAGGGAAAGGGGGCACTCGGGAGGTTGGAGACGAGGGCAGAAGGGCGTCCGGGAAGGCAGCGGGAGGGAGCGCGCGAAGAAGGGGTGCGGAGGGCGCGGTGGGGGCTGCAGTGCTGCATTTCTGGGGGAGGTGCTAAGCTCGGAATCTGGCCCTTCCTACCCCGCAGCCGCAGGGAGGGAGGGGGCCCAGGCGCGCTGGTTCTCATGGTCCCGCGGTCCCGCGGTCCCAACAATCCCCTCCAGAGTCCGGGAGCCTTTTGGCCCCAGATTCTCTGGCCAAGGACAGGTCTAGATACGCTGAAAGGCAGCAGGACAGGGACCCGTTGCTGCCTGCCCGGGCCGTCTGGGGGGTCGATCTGCCTCCCTGGCACCCATCACACGCACTTAAACCTGGCCTCAAGCCCCCTTCGGAAGGCGGAAATGTCGGTCACGGATTGCTCTCTAGAACGCTTAGCCCGGCTGGCGACTGTCTCCGCCTGTCCAGGATGCTGCGATGGAAGCAAATCTCCGGGTCGCTCGCCGCCAACCGCTCTCCAACTGTGTGCAGAATGGAGGCGAAAGGTTGGCTTTTCGCTTTCTTTTCGTTTGGCGGGTCTGGAAGGAGGCAGGATTTGGCGAGGGCATCGCTCCACAGCCTCGCGGCGGGTCTGCGAATGCCCACGGCGCAGAGGGGCTGAGCCGGTGTCCAGAGCGGGGACAAGACGCGCTCGCGGCGGGGCCAGGCGCGCGGTGCGCTCCGGCTTTTGCTCGCTCGGCGGCTGCCCGGCCATGAAAACCTAGACTGCTCCTGTTGAGTGGGGTGTGCGTGTTGCGCGTGCAAGAATAAGAGACAAAGAGCGACCCTGTGTCAGATAGTGACACGGGCTGGCTCTGAGTGGATTCCCAGGGTGAGACTTGGGAACCGTGTTTGTGTAAATGTGTGGTTTTGTTCGCATTTGAACCTGGATGTGCACAGAGCTTGTGTGCTGGGTTTCGCGTGCACACGTTTCCGAATGGATTGCCTGCGTTTGTGCCTGTGTGAGTCCTTTCTTAATTGTGTCGCCCTGTGCATCCGCCGCTCAGTATGGGTCTCTGTATGTGTTCCCAGCTGGACTCTCGCTCAGACCCTCCTAAGCAGTGAACAGCACCCTTTGCCACCCTGCTGCCCCAGCCTAGATGAAGGAGCTTTAGCGGCTGTGAGTGGAGGCCTGGGGGAGGGGGCGGATCAGAAGGAAGAAAAAAGGCCCCTGGGTCTGTCTCTCCCATCCTGAGGCCCTGAGTCTGGGAGAACCCCTATCTCCTCCCCTGCAGTATTTCTAGATTAGCTCACGTCAGCGCACAAGTAGGGCGGCCTGAGGGCTTTGACCAGGCTTCGGAGCTGCCAGGACAACAGCCCCTCTCCACCACCACCACCACCACGAAATCAGTCCCCTCCCCCTCCCCTCTGCCTTACAGTCTCCCAGAATCTCCTCTCCAATTAGGAAACCTCTGCCACATCGGACAGAGATGTTCCTAAAACCTCCCAATATACCTTTTAAATTCCCCCAAGAGCCTGTTTGCAGAAAACAAAACCGGAACCCCCCAACCTGAAGCCACCCACTATGACAAAAAAAGCTGTTCATAGAGACCTTCCCAGACAGATCCTCAGAGTCATGATAGAATTCCGTACAAAGACAGGACAGAGATCCTTCCTCCCCACCAAGATTCTCTCCTCCAAAGAGGCTTTAAGATAGAACCAATCTCCCATGCCAGAGATTTGCCCTTGCACAATGACCCTCCCCACCCCAGTCCCCAGGTTCTGGGGAGAGAGAACCTTTTCCCCAGATTTCTATAGACAAAGATCATCACCTCCTAATTTGCATTCCCTCCACTTCTGCTCCTGGTGAAATTCTTTAGGCACCCACCAGATGATCTGGGCAGAGACTGGAGTTCCCTAGTGCTCCCCATACACATCCAGACCTGAAAGGAGCCATCGAGGCCTTCTCTGACAAGTGAATCAATGGCATACATATATCAGTTGGTCATTGCCAATCCATGGATTTTATAAGGGCCCAAAGTATTTAGTTTCTTCACTTTTCCTTTATGATGATCATTGTTGTAGGACCCAAGGTGGACTGTGACAGTCTTTCAGTAGTGAGGAATTCATTCATTAACCAGTCATTCGGCAAACTGTCTCACAGCCCTACTGTGCATGTGGCTGTCTTCTGGTGGTTGTGGGAATCACCGAGATACCCAAACATAGGCCTGCCTGTGTTCTCCACCCCAATGCTTGTGTCTAGGAGGCATGTCAGAGAGCTTGTAGTCCAATCATCCTTTCTTTAATGCTCAAACCAACCCGAAAACCTCCTAGCAGAATCTCACTTTCATACTTTCATCTTCAGTGTGCAGATCAGTAAGCCCGGGCCTACCAGTGAAGTGTCCTGCTCAAGGTCACAGAGAGCCCAGGGCACAGCCAGGCCTTATAGGGCCCAGGAATCCTGTGCCTTCCCTTCCACAACCTCGTCTTGGCCTTCTATCTCCTCTCCAGGCTTATTCAGTGTCTGGTTACTTTGCTGTCAAAAAAGATGAAATTCAAAATCAGATTCCAGTTTGTTTGTTTGTTTGTTTGTTGTTTTACTATAATTAGATGGCAGCCAGATTCAAGTGTTTGGTTTTTTTACTGTAATTCGATGGGGGAAGAATGCCTCTGTTTACCTTCTTTCCCGAGCAGCCAGCTCAGAAGCAGCCCATCCTGTATCGGAAAGCCATGTTCCGTCAGATACTAGCTGTGTGACACTGGAATAATTTGCTTTTCTTTCGTTCCATTTCTTATAAATAAAATGTGAAAATAACCTCACATTGAGAGGATTCTATGAAGGTATTGCATATAAAATGCTTAGCATGTGCCAAGTGCCCAATATGCAGTAGCAATTATTTTATTGTTGTTGCTGTTGTTATTGTTATATCCAATGGCCATTTCTCATTGTTTGGGGGGAAGTCTGTGTGCAAGAAAAAGCCTGTGATCGGTGTGAGAGTCAGGCGGAGTTGAACTATACACTCTTCTGTCTTTGCTCCACCTCCCTGTCCTCACCCCTCTATTGCTGCATCGACCTGAAGGGAGAGAAACGGGTGTCAGGAGTAGGGCAGAGAGCAGGGGACCTGGCAGGCAGCCCCAGGAGACAAGCAGGACGACCTACCTAGCTGGTAATGAGTTGAGCTGTGCTCTAGGGAAACCATCAACCTCCAAATTCTCCTAAAAGCTCCTGTAGGGGCACCCTCAGGAGAAGAATTTGCAGCAGCTTGGCCCCCTGAGTTGAAACACAACACACAACATGCACATACATACTCACCTACAGAGAATGACAAGCCAACTGACAGGTGCACAAAGAAATGAGGCCAACACACAGATTCAAGCACACGGGCAGATTTACACAGATTGACAGAGCAACACGACACAGGCCAAGGACAGGCCAGCACACAGACAGACACACCCAAGATTTTCTCCGAGACTGCCTGCCACACAAAGAAACCAGGACGGGCACCCCTCGATCCATTCCCATAGGCAGAATCGCTGGGGAACAGGCTTAGACACACAGCAGTGCAAGGACAGGCATAGACATGGAAAGTCACACACACAGTGACAGATACCCAGACACAGGAAACCACACGCACATATATAATTCGCACTGAGACCAACAGTCAGGCACCCACAAATGAAAGAATACTCCCATATGATCACTGAAGGGGAAAACAAAGTGAGGGAAGGGGGCAGAGGAGACATGAAAGGAACACACTGGACGAGGGTGCAGGGAGACAGAGAGGACATGCCAGCAGAGGTGCCTGCCAGCAGGGTACAAAAGAGACAGAGGTGCCTTGGCCTTCCTCTTGGTCAGTGCCAGGACCCAGATGTGACAAAGGAATTGTAGGCTGGGTGGCTGTGTGGGGAGGGAGCTGGAGCTGTCCCTGCTGCTGATCTATGAGGAGTTGGGGCAGGGGCTTTCATCCTAGGGCCAGACAAGGTTCTACTGTCTTGGGGTGGGAGTGGGGGATGGGCTGCCTGAGAGGCAGTGGGTGAGGGGCTCCTGGGACTCCTGCCAAGCCCCATGAAGCAAGGACTGTATTCTGGATAAGTCCTGCAGCCTGGGCCCAGGTGAGACGCACACCCCTCTTCCCACAGGAGATCAATCTCTCTGTTTTTGATGCCTTCAGTACCCAAGGGGTTAAACGCCTGGCTAATGGAGGTGGAGGCCACTTTGGGGGAATAAATAGGGTTAAATAGAACTGGGCTTATCTCCCAGAGCAGGCAGCAACATGGGGGTGGGGCACAGAGCCCTTGAATTAATGGCCTGGAAAGCCAACATCATGAGCATCATTTCGGGGCTGAATGATCACAGACAGGGAACCCTCTCCCCCCCGTTTCCCTTTCCAAAGCAAGTTCTGTCCATGGGCTTTTTCCTGCTGTAAGGACAGGCACTGGCTCTAGAAATCATCCTCCCCTCTAAGCTGGGGTATTGGTGAGACTTCCTTGCAGCTGCATGCCCACCTTGCCCCAAACCCAAACCCAATTTCCTGATCCTGTGCCCACAGGCACAAGGGAGGAGAGGGGCAGTAAGGTTGAGGGCTCCAAGTGAGCAGCCCAGGCCCAGAACAAAAACCCCGATTCTTCTGCCTTTGGTGAGAAAAATCAGGTGGGACCATGGAGGGTGTAGGTGCTGCCTCTGCTGACTCAGGGTGAAATATGGTAAAATGCAATAATGACTTTGTAAATAGTAGCAGTTTACCCAGCTGAGGTAGTGAGCAGCCCACCTCTGGACACTTGCAGGTAGAGGCTGGATAGCCTGTTAGAGATTGTGGCTGGGTGAGTCCTGCCTCAGGGCAAGGGAAGCTGGCTTTCTTGACTTCTGGGCCTCCCGAGTCAAGCCTTCCGTGCACACGGTTCTAGGAAAGGCCAAAGGAGCAGGGGACATGGGGACCCAGGCCTGGTCCTCAGAAGCCTTTGAAACTAGGAAAAGCTGCCTGGAACTGAGATAGGGGCCTGGACCAGATTCAGTGGGTTAGATCAGTGGTTTCTGCCCTCCTGTTATGCTGGGAAGCAGGGAGCATGGTGACTTCTTTCCCCACTGGGTCCCTAGCACATGGTAAACACTCAATAAACATTTATGGGGTTGAATTAAATTGATGTAACAAAACCATTTCCCTCCCCCCTACCCTGAACATCTAGTATCATTGGTTGAGGAAACACACACAACGGCCAAAATCCAGCTCTGAATTCTGAGTTCTGTCACTCTTCCAAACGGATTTTCCTTTGTGCTCACATCACCTTCTACATAGTTGAAAGCCAATCACACATACCTGTGTGAGATGTGACTTTTGTTCAGAGCAGGCTTGGGGTGTACACTCAAGTTCACCACTCTGCACCCCCAGGAATCTGTGAGTCACTGGTTATAACAACTGGAAGTGACAGTGTTGGGGAGGCTGTGACTCCAGTGAGCCCTGTCATAAGGACCCTGGACTCTAGGAGTGCACAGGGGCTGTGGGCCTAATCTCCTGGACCTGCAGACCTGTTGGTGCAGAGCTAACCTTTACTGAGCCATCTTTGTGTGCCAAGCACTGTTGAGCACTCTGGATTATCTTCTTAAATTCGCACAATCCTTAGGTTAGTCCATTGTCATTTTAGGAAGTTGCAGGCAGGAACTGTAGCACTGAAGATGGGGAGATGGTGATGGATGGGCACAAGCAGGGGAAAGAGGGAGGTTGGAGGGATAGTTATGGGGGTCGAGGTGTTGAATTATTTGGGCCAGGGAAGCAGGGGGTGAAGGATCAAGCCTTTGCTGGTCAACAACTTCCCTCGTGCAGATCTAAGATAACCTGCCTCACTGAGTGCTATAGGCCAAATTGTGCCTCCACCTTCCCAAATTCATTATGATGAAGCCTTAGTCCCCAATGTATTTGGAGATAGGGCCTCTAAGGAAGTGATTACAGTTAAATGAGGCCATAAAGATGGGGCCCTGGTTTGATCGGATCAGTGTCAATAGAAGAAGAGATTTCAGAAGAGAACTCACTTGCTCTCTCCGACATGTGAAGGCACAGTGAGAAGGCAGCCGCCGTCAGGCCAGGGAGAGAGTCCCCACCAGAAACCAACCTGCCAGACCTTAATCTTGGACTTCTAGCCTCCAGGGCTGTGAGAAAATAAACGCCTTTCTTGTAAGGGACCTAGTCTGTGGTGTTTTGTTACGGCACTCGGGCTGACTAAGACACTGAAGGCTTCTGCCAGCCCCTGACCAGCACTAGCTCAGAAGCCAAAGATTCTTCCAGGTCACAACCCCTGTGGAAATCTGATGAGACTGAAGATCCTCTCTCCAGAAACACACACAAAATGTCCTGCCATTTCAGATCCTCTGTAGCCCAGCGTGATATGTCCCTGGCCTCCAGCCTCAGAGCTTAATGTAGAACTTGTGTTCTCTTCCAGTCCTGTTGAGAGCTGGATTCAGGTGAGATATCAACGTGAACATTTAACAAATACTTATTCTAGGATAAGTGCTGTACGTGTGTTCCCTCATTATTGCCTTACAGCTATCCTGTGACTTGGGTTGGTTTCATGCCCATTCACAGATAAGGATGCTGGAGTACAGAAAGGTTAATTATTTGCCCAAAGTCTTGCAACTAAATAATGGCGGACCCAGGATGCAAACCCCGGATCAGAGCTGCCCTTATGACCTCAGCTCTCCAGGTGAGTCTGCCAGGAAGGCCTTGGGCCTCAGGCACCGGGGAGAGGCTGCAATCCAGATCTGACTGCCACTGGCCACACAGATCTCACGTCTGTTCTCTCTGCACTGACCGCTATAAGTGTCCACCCAGGCGACCCTCACGTTCCTGTTGACCACATGGGTGACTCCTCTGGCACAGGGCAGGTATACAGCAGATGCTAGTGGATTTCACTGAAGTCTTGTGAGGTCTGGCCTCTGAGGGCTGAACTCTGTGTCCTGGGCTCTCCGGCCTCAAGAATACATGGCTCTTCCCACAGGATGGCTTAGCCCTGCATGGCTCATAAAGGTTCCTGGGACATGAATTGTTTTCTAACCTGGGGTGTGTGAGCTCTCACCCAGAATTAATTAATTTTATATTATTTTATGTCTTAAAAAAGTCTCCCGGCAGATTCTAGTTCTCCTGGAAGACCAAATGCTGCTCTCATTGTCATGGGTCTCATGACAAAAGAACAGAGGGGGGCTACATGCTGAAGCAGATAGAACCATGCTCGCTGTGCAAGCGGCGATTTAATTTTAGCAACACATCATCTATCACATTAAATGAATTGTGTTATTTTGAAATTTCTGATTTTGTAGCTTTCTTTCTATCACACTGGTGCATGGTCTTAGCTTTTCCAGCTATATGGAGCTAAAAGGATAAGGTTTATATTTAGCTTTATGTTTGCACATATTTTAGTAAAATTGTAATAAGGATAATTTGTCAAATGTTGGGAGGGGGCTGTAGATTTATTTTCTCCCTTTAAACATGGCTCATGTATCACTCAAGTGTGAGAAGCATGTGTTTAATTCATTCTGACCAAGGAGAAAATAAGCTTCACACATTGGCGCCCCACACACAGCCCCTGCCACCTGGACTGGTCCCCATCCGTGGGTCTGCTCCCCCACTGTTGCCTTCAAGGGGAAATATGACAGCGTAATGAACAGTTGTACGACGTGGTATAAAAAGGCAATTAAGGGAACTATTGGACTGGGACAAGCCAGTGTGACCTGGTTAATAGCTCTGAGCCGAGCTGGGCTGTGGGGAGGAGGAGAGTGAGGAGGGGGAGGGGCTTTACAGTGAGGGGCTCAGGTTCTTTCACCCACTGCCTGCCAGGTACCCAGGGCAGCCAGGCTGGCCTCATGATCAATGGCTCCAGAGGCAGCTTGAGGTTGGTTCAGATTTCAGCTCTGGAGCGAACTCTGCCACTCCTGGGTGAGTGCCTGGCACAGGTGACTCGGGGTCTCTCAGCCTCAGTTTACTCATCTGTTAAAAGGGGATAAAAATGATTGTCCTAAAACCATGTCTTGGCAGTTCGAGGAAGGGTTGGGACATTCATGATTAATCTGGGCAGTGCGCAGAGTTGTACGTGGAGTCCAGAGGAAGATGTGGAGGAGGCTTTTAGTTTGTGTTCAAGTGGGATCTTTTAATACAACATAATCTGTGGGAGTGTGTATGCAAGGATGTGTCTGTGTGTGCGTGCCTGTGTTCTGATCAGCTCATCAGGTTCCCCCCCGCCTCGGGATGGGATGTGAGTTCTTTGACCGGATCTCTGGAGTTGCCCATGCGGTCATTCATCCTGAGGTGACTCCTTCCTCTTTGGACTCTCTCTCATCTCTTCAGCTGCTCAGTACCTGTTCTTTCCAAATGCCCCTATTTGTGAACTGCCTTTGGCATGTGCCACCCTTTAGGATGGAGAAAGATCTCCAAAGATAAATTAAGTGTGTGTGTGTTGGGGGGACACAACAAGAGTAAACAATAAGGTATAGAATGTGCTACCTTTTGTGTAAAAAAAAAAAAAGGAAAAGACAGTGTGAATATGTATTTGTTTACATATTTGAACTTGTATTTGAGCCAGTGGTCGGCAAACTGATTAGTCAACAGAGTGGCAAACCGCGGCTCGCGAGCTGCATGTGGCTCGTGAACCGCAGTTTGCCGACCACTGGTGTAGGCAAATGGAAGGCTACTTAAGAAAATAGTAAGAGTGCTTAGGGGAGAATCAGAGGATGGGTGTATGGGAAGCAGGCGTTGGAGAAAGACTTTCCACTCTACACTTTCTGCCCCACCCAGTAGCTTCCCAGTGTTGGTAGAAAATTAATGAAATATCACAGGAAAAGTTGGTAGAGGAGCATCCAGCACATAGTAAATGCTCAATAAAAAACAGCTATGCTTGTTGTTGTCTCAATTGGAAAAGCTCTGGGTTTATATGTAACACCTAGCACAGTGCCTGACACAGAGGAGATGGTCAATAAATGTTTGTTGACTGAATTAATGAGTGAAACCTTACTTGGTTCCATTATCTACTATCTGTGATTTACAGTAACCCTTCTCTGGGCTTCAGTTACTCAGCCAAATAGGGATATGATTCTGCCCCCGTAGTCAAATATATGCTTTGCAAACCATGGGAACTGGTTCCATTCACCTTCACCCTACTCTCACTCATCTATACCCGGCACTTGAATCTCTGAGAATGGGGTGGGGGTGGGGGAGATCCTGTCTCCAACATGTGTTTACCCTAAAACAGGAAACTGGTGCTGCATATTAGTCATCAAGGCCCATATTCCCCTCCCCACAGCCTCAAATGGAAGAGGTGCTGAGAGCCAGCCTAGTAACACAAAGGAGCAATCAGGCGCCCTTGTTGCTCATTAGGGTGGGCTTGGTGATTGGCTGAGAAGCCCCAGGCTGCTCCTCATTCAAGATGAAGAGGGTCTGAGCTAGTCGACTGTAAACCCAGTCCCTCAGCTTCTCTCCAGCGCTGGATCCCAAGGAGGGGTTGAGGGGACTCTGGGAGGCAGGTATGGCTCAGAAAGAGACCCTGTCACCCAGAGCCATGGGGCCCTCCAGGTCTATGTGGTGGCATCCCCAGCCACTGAAGGCTGCACCTCTGGGCATGATGCTTACCTGAGAGAGTTCTAAAGCCAAGTCTGGCCTTCTCTGTCACCCAGCTGCCCTCACCATGAAGCCCAAACTCATCTGCTCCCCAACTCACAACCACAAGGCACTGTGTGTCCTCACCGCAGCGGGTCTGAACAGCCTCCTCTCCAGCAGTTCCTCTCTGTTCCCAGCCTACTCCGCTGACTCTCATTTCTGTGGTTCAGAACGCACACTGGAAGGCAGGCAGACTTCTTGCCTGCCACCCCTAGCCCCAGTAGCCACTACCAACTCCATCCCTCCTCCATCCTGGGAGGATGCAAGGGCGGCTGACAAAAGACTTGGAGTTTAGAGAAACAATTTTGAAAAGCTCAGGGCTTCTGGGAATTTACCTCATGCTTTCTGGTTTGAGATCAATAGGTGAGGAGATCACCAAGCCCTTAATCAAGTCCTTCAGAAGATGAGCTGCAACTAGGTATTAACTAAGCATTCCTTTCCCTCCATTGGCTTCCAGCAAGAGGGTGGTTTCTTATTCAGCATTTTCTTGGAGAGAAATTTTCTGTATCTTTTTGCTTTCTTTTCCCTTCCTTTTCTTTTTTTTTAAATTTCATGTGGTTCAGAAAATTTTTAAAAATATGTAAAATGTGTAGAGTGGAAAGTCTTTCTCCAACTCCTGCTTTCCCCATACACTCATCCTCTGATCCTCCCCTAAGCA
Source organism: Antrozous pallidus (assembly GCA_027563665.1). Classification (NCBI taxonomy): domain Eukaryota; kingdom Metazoa; phylum Chordata; class Mammalia; order Chiroptera; family Vespertilionidae; genus Antrozous; species Antrozous pallidus. Next base: position 78,482,166 of record CM050518.1, read on the forward strand.
CTCTTACTGTTTTCTTAAGTAGCCTTCCATTTGCCTACACAAGTGCAAATATGTAAACAAATACAAATACATATTCACACTGTCTTTTCCTTTTTTTTTTTTTTACACAAAAGGTACTACATTCTACACCTTATTGTATACTCTTCTTGTGTCCCCCCCCCCCACACACACTTAATTTATCTTTGGAATCTTTTACAAAAAATATAGAGATTATTCAGCACTCTAAAGGAGCTGAGAATAGATAGCTCTCTAATTATTTCTCCTTCACTCTTCATCCTCTAAAGCTCAGATATGCCATCCATTCATCCATCTATGCATCCATTCATGTATTCCTTTATTCAATCTTCACCAAGCCCTGATGCTGTGCTAGACCCTCTGTAGGGTGGGGTGGTGGTGGCAGAAATGAAGTAACCCAGTCCCCTCCCCTCTGGTGCTCCTCGGGCTCAGAGGCTTCAGGGAGACAAGGCTCCCTAGAAAGCCATGAGTGGAGGAGAGGCATCCATGACTCGCTCTTTAAAAAAATATATATTGATTTATTTCAGAGAGGAAGGGAGAGGGAGAGAGAGAGAAACATCAATGATGAGAGAGAATCATTGATCGGCTGCCTCCTGCACACCAGCAACTCAGGTATGTGCCCTGACTGAGAATCCAACTGTCACCTCCTGGTTCATAAGTCGATGCTCAATCACTCAGCCACCAAGGCCAGGCCCTGGCTCACTCTAGTTGTATATGACTTATCTTTTATATGCCATTGATCCGGACTGGGTTTTTCTCTTCTCTTTAGTGCACAAGAGTTACCAGTCTGCCCATCAGGATATCTGCAGGAGTCAATTTCCCCCATTTTAGAGCAAAGATTTTTCAATAAGACTGGGGAATTTCTAAAAATCTCTAGCAAGGGTGTCTGAGCTTTCTAAAAGTAAATTCATCATCAGAATTTATATGGCTCACCTAGGAACAAGCAAAAATTTACATTATGTTCTTAATATAAAAAAACACACACACACAGAAAATGATGCCCAACTGAGCTGTTGATTGTTGAGGGGCATAGAGGCAGAACGAGCAGATTCAAAATGTGCCTGAAATTTTGTGAATGAAACGTGCTTCATTACATGTGCGTGGGGTGCAGATAGTATGCACATGTTATGATCCACTTTAAAATAGTGCATTTAGTATTTTCAAGTTGTAGAACAGGTTATAGCAGCACCTATCCTCTAAAGCCCCCTAGCTACCATTTATTGTACACTTCTGCTCAAACACTGTCCTCGCAACTTTATGAGACGAGTATGACTATCACCACCACTTTGTAGGTGAGGAAACTGAGGCACAGAGAAGTTAAGCACCTTGCCCAGGCGGGGGGCGGGGGAGGAGTAAGGGACACAAGTGGGTCTGTCTCATTTCAGGCCCTGTGCTCCAGCCGCTACATGTACCATCCCCTGAGAGCCCATGTCATCTCTCTGGGCCTCCACCTTTGTCATCTGTAAAACAGAGATAAAAACTACATCAAAGGACTGACTCGAGGATTTAGGGACAATACTTGTAAAGTATGGAGGTCACTGCCCAACACGCTGCCATTAATACCATCTAAGATTAATATCAAGCATGCTCCTATACTCAGGCTGCCAGGAAAGGACCATTCTGAGCAGGGGTCTGAGAAGACTGTGCGTGTCTGCAGCCAAGAGTCAGGGACAGGTGAGCTCATTGCTTTAATAAACTCACCTCTGTGTCTCCGCCCTCTTTCCTGGCCCCCTGGACTCCGTTCTCTGCTGAACAGGCCAGGGTCCCTCTGGGCAGGGGAGTCTGTTTTGGTCCCATTTCCATTACACACTTGGCTGAGCAGAGGGGAAGGGGAGCCAGCGCCCCCGGCACCAGGCAGTAATTAATTGTCTATTTGGACTCCTGCTGCGGTCTGGAGGGGGGATGTGGGACAGCTCCCGCCCGGGCATGGCTGGCTGATGCTGAGAGGAGAGTGTCTCTGCTCATCCTGCCTCCACTGTCTCCTCTGAATCCAGGCCCAGGCCAGTTGGGGAGGGATCATGGCAGAGTGGAGACCACTTCTGTCCGCTTTGATAAAAGGACTTTGCAGGCCTGGCCAGTGCTACCTCTGTCTTGAGGCTCTCTTAAGGTAGTAAGTGATGCTTTGCTTTCAGTCAAGGGAAAAGCATCCGACACTCAGAGTTTTGGGACCTGGGATTTGTTCTGACTTTTCCATCCTGTGGCTATGTGACTTTGGGCAAGGCATCTGCCCTCTCTGAGAGTGCAACCACTTTCCTCCTCTGGGGCAGAGGGGAGGCTGTTAGAGTGTAACAAGTGTCGACTTGAGCTTTTTGTACCTTTCTCTTGGAGAAACCTGCTATCCTCCTCACTTTATAAATATCCTCCTTAATACGTATGATACGGGTGGGGCTAACCCTGCAAACCCCAGGAACAGCGATGTGACCCAGGCCTAGACATCAGATCCTCTGTGAGGCTTTTTTTGTCTAGCACAGTGGAGGAAAAAATTCCTCTGTTGCTTATGACCCAAAGAGGCCTGGATACTACAATCGCTACCTACTATTGAAGATAGTAGGCATGAACTATAGACATAATGTAGCTGATAGTATTTTGCAAGCCCAAGCCACATGGTAGATCTTTGAATGAGAGCATCACCATCATCACCTGGGCCTGTAGGATACAGGGATGAGTTTACCTGGTCAAAGCCAGAGCTATGGGAATCCCTCTTGCACCAAACACTGGGAACTTGAACCCCATCTCACTCCCAGGCATGTGTCTTGGTTCTCACCCCCCAGTGTCTGCTCATCCAGCCCACCCCTCTCTGTACAGGACATAAACTGAGGTGGCCCTGGGGCACGCTGGACCACTTCTTGTCCATTTTCCTGGAAAAAGGCTCACCCCTCTCCTCCTTTCCTCAATTCTACCCTTTTAGACACACTTCCTATTGCGTGTCTTGGATTTCTGTTTCTCCATGGCACTGATTACCACCTGATCTAATACACATTACAATTATTTATCTTCTTTATTATCAGTTTTCCCCAAGAGAAGGAAGGACCATGAAGGCAGGATTTTTTCTATGTTGTGCACTGGTGTATCCCAGCTCCTAGAACAGGGCCTCTCACGTGGTAAGGGCTCAATCAGAAGTTGTTGAATGAGTGAGTGAATGAATGAAATTTGCTGCATGGTGAAGGCTGTGCTAGGGGGAAGTACAGGGACACAGGGTATCTACCCCAAGGGGACTGAGTTTGGGGAGGCTTCCTGGAAGAGAAACAATCCAAGATTTCCACAAGATTCACAGAATGAGGTTGTGCCTCCATTTAGCCGCTTGCACACAGGGCCACTCTTGAGCAAGGTTGTGGCTCAGTGGGTGATGTAGATATCTCCCACTTATGTAGGACTTACGTGGGGCTGTGAACAATGAAGACAGCAGAAATAGTCCCAGCCTCTACATTCTGGTCCCATGGGTGGCATGAGGTTTCCTAGTTCTTTCCACCTAAGTCCAAATTGGCCCCTTGTATAGGTGAGGGGACAGACTATAGCTGTTAGGAGCTGGGGAAGCAGGCCTGACATCAGCAGTTGTGCAAAGTGGCTTTGAAGGGGAAGGAAGACCAATGAGGAGGCAATCTTCCAGGTGGCAATGAAGTTGGATCTGGGGTGATGGCAGAAGGGCGGGAAGGAGGTGACCTCCATGCTGGGGACTGACATGTCAGCAAAGCCAGTCTTAATCCCTGCCCTCATGGAGCTTGTGATCTGGTGGGGGAGCTGTGTGCATGGAGAGCCAGAGAGGAGAGGTTCAGGGGCAATGACAGCCATTGCTGGGAGCATGACCCAGTGGAGAAAGTAGAGGTACACAGTGCTCCTGGAGGAGCTGACAATGCATCGTATTCCCACAGGACAAGGAACAATGCCTGTCCTTGAGGCTCAACTCATGTAGTACCTTTTCCAGAAACTGTCGCTGGCCTTTATGCAGAGACACATGCTTTCTTCTCCGCGATCCCCCTGTTTCATATCACTTGGGACATGGCTGGTGGTACTTACTTAGGTCTTTACCAGCCCCAACAGATGGGCCCTTCCAAGTCTATGGCCCTGACCCATTTGCCTCTGTCTCCATCCCACAACTGCAGCTCCTGGTGCTGGCAAAGAGTCAGTGTTGCTGTGTTGTCACAACCCTATCACAGATCTTAGGTGAGCTTCCCCTCAAAGCAAGGACATGGGTGCATGTGGTTGATTTGGGAGATGATCTCAGGAAGCAGGTGAGGAAGGCGGAGGGAGGAAGCCAGTGGAGGAAGGGCGGCTAGTAAGTGAGTTGCCCACTGTAGACAGTTGGGCTCTATCCTCTGAGGAATCATGCAGAATGAACCTCAGGATTGTCCCACCAAGGGAAGGGGAGCCTGGAGTATTGGTCCACTGACTCCAGTCTCATAGGTTGAGGGTCCCCATCCCCAGCCCCCAGCACTTCAAGGTTATGTGGCACCAGGAAGAGCCTTCAGGGTGAGAAGAAGAGGGGATCAGGTACTGAGATGAAAGCTGCCAATGGCCCTGAAACTGCCTGTGGAGCCCGGAGATGAGCTTGGAGGTAGCAGAGGGAATGTGGGGCAGGACATCAACGGCCTGCTACCATCCCACTTCCGACTCCCAGCACTCACCCAGCCACTCTGCAACTTTCTGAGTCAAGCACAGCTGCAACACTTTTCTCTCATGGGGCCCTGGGCAGGCACCAGCTCATCAAGGGGGCATATATGTTGTTCTAGTGGAGACCATGGACCCATAGATCAGACCCAAAACCCTCCCTCCACTTCAGCATTGGGCAAAAGGCTGCAATGGTGCTGTGTGTGCAGAGACATGCTGAGGCAGCCCCTGAAATGACCCCAGAACAAAGCCAACCTTGCACTCCCAGGAGCTGGCCTCTGGGCAGCTGGGTCCCTCATAGCGGGGTCTTTTCCATGCAGTTCATCCTGTAGGAAGTTGCCAAGGCAGATGGTGGGGCTGCCCAGGGAGACAGGCTGGGTTTACCGAAGAGCAGTGGCATCTGACTGCGCACACTCAGCTTCCAGACAAGGAATCCCATCCAGATGGAGCTGGAGGCTGCAGCAGATCCTGCTGGCCTGGTGCTGCCTTCCCAGGTCAGAGGCTGAGGGCGGCCCTGGAAGGTGCCTTTGAGTGCAACTGCTGGCTCCAGTCTGTGGCCCCAAACACATTGTGGAGGTGGGGACTTCGAAGGATCAATCACATTGATTAGTCACCTCAAGGGCCAGAGAGAACCCTCACCGCTCATTCCTCAGAGGGCTTGAGCCCCACTGTCCAGAATTGGGGGAAGGCTGAGATGTGTCATGTGTACTGAGAATTGGTGGGAAGAGTGGGAGGAAATCCTCAACTTCTGAGGCTAGGAGTTAGCGGATCAGTGCTTGGGGATATGGGCAGGGCACTGACCATGCCTGTTACATCACCCTCTCCATCTTCCCTCCCCTTTCTCCTTTCTTCCTCTTTTGCTTCCTACTTCTCACTGCTAGATTCTTACTGTGCCTTATCTTCTCAGCATCTTTTCCTAGGGTGCCTGGAATCCAGTGTTTATTAAAATGTGGTCCCTCGACTATCCAGGATTCTTTAAAAAAAAAAAAAATATATATATATATATATATATATATATATATATATATATGTATATATATATGTATATATATTTCAGAGAGTAAAGGAGAGAGAGAGATAGAAACGTCAATGATGAGAGAGAATCATTAATCATTGATCAGCTGCCTCCTGCACGCCCCTCACTGGGGACCGGGCCCACAACCCAGGCATGTGCCCTTGACTGGAAGCAAACCCAGGTCCCTTCAGTCTGCAGGCTGATGCTCCATCCACTGAGCCAAACCAGCCAGAGCTATCCAGGATTCTTGTTAAAAATATAGATACAGGGTCCTGCCTCAGCCCTAGTAAAGCAGAACCTTTGGTTGTGGCCTGGGAATCTGCATTTAAACAATATCCCAAATGATTCTGATGCGCGAGGAAGCTGCTGCTCTAATCCACTACATCCCAGTGGCAACAGGGATTTGCTGGTCAGTTCTGGAATCTCCAGGCCCCGCCCTGGTCCCCACCTGATCACCTGTGTCCTTGGGCTTGGTTGGCACTGAGATCACCTCACTTCTCTGCAGGCTACAGCTACTTTACTGTACGTAGCATAATACCCAATTCATAGTTACACACAGTCATACCATTATTCAGGTGACTTTGTACATGACCAGACAGCATAATATAGCTATGCACAGACTCTGAGACAATTTTACAGTGTGTGTGCACACAAACACACACATGTCTCACAGTAAGCCACCAAATCACACACAGCAATGCACCATCTCAAAGTAACATGGCACGCAAATTGTCACAGCATGGAAAAGGACACTTTTGAGCCTTCTGGTGACGTAACTTCACACTACACAATACAGCTGCACAGCAAGACAGAAACACACACACACACACACACACACACCAGCAGCACACATGACTTACATTCTTACATACTGCCCTCAGAGAAGCACAGACATGGCCATCCATGGTCCTGGCCATAACATAACACATCCTGCTGAAATAACACGCCATCTTACAGCCTCTCTGCAGCCCTGTAGCACACAGTCCAACTGGACTGATTCAGCCACAGCCAGACAGAGCAGGGCAGGCATGGGGCTGCGATGAAGACGATGCCAGGGAAAAGGTTGGCTTTGTTTGAACAGATGTCTGCTAAAGGAGCTGGGGTGTTATTCAGCCGCTTTCATGAGCTGTCAGATTCCAGTAGCTCCAAGCCTGCGGGATTCATTAGTGGCCCCAGAGCACTTCACACTCTCCACCCTCACTGATTTTCACTTCCTTGCCACAGCAGCCAGCCGCCAGCCCCACTGCCAGTGCCCTATTTGAACAAGAAGGGCAGAAGCCAAGCAAATATTTGTGTCTTCAGGCCTCACTTGGCACTACTTGTGGAGGGGTTTCCTTCTGAGATCTAGACTAACCCATTGCCAGGCAGATTTTGCTCGGCTTGGCCTGGCAGGAGGTGGGGGCTAGGCTGAGACCTGTCCGGGACCTCTCCTATTATGCTGGAATGATCCTTCTCCCTCTTTCCCCACACTCACCACACTGCCTCCTCCTCTGTTGACAGCTAGCCTCTCCCAAGAGTGGCTCACACCAGCTGTCTCATCTCCCAGCATCTCCCAACCCGCTGTAATCTGGGACCCACTCAGCATCCCCCAAATGCCTTCATCCGGGGCTGTCATCCTCATGCTCCACAACCACTTGGTGGCCTTCACACTTTGGGCTGAATTCTGCCCTCCCACATCTGATAGAAGCAAATGCCCACCTCCTGCTTCTTTTCCTGCCCCTTAGCTTGCCCCTTCCCATTTCCCGCCCCAAAGCTTTCTTGGCTGCTGTCCTTAGGGCACTCCCCAGTGCTCAGTCACAGACGCTCTCTAGGTGCTCCCAGAAGAACCTGAGAGCTCCCACATCCCATGCCATCTAGGACCCCTTCTGTTAGTGGTCAAGTGCAGTGGCTTAGAGCACTACTCCCTAGATTGTCTTGGCTCAAACCCTTGCTGTGGCATTTGCTGTCTATGTGGCCTTGGAGATGTTGCTTTGCTTTTGTGTGCCATGGTTTTCTCATCTGTAAAACGGAGGAGGGAGGTGGCAATGATAACTTTTGGGTTTTGCAATGGTTAAATGAGTTGATATATGTAAAGTGGTTAGGACATGCCCAATACATAATAAATGCTGGATAAGGGCTGACTGCTATCATTACCGTGACATGGTGACAACTTGCACACCTGCATTTGTAATAAAAGAGAAATATGCTGTGGTAGCTAGCCTCATGGAATGCAGAGGGAAACAAAGACTAACAGATAGCCCCCCCAAACACAGGCAGATAGGTCTGAGAGACTCCCAGTTTATGAACAAGCACAGTGGTGTCTCTTTTGCCCTGTCCCACCAATAGGATATTGTGAAAGTGACAATATGTGACTCCCCAGACTGGGTCAGGAAAGACCTGCAGTTTCCACCTTGCTCTGTCTCAGACCACAGGGTCTGGGGGTAGCCAGTTGCCCTGTTTCAAGGACACTCAGGCAGCCCTTGGGAGAGGCCTTTCACCAACAGCCAGAGTTAATTCGCTCTCCAGGTGGGTGAGTCCTCTTGGAAGTGGATCTTCGGTCCCAGTCAAGCCCTCAGATGACAGCTGACATCCTGACTGCAACCTTATTGAGACCCAAACCAGAACCTCCCAGCTAAGCCAATCCTGAATTATTTTTTATTTTTAATCCTCATCGAGAATATTTTTCCATTGATTTTTAGAGAGTGGAAGAGAAAGAGTGAAAGACAGAAAGATATCGATGTGAGAGAAACACATAGATTGATTGCCTCCTGCACACTCCCCGACCAGGGCCCGGGCCAGGGAGGAACCTACAACCAAGGTACATGCCATTGACTGGAATCAAACCCAAGACCTTTGGTCCCCGGGCTGATGCTCTATCTACTGAACCAAATCAGCTAGGGCCCAATCCTGAATTCTTAATTCACAGGAACCATAAGAGAGAAGAAATATTTATTCTTGTTTTAAGCTACATGTTTGGGATAACTTTTTTTTTCATACAGACATAGATAATATACCCACATTTTCCAACTCAGCACTCTTAAGAAGTGACAAAAAAACAAGATTGTTTTATACTATTATCTCCATTGGAGAAACCTGCCCAGTCTTCATTCATACCTTTGTTCCTCCAATTGAACCCTTAAACTCTATCCCTTATCTTGATGAGGGACAAAGGTTGATGTATGGCTTGAAGGCAACATAAGAGTTTAACAAGTGGGCACTTAACTTGTCTTCAGGAAATACATGGACTTCTTGAGATTGTCAATGGAATGTATATGCAGGGGTATCCTCTGAGGAGAGTCCATAGTTTCAATGAAATTTCCAAAGGTGTCAGGACACTAAAACATCTAGAACCACTGATCCAATGCAGCACCCATTTAAAAGATGGGAAGACTGAGACTCACCTGAGATTGTCCAGTAAGACTGTATCAGAAGCAAGACTGGGAACCACATGCTGTGGGAAATGTTCTTCTCTGCACTAATGCCACATACAGCATAACCTCACTGTTCAGAAGACCTAGTGGACTGTTTTTTTGTTTGTTTGTTTGTTTTTTGCAGAGATGTAGAAAGCAAGACATAAGACCAAAAAGATTCAGGGGAGCTTTTATAGTAGAAACTTAAGGATTAGATGTTAGCCCCAGGTGGTTTGGCTCAGTGGCTAGAACATTGGCCTAGGGACTGAGGGGTCCAGGGTTAGATTCTGGTCAAGGGCACATGCATACTTGATCCCCACTAGGGAGAATGTAGGAGGCAGTTGATCAATGATTCTCTCTCATCATTGATGTTTCTATCTTCCCTCCTTCCTTCCTCTAGAAACCAATTAAAAAGAAAAAAAGAAATAAAGGGAGAAGTGAAGGGAGAAAGGAAGGAAGAAAGAAAGGAAGGAAGGAAGGAAGGAAGGAGGAAAAGAAGGAAGAAAAAAGAATGAAGTGATATTTGAGACACTCAATGAGAAATGGGAGAAGGAATGAAGAGAGCATGCAGAAGGACTTCTGGCAACAATCAGGATCCAGAGAATGTTGGAGACCAAAATTTTGTAGGAACACTTAGCACACCAAATATAAGAGCCAAGAGTGAATAGGATTGGATAAAGCCTGGGCCTCTAGCAGAGAACTAATGCATGTCTTCATTACCATAATCTTTCTAGAACCCAGCACCATGCTCAATAACAATGCATTGGATCAATAAATGAATGAGTGAGTGAATAAATGAGGGCAGCAGCAGGACTCCCTGGAAGTCTCTGTGGGATAAAGCAGGTGGAAAGAGAACTTTTTATATGCTATCATCCATTAATACCTGCTCTAGAGATAACACAATTAACTACAGAGAACAGGGGTTGGAGAGTGGGTGCATAATGGGGGCCAGGGTTCCCTGGGTGACAGGAGGAACTCGGGGGCAGGGGCTGCTGAGAGAAGGGAGTCCTGCTGAGGTAAAGGGGTCAGAGACAAGCTTCAGGCCCTGCTGCTTTGCCCTGAAGGCTCTGTGCAGGCCCCTCCTCAGTGGAGGGGCTTCTCATTGTTTCCTTATCTCTGGAAGCCAGTGACAGCCCGTCATCCAAGGCTGCTGATCAGTGGCATTGTTATCACCCTGTGCCTGTCACCGGCCAGGGCTGTGGGGCTGTTCATTTCTGATGAACAGCACCTGAGCGCCAGAGGGAATCTGTTCCTGGCCTTATCTCTGGCCTGTGTATCCTGCTTGGGCTCCCTGTTCATGATCCCCGTGGAGCCATCACTGTGCCAATAGCAGTCCCTGGGGCACCCAGATAAGGCGTTAGCTGCCTATGCCCTGAGCACTGAAGTCAATGGCTGCGGAAAGGGCAGGGTCTAGGCTGGCTTCTCTGGGCCAGGTCAGCATCTCAGGGTATCTTCCTGAGGGCACTGTGGCAGCCCTGGCCACATCAGAGGCACAATATTTAGCTTGGGGAAGTTCCCAGCTTCCACACTGGCTATTGTATGACGTTACATGTCTTCATTTGCATACAGTGTCCTTCCCCTGCTGAACAAGGGAGAACACTGTGTCAGCTCCTAGGACAGCACATTGCAAGGCTTTCCTCTAAGGATGGGAGGGGAGGGAGGGGAGGATGGGGAGAAGAGGGAAAGGAGAATTCTTTCACAGGCCAAATAATGGTGTGCTATTTCTGGGCTTGCACTTTCCAACTTGCCCAGAGGTTGAAGAAAAGATTGACTATTTGGCCAAGGTAGGATGAGTGAGACTAAAATGCCTTCTGATCTTGGACAAGCAAGATTTGGGAGCAATTAGATATGTCACACCAATAGTGGCCAAAGAAGAAACTTGAAGGAAGTGACAACAATAACAAACTTAGCTTACTATGACATGCTCTGTGCTAAGTTCTTTACTAGTCCACACTACAACTCACAGAATCTATTCACAAACCTTGTGATATAGATGCTGTTATATCCTACACATTACAAATGCGGAAACAAAATATGAGGGAGATGTAACAACTAGCTGAAGTCACACTATCAGCAGATGGCATTGCCTGTGACTAGGGAGGAACTAGATCCCTGCCTAGCCTCCCCTCCATCCTACCCTCCCTGATCCTTCTCTGTCTGCTCTGAGTGCTCTTTGAACGTTTGATACAAAGCTGGCTGCCCTCTAATTAATTGGTTTATGTGTCCCCATGTTTGCAAGAGTAGAGTCCTACGTTCCACCTTTTAGCTTCAAAAACTCACTTAGATTTTCCTGGGCTGCAATCAGCCAATGAGTGCATGGTTACTCCACATGCTCTGGGGCAGATAAGGAGCTGATCACGGAAGGCCCCGGGTTCTGACTTGCTCCCCATGGTCACACTGAGGCTGATTCCCAAGTTGGGGTGAGACTCAAATGCATGCAAATGGACCTTTGATATTGTCAAGTATAAACTTATCTCAGGAAAGCTTCATGCACAGTACCTTTGGCTGATCCCATGTGAAAGGAGTAGTCAGAAAGCAATGTAAATCCAAGGTGCAGATTTGATTTTATTGTCAACTGTCAGTGATCCTCAGCAAAATGCCTCTTCTCCATATGCCACAGAGGCCCCACAATTTCAAACATGGCAGACAGCTGGCACACATCATTGAGTGTGAGTTTTCTCCATCTAATGCTCTTTGGAAAGTCAAGAAGGGCTTCACTGCATGCTAGTACAGCCCCATGTGAGTGTCTGAGCCTGAGGATGAAACTGGAGAAGGAGATGGCAGAGCATCTTCTATGGGAGAGCTTAACACCAAGCAAGAAGTGGGTAGATGCATGGCAGACGGGAGAAGGTTTGGGCAGCCTGGATAAGTGAGAGTTGCCACATACTCTAACTCTTTGGAGAAGCTCAGATATCCTTCCTAACACTCTGCACACATTGGCATTCTCAAAGACATACTTATTGAGCCACAGAACAGGGGGTATAACTTTTGGTGAGAGGAGACAAGATGTTTTCACAGCTCTTCCTCTCAATGCTTCTCCCTGATAAGCCCCTTTTGGGACTCTGCTCTGTTCTTATGGAGAACTTCTCTGACCCCTTCACTTCAGCAGGATGGTGCCCAGGGCCTCTTTAGGTAGAGGGAGGAAGGAAGAAAAGGAGGGGGAAAGAGAGAGCGAGAGAGAGAGAAAGAGAGAGAGAGCACGAGCGTGCAGTTGGGATGGTTTAGTGAGTATCATAGTGGTGCAGGGGTAAGGTCTAGTAAATTGACTTAGGGTATAAATCAGGAAATGGAAGAGGTATTTTGAAAAGAAAATTAATTCATAAATTCACAGGTAAATAGTATGTACCCACGAGCACATGCATTGCAGACACACACCCAGGTTCAGATTCTGGCTGGGTGATTTCCTTATTGTTTGACCAGCGCACTTCGCTTCAGTGTCTTTATCTGTCTGAGGACAGTTAAGCTTAAGAGATCTGTTTAATTACCAAGTTGACAAGTCAAGTAGGCCATTGGCCATACAAAGCTGGACCTCAGAAGCAAGAATGGGGCTAGAAAAATAAACATAGGAGCCTTTGTCTCTAGATGAAATTGAAAGCCATAGGAATGGATGTATTTCCTGTAGAGATTGGGAGAGAAAGATGCATTACTTTGGACAAGTTGCTTGACCTCTGTGTCTCAGCTTCCTTATCCTCAAAATAAAGATTATAAGAGTACCTATCTTGTTGGATTGTTCTGAGGGTTTGATTGAGATAACTAGTGTTCGAACCCTTAGGGTCTGATAAATTCTCGATATGGAAAATAATGCTATTACCTTCTCCCAGAACTTCAGGCAGATGTAACCAACCCCATGTTACAGATGAGGAGACTGAGGCTCAGAGAGTCTAAGGTCTAAAGGCTAATAAGCAGCACTTCAATGTCTACATGCGAAGTCCATGCCACACTGTCTTTCCTCTTATAGGGAAATACCATATAGACACATTTTTTTAAATGCAAAGGATAAACTATATAAGTTTGACCAGAAAGGACAAGGCTGATCCTCCAAATAGCAGTGGTAGGAGACTCTGGGCTCAGAATAAGGCGTGGTTGGGTGGCAACTACCCTGATCCATTAGGATGTTCCATGAACAAACCCCAAGTTATGTTCATGCCCACTTTCCCATCTCACACATTTGAATGCCTCCTGGGCAGTCAGTGTTTTTAGTGCCCCCAGCTCTTCCCAGTTCCAGAAGCCAATAAAGCAATGTCCACGCAAGGAGTGACTTAAAGCCAGTTCCATTCGCCTTCTCAGATGAGCCAGTGAGGCAGAAAATGTAGACAATAAAGAGAGTTAATGACAGGCTTCCCCAGCTGGCCCAGCTGGCCCTTGGGGACAGGGAGTCAATGAGCTGCTGTCACTGGTGTGCCGGCTTCTCGATTTCTCCATCTTCAGGATCCTGCACAGCTTCCTGCCCTGCCTTGGACATTGATTTCAGCAGCTAATGTAGAGAAATGAGACCACGTGGACTCTGGGGTGTCTCTAGATCAGTAGGGCAGGGGGAGGTGGGGGGAAGGCCAGGAAACTTGGTTCTCTTGGAGAATGATTGCATGACTTCGTCAGCTCCTTAAAAAAGAAGTTCCTCAGGAATCTCTTAAAGATGACATACAATGAGGTCCCTCAGAATTAATGGTTAAAAATACCACTAATAATAACTAACACTGAGGGTCATGATTATGTTGGGCATTATGCCAACTGGATTACATACAGTACCTCATTTAGTTCATACAACTGCCTTTCAATGCTGATGTTGTTAGTATTCCCATTTTACAGAAGAGGAGACTGAGTTCAGAGAAGTGGCATTCTTTTCCTAAGATCACTCAACATGTCCTTGGTAGATTTGGGATTCAAAGCCAAGCCGGTATGATTCCAAAGCCCAAGCTGGATTGCATTTCCTCCATACTTTGCCATGTAAGACAATAAGTCAGTTTCATTAATTTATTCAAAAATTATCCAGTGACCTTTACTGGTGGGGATAGTGGTCACTAAGCTAGGTGTCTACTACTTCCCTTATTTTGGGGGAGAGGGGCACACTCTTTACCACTAAGATCTCAGGTTGTGAATTCTCTTGATATTAGCTGAATTATATGGTTAACACTCTTGAGTTTGTGGTCAGCTAGAACGTCCAAATCTTTTTCATACAAACTGGAATCAAGTCAATAGTGTCTGGCCTGAATTCAGACAAAGCACAATGAATGGTCTCAAGATGCTCTACTGTCACAGGGATTTGGTATCCCTAGTCCAAAACAGAGGTATTGCATTTAGATTGGGTTCACTTAAAAAAAAATCAAGGTACAACTAATACATAGTAATGTATAATAACCTCAAGTATATTTCCAATTTGATCAATTTCCACCCAGATCAAAATAGAGAATGTTTTCCCAATCAGATTCCTAACCGACTCCCCTACTGCAGAATTAGTCACTTTTCAGTCCTCAATATCCACTATTACAAACCATTAACTTCTGCAAAATAGATTTTAAAGTGTAATAGAATTCTTCTATCCAGGATATTAAAATAGTTCATCTTTCCCTTTTTTCCAATTGCTTCTAAGCTCTGAAAGTCCATTTTCCTCCTGAGATTTGATAACATTTCAACGTCATGTTTTCTGTTTTAAAAATGCTTTGTTGTTGTTAATTATCACCTGAGGAGATTTTTTTAATTGATTTTTTAGAGCAAGTGGAAGGAGGGGAGAACAGGGAAGAGCAAGAGAGGAGAGCATGAGAGAGAAGCATCAATGTGATTGGTTGCAACCTGCACGCACTCCAACCAATGCCAGGGATCAAGCCTGCAACCCAGGTGTGTGCCCTTGTCCAAAATCAAACCAGCGACCCTTCAGTGCAAAGGCTGACAGTCCAATCACTGAGCAACAACTTCCAGGGCTATAAATACTTCCTATGTTTGTATCATTTATACTTAAGTATTTGATTCACTTGGAATTATTTGATGACTGCTCTGATATGAAGGTCAAAATATGTTTTGTTTTCTGACCAATTATCTTTGTACCATTTATCGACTAACTGCTCCCTTTAAATTAATGTTTAAATGTTATTTTATTATAAATTAGATTTGTATATGTAACACATTTCACATCTTCAAATTGGGATGTTAATGATGTCCACCCCACAAATGAGTGTGAAAATCAGATCATGGGAGATAAAGTAAAGCATTTGTCACTGTCACAATTCTGACACATAGTGGGTTCTCAACAAGTGTCAATTCCGTCCCTTCCACTCACTTCCATAGATACTTGCCCCATCTATATTTAAGGTGCTGTAACTATGGAGAAGGAAAACCTATCAACAAGACTGTCCAACAGCTGACCAAGGAGGTCATATGTGCACCCAGAAGTTAGATGATCTCTGCTCAGGACATTCATGGAGAGATTCTACTTATTTCCTGAGGCCTGCATGATGGCTCAACTACTCCCAAATGCCAGTGTTGAAACTGATGCCAGTGCATGATGAAATTTTCTGTGGCTCTTAGCCAGAAGTGAAAAGTAAAAAGAATAAAGTGAGTTTTTATAAAGCCATTTCATTTTTTAAAATATATCTTACTGATTTTTACAGAGAGGAAGGGAGAGGGATAGAAAGTCAGAAACATCAATGAGAGAGAAACATTGATTAGCTGCCTCTTGTACACCCCCTACTGGGGATGTGCCTGAAACCAAGGTATGTGCCTTTGACCAGAATCAAACCCGGGACCTTTCAGTCTGAAGGCCAAAGTTCTATCCACTGAGCTAAACCGGTTTTGGCTATAAAGCCATTTTAAATAACTATATCTATATAATAAAAGAGAAATATGCTAATGTGACCGTACCTTTGCTATGCTATCAGCCAATCAGGAGCAGGGGGCAGGACCACATGCCACGCGGCCCTGCCCCTCATGCCTCCATTGCCACTCCATGGGACACTGTGGGCCGGCTGGGACTGCCAGTGCATGGCATCTGCTCCCCAGGCTGCTCTGCAATGGAACGGGCAGTGCAAGGTGCGGCGGCACAAGCGGCAGCGGTGCAAGGGATGGGGCAGTGGCACACAAGGGGCAGGGTGGCAGCTCGAGGGGCGGGGGCCCTTTCTGGCACTGGGGTTAGGCCACATGCCCTGTGGTCCTGGGTGCCTGAGGCTGCCTGTGGCTGGAGCCAGCCTGAGTGAAGCTGGCCCAGGTCCTGGGTGCCTATAGCTGGCCAGAGGGAGGGAAGCCTGTCCCAGGTGTGGGGCAAGACAGAGGGCAGTTAGGGGCAATCAGGCCATCAGGGGAGCACTTAGGGGTGATCAGGCAGACAGAGGTGGTTAGGGGCGATCAGTCAGGCAGGCCAGTAAGCAATTAGGAGCTAGTGTTCCTAGATTGTGAGAGGGATATCCAACCACCAACAGTCAGACCTACCTGACGGGGTCCCTGATTGGAGAGGGTGCAGGCTGGGCTGAGGGAACACCCCCTTCATGCACAAATTTTGTGCACCAGGCCACTAGTTTTGTTATAAGATTATATCCTTTGTACTTTTTAAGTTATAAATTTTTCTGTAGCTTTTTAAAATTAAAAGATAAAGTAGGTAGTAGTTGATGTTCTTAAATGTCTTTAGTACTTGGCATTGTTCTTGATGTTTTAAACTTTATTGGTCCACAAAGGCCTTAAATGTTAGAATAATATCAATTTTAAGGTTCACTGCATTATTTAGGGAGTAGGACCCAATGATTCTAGTTTGATATTTTTTACCATTTTTCAGAGCACCTTACAGTTATATGGTAGGGGATCAGTAACTTTTGTGGGTCAAATGAATGAATGATGTGGTGGTGATGTTTTTATCATTGACTGGAAAGAAACTGGTGAAAGACCAAACTTGATGGGCTGAGAAGTACGGACCAGGCAAGAAATCCTTTCACCCAGCTGTCAGCACCTCGGACAGCTCAGCTATAATTATGTGGGTCTCAGAGGAAACCTGACTAAACACAGACAAAGGCTTTTTTTACATTATCTTTTCTCCGCTTCATTATTTAAACAAGCGCATCTTGTTAATACTCAAGCCTTCCTCTTTGCTCATTTAAACCTCCCTCTCAGATTATTTGCCTCACTGCCTGCAATTCCCCAGCAAAATGGCCAGCTCCAACCCGAGCTTCAGAAATGCCAATTTTAATTAAAAGTGCAATTTTCAAATCCACCCACAGCTCAGATGGGATATGGCACACTTGCCACCCTGTGATCTTTCTGGCTGCTTTGTTGATTAAAATGGGTGCTGCTTTAAGTGCATTGTCAAATCTTCTCAAAAACAAGGAGAAATTGACATTTACACCTTTATACCAGCAAGAAAGTGATATATTAGATTCACCCCTATTTCCACAAAAGCTTGCTTTTGGCTTAAGGGCAGCAGGAGGCCAACAGGTCCCTGGTGATATCTCTGTTTCGATATTTCAACCTGAAGGACTCTCTCTCCAGCTGCCAATGGTGTGTGTGTGTGTGTGTGTTAGTGAGTGCACACTGGGGGCAGGGAAAGAGTTACCATAATATACCATTTTCCCATTGAGTTCTTCACCCAATCTTTCCAGAGAGTATCCTTTGTGCTCATGTAAGAACTTGGAGTTTTTAGGATGATGGTTACCTAACTTTAGTAAATAAAAGAAAAAATATTTTTTAAATTATTTTAGCAGATTCCTTGTATCTCCTGGCGATTCTGATTCAATAGGGTTTGGGTAGTCCTAATATATGAATTTTAATAAAGTACCAGATTATTCTGATGAGGAGAGATCATACTGTGAGAAAATTTGTTCTAGCAATTTCAAGAAATTTTACCACAAGAGTCTAAGCTATGGAGTGGGCCAGGGATGCAACCTGTACAGGGAATCTAGAAGTGTGACTTGTCCAGTTCTGACATTAGCATTCTAGTATCCTCAGGCAACTCACTTCTTTGTATTACCTTTTCTCTATCTTTATAAATGAAGGAACATGTGATAGACAATGGTTTGGTACTCTTAATGTACACAGATATTCTGTAAAACAACAATAAAAAGATCAATCACCTGGTAAAAGATAACTAAGTGATATGTATTTTCTTGGGAAAGAAAATACAAATGATGAACAAATATTTGAGAAGTAATCAAGCTTAAGAATCACCAAGTAAATATAAATAAAAATAACAATATGGGGGTTTTGGTAGTGTTTCTTTTTTTAAAATATTTTTTATTGATTTCAGCAAGGGAGAAAGAGAGAGACAGAAGCATCAATGATGAGAGAGAATCATTGATTGGCTGCCTCCTGCATGCCCTCTACTGGGGGGAGGGGAGATCCAGCCCGCAACCTGGGCATGTGGCCCCTGTCCAGAATAGAACCTGGGACCCTTTAGTCTGCAGGCGGACGCTCCATCCACTGAGCCAAACCAGCGAGGGCTGGTAGTGTTCCTTTGTTTTTATTTGTTTTTCCTTCTTTTGCTCACTTGCTTATCATATTGGGAGGAGAAAACCTGTTAATCGATAACAGCCATTGTTGGAAAGAGAGGGGCATATAAAAATTCTCCTGCATTGTTGATAAAAGTGTGAATGACTACAGCATTTAGAAAAAGTAAAGTGTCAGAACAAACTCGATCCCAAGTACGGGGCATGCAGGAAGCAGCAGATTAATGATCCTTATCATTGATGTTTCTATCTCTTTTTCCTGCTCTCTTTCTCTCTCTGAAATCAATAAAAACATTTTTTAAAAAGGACATATGGATATAAATAATGGACATTTATTTGTTAGTGCAAAAATAGAATATTGCTTAAAAGTCTATCAACAAGGAACTGGTTGAGTAAATTATGGAACATCCAAATTGAAGAATATTCCACACCTATGAAAAGGATCTATTAGATCTGGAAGGACTGATCTTGAATAATATCCATAATATATTGTTATGTGAAATGTCAGGTTGCAGAGTAATGATATGAGCCCATTTTTAAAAAAGAAAAAGAAGAAAGCCCCAGATTGTGGTTGCATGTATGTGTATAAGCTTGGCATGGCATGTGAAAGAAAGCAGATAAGGCTATTAATGTTGATCTCACAGGATGAGATTATAAGGGGCTTAGAAAACTATACGACTTTATTTACTTCCAAAGGATATGATTTGTTCCAAAAGAATGTATTTTTCCTATAAGTGAGTAATTATAAAGTTGACTGTAGACTTAATCAAGAGCCAAAAAGTATTATGGGCTGGACTCAGGGATCACGCAGATCCCTTCCAGCTCTGACCACCTTGGAACAGTCATTTCCTGTCCCCACCCTGAGTTAAGATCAATTTATGTGAAGGATTCATAGTCATCCAGAACTACACCAGATCCTCATGTGATGTCCTCTCTAGTGCACTCACCTCAGAGCCCATATAGGAGAGACACAGGCCATTAAATTTCATAATCGAATTGTACCTTTAGATCCTAGCCCAGCCTGGGAACTTACAGGCAGAAAGACAAAGCAATGTTCTATATTTCCTCTGGTTCCTCCAGAGCATCACCTGGCTCCTTTCAAACCCGAGAAACTTACAACCAAGCCCACCTGGGATTCTCTGAAGACTGAACCATGCCGTATTCCATGGAAATGGTTTTTGGCGACTCTCAAGGTTTTCAGGTTTCACCTGGTACCACCATTGTGAGAGTTGTCTGGGGGTCCATATATGCACCCACAACAAAGCAGGATGCTGGCTCCATTCCCTGACAGCTGCCTCCAGCCCTCTCCCATCATAAGCATTCCAGGCTTCTAATGGGTGTAACTAGAATAATCTCCCTTTTAATAAAAATCATGAAATACACCACACATCTAGACAAATGTATGATATAAATGTGCAGTCATTTAATAATTCTAAACACCTGTGTAACTACCATTCAGATTAAGAAATAGGACATTGCCTGAAACTCTCCATGTGATCTTTCGAATCCTGCCCTCATCCCCTCCCTAGAATAAACCACAATTTCACCTGCTACAGTCAATCATTTCCTTTTCTTTCATAGCTGTACCACCTTTGTATGCATACCCAAACAATGTTTTTATTTTTCCCACTTTCAATTTAGTATAAATGGACTTATGTTGTATGTATTCTTCAGTGTCAATATGAGAAAGATTTATCCATGTTGCTATGTGTAGCTGTAGTTCATTCATTTTCACTTATGTATAGATAGTATTCTGCTGTATGATTACACCACAGTTAATCCTTCCACATTTAATCAGTATTTGGGTTGTTTCTACTTACTGGCTCTTACAAACCATGCTGGTATGATCATTGTTTGTATGTCTCCTTATGTTATGTACAGAATGTCTCCACACACAAAAAAATGGAATTGCTTCATCCCAGGGCTTGCATATCTCTCACTTTGCTATTTACTAACATCAGTTTACACTCCCACCAGCAGTGACTGAGAATTCTTAGTACTCCACCTTCTCATCAAAATGTTCTGGCTATGCATTCTCTTCTCAGAGTCTTTGGACAAGTTGATGTTTTTTCCCCAGAGCATTTCTTTTATCTGCTACTTAGGTCAGTGGTCAGCAAACTGCGGCTCGAAAGCCACATGAGGCTCTTTAGAGTGTGGCTCTTCCACAAAATACCATGTGCGAGTGCACACGTACAGTGCAACTGAAACCTCATGGCCCATGCACAGAAGTTGGTTTTCTGCTCTCAAAAGAAATTTCAATCATTGTACTGTTGACTAATTAGTTTGCTGACCACTGTACTAGGTGATCCTTAAGAACTCTTCCTCTTGGCAGCCTCCCCTGACTCTTTAAATCTTGATTCTGTGCCCCTCATAGTCCCATAGCACCCTACATTGTGCCATTCACAGTATATATTACACTATATCCGTGATGGCGAACCTATGACACGTATAGCCATTTTCGGTGACTCGTGGTCACATGCGGTCACATACAGAGAAGTATGGTTTTTTTCTCGAAGTGACACACCACCCAAATTATGCTCTTTTTTTTTTTTTTTTGGAGAATTTTGACACACCACGCTCAAAAGATTGCCCATCACTGCATTGTAACTTCCTATTATACACTTGCTTGCCTTACTCCCCACCACCACCACCCGCCCCGCAGCCCTGCCCCCCTGCCCACCCCACATACACTCCAGACTGAGGGATCCCTGAAGGCAGGGGATGAATATTGATATCTTGATCTAATCAGTGCCTGGCACACAGTAGGTGCTCAATATATGACTAATGAGTAAACAAGTGGAATCTATTTCTTCCCTCAACTCATGGCTCCCTTCAACCATTGGGAAGCCAAGGTGAGTAGTAAGACTTTTCAGAGAATTGTTGCCAAAACAATAAATAACAACTCTGTGGAAATTAATTGTCAGATCTGGCTTTTTCATTAATAGCTCATCAAAGTGCTGTGAGCTCCCAGGGGGACTCTTAAAAATAAGTAACAGATCAGCATGGAAGGAAGGCATCCTCTTCTCAGCGCACACCCCACCACCACTGATAACACACAAACAGATACACCTCCTGCGAATCGCTGGGCCTGGCCATTTAACACAGTTATTACCAACTCCCACTTAGTGAATTATGAGCAAGAGCCTCGAGAGAGCTTTCAAAGATTTTCAAATGGATGTTTAAAAGCCTGCAGTTGCTCAGACAGGATCAGCTAATGGCATTTATTACTTGGAGGATAGGGTATTTACATAAAGCTGGATTTTTATTATAATGGTCAGATGGTTCCTGAGAGGGAGAGTGGAAGGGAGAAGGAGGGTGAAGATGCAAATGTTCTACTTAAATTTTATTTGAACAGATGCTGTCAAACCTAGGGCAAGGGTTATGCAGGGTGAGCCTGGGGCAGCAGGGACCAGGTACAGAAAATGGTACTGGGTTTCCCTAGAGCAAGACAGTCAACACCCAGGACAGTTCATAGCATCTGTCATTGACTTGTGGGCAGGTACACTTTCAGACAACTTTCATTCTTACGAGGGTCCTCCCATTGATGATTTAGGGGAGGCCCCTCATGGATCCCAGCTATTATCATCTGAAGTGGGGATAATTCAGGGCATTCACTGTCTCTTGGCTTCATCAGTGGCTCTGCATAGCAACAGTCAAGGTGAAGATGAATAGAAGCCAATTGTTGCTGGCTTCAAGAAGCTTGTATTAGTTGTGCATTGCTGTATAATAATTACATTCAGATCTTAGAGGCAAAACCCAACAATTGTTTATTGTGATTCTGCTGATTAGGTAATTCTTCTGCTGGCCTTACCTGACTAAATCATTGTAACCAGCTAGTGGAGCCATTGGGGCTGGAGGGTCAGGCAGTGAGTATGAATTTAATGAAGATGGAGATGCCAGAGATGGGCCTGGAAGCTGTGTCTTCTAGGTGGGCATCACTGAGAACATTTTAGAAGCAGCAGCAACAGCATATGAGCAAAGTATAAATCAACCAGAGACTGTCTGAGCGCCATGGAGGGTGGTAAGTGGTTCCGAATGATCAGATATTAACTCTGGGGAGGTGAGTAGGACATTAGGAATTATGAAGGGGAATTGGCCTTTATTTTGTAGGTTTTGAGATCTAAGGTGATAAATATTATTTAAAATAATACATACCAGGAATACTACTGAACATATGAGATGCAGCATTAACTCATTTAATCCTTGCTATTATTAGCATTTTACACTTGAAGAAATTGAAGCTTACCCAAGGTGACATGGCTAGTAAGTAGTGAGGATGTGATTCAGAACCCAAGTAGTCTGGCTTTAGAAGTGGTTATTTAGTTACTATATTCCATAGCCTTTCTAGGAGGACTTTGAATTGGGAGTGGGACAAGTAATAATAAATGAGGCAGGATTACATTTTCATTCAGAAAAATGGGGGAGAGGGGAGATATGGAAATACTGGAAAATATTTCATTAAACAGATCTCTATCTATCCCAAACACCCAGAACTGTACCCAACATATAGTCGATGCTCAATAAAAGTGTACTGAATTAATTAATATCAGAAAACTCTAAGGGCTTCCACATTCCAAAATTATTTAACTATGGAGTAGTTCTTCACCATGATTCTCTCCCTATTGATCCTTAAGGAAGTGTAAAATACTCTATGGAACACAATTGAGCGTTAGAGTACATGAAACGAAATCAAACTTTTATTGTGTACCCACTGTGTTTCAGACACTAGTCTTCATCCATCCATTCATTCCTGGCTCCAGGAAACATAAACTGAGAGCTTGCCTTTCATCAGGTCCCCTACAAAGTATAGGAACAAAGGTAAGAAGACATGGCCCAGGCCCTCAGGAGGTGCCCAATCGGAGGGCAGTTTCTCGTTTTGCACAGGATTTAATTTTATGTCATTCTTAACAGTCTGGTGAGGTTTTCTACCTCATAAGAGAACTGAGGCTCAGAGAGAAGAAATGACTTTCCTAAGGTCTTAGCAGAACCAGGTGGAAACTGCTGGCCACCTGCATGATGGACACCTCTCCCCACTGGTGGAGGCAAGAGAAGCAGCGAGTGGCCTAGAGGATACCAACCCATCTAGACACCAGCATCCTGAATAATCTAGGACCAGGGCTGCCCTGTCCCTTCAAACAGATAAACTGAGGTTGTCACTGTTTCCTCCTGACCATGCAGGTGACTTCTGAGGCAGAGAAGCAGCTGACCCCAGGCTGTGACAAGGGCTTACCAGGCCACCCAGTGGGTGTTCCTTCCTATGAATGCCATTCCTCCACCAACACACAGTCATCTTGCTGTCAGAGCAGGTGAGGTGGTGGTGGAGCTACCCCCATTATCCGAGGCTCCCACTTTCTGTTGTCATACAGGCACACACATATGTGACTGCACACATATGCAGAGACATGCACAAATCATACACAGAGCCTTTACCACACATGCACACACACACACACATCCAGAACAGCACAGAATGGGCCCACACACACGGGTTTGCACACACATGCACAATCACATACCTTATAACCAATCCTCAATAAGATAATGCTACATTACCCTCACTCTGGAATGCCCCAAGCTTTCCTTAGCATCCAGAATTCCAGAAGTGGTTATGCAGATTGCCACATACTCACACTCTTGAATGAGACTCTTAGTGTGCTGGAGAACAACCAGTTAAAAAGATGGGGATCACTGAAATATGTCTTCCTTTATCAGCCTATTTTCCAACAAAACTGATCGACTCCAGCATGCTTAATTCAGATGAAATGCACGTTCTAAAGTCTATAAAAATGACTTTATCACAGTCAAAAAGGGAACGATGAAAAGAAATGAATGTGTGGGTGATTGAATACAGGATGTCCAATGACAGGGGATGGAGGATGCGATTGCTATCTTGGTTCAGCCTTGGCTGAGTTTACCATGCTCCCGGCAGCTGCCCCATCACTGAGCAGAGGCAGGACGGCCACAGAGCAAATGCTGCCCCCGCCACACCTGGCAGCCGTCACCTGGCACAGAGAATGGTTGGCTAGACTGGCCTGGCCACATCCAGCATTCTGCTGTGGTCAGTGCAGAGAAAGCATAGAATGCGGAACCAGGAGTCAGCCTGCCCTGTTTGGACACCAGCTTTTCTACATAATAGCTGTGTCCCTCACTTCTCCTTCTGGAAAGTGGGGATCATGATAACAAGGGGGATGTCACGCAGTTTGCTGCGGAGAGTAAATGTTGTAATGCACAGGAAGTGAAGCAATGGTCCCAAGGAGGCCGGCCGGCTGGTGGCTGGTGCCAGTGTTTCTTCCCATAAAGGCCTCTGCTGACTTTCTAGGCCTGTCTGGGGGCAACATGGGGCTTTTGATCCCTGGAGAAGAGATCACATTAGCCAGAGGAACCTTGCATGTGGCTATGAGAATGCCTTTGGCCCTTTCCAACAAGCCATAGCATCTACCTACTGTTCTATGACTTGGTAATAGTGTAGCCTCTGCAGCCAGCTTTTGGGGTTCAGATTCTGACCCTGCCATTTGCTAGCTCTGTGAATTTGGGCATACTATTCCACCTCTCTGAGCCCTAGTTTTCTTATCTGGGTGAGGGGGCCACCAACAATGTTTTTCTTCATAGGGCTGATGGGAAGGCTAAATGAGATAACTCACTGCATCAGGTGGCACAGCCCTGGGGTGAAGAAGGTGCTCAATTAACACCAGCTGTTACTCATCTATTGTCCCGATGGAATCTCAAGGCACCACTTCTCACCTTCTGACTCTAGATTTTATCTGCTAGGTTTTGAAGCAACTACCCATTCATTCATGCATGCATTTTTAGAAGAAACTGCCATTGAGTGTTGGCTCCGGGATGCAGGGATAAACCTGTAAGGCCTGGTCCCTACACTGCCTCACTCAGACATTCATTACATTCATTGGACAAATCTCAACCAGCTCCAAGCTGCTCCCGGCCCTGGGGACACAGCCAAGGAGAGAGTAAGGTCTCTGTCCTCTAGAGCTGAGTCCAGACAGGCAGACAGACAAGAAACCAAAGGGCAAGTCCAAATACAGCTTCCGGTGGTCACTGGTGTGAAGAAAATTGTGGTGTGGGGGGGCCAAATATGGCGGGGATCTTCCTTTTCCACGTCCAGCACGGAAAGAGAGATGAAACTGGCTCTGAATGGAGGCGGCTGGGGATTGAGAAATAAAAGAAGGAATAGAAGAAAGCTGGGAGCCGGGTGGAACGCTGCCTTCTCTCTGATGGAGAGACAGGGACTCAGTGCCCATGCCTCAAGTTTATTTTATACCCCCAAAATACCAGGATGTTACACCAAAAGTTAGCATCAAATGAGATTATTTGCATTCTTGAATAGGCCCAAGCATTCCTGGTGCTTGACTAGATTTACATATCAAAAGTCCCACTACCAACACCTGGGCAAAGGTATAGGCCTAGCTGATAACACGTCTGCCTTTTTGGTGAAGCGTGTACCCAGGGAGTTCAGCTGACAATAATTAAAGAAATGCCCATAAGCTTTCCCAGGGAGCGCTCTACAGCAAATGGACAGGGGGAGGACGTGGGGAACAATGGGGAAGGTCCTGTTGAACCCAGCAAAGTCCCATGCCTTCTTTACTTCTCAGGAGTGGTCATCAAAGCCCAATCCTGGGCTGTCCTCGCCTCCTCCTGCCTCCTCCTCTGCAGACTTGACTTCCTAGGTAGCTCTTTGAGTCTCTTCTCTCTGTCCCCCAGATCCACACCTCAGTCACAGTACCCTCCCTCACTGGCACAATAGCAGTGGCCTTCTCCCTGGTCTCCCCTCCCTGCCCTTCCAGTCCCCCAAACCAGAGGGATCTTTCTAGAACACAAATGTGATCAAGACATCCCTGATCACCTCCACCCCCAGGCTCCCCAGGGATCCTTGCCCCTGAGGTGGCCCCAGGTCCTTTGCCTGGAATTCAAGGCCCTCCGCGACCCGACCTCACCCCGCTCAGGCTCTGTGGACTCTCCTCCTTCAGGGTTCCTTCCGGACCCAAGGCTGGGTTTGAGGGCCCTGAGCTGGGGCTCCGGAGAACCTCTCCGTCTTAAACATGGGTGTTGGCACTGAACGAAGGAACGCACAGAGCGGACAGTACTGGGCATGGAGTCAGCAGACCCCGACCCCGGAATTTGGCGGGAGGACTGAGCAGAACTCCACACTCCTTGGACCCCCGCCACCCTGGGCAGGAAAGGGGGCCCGGCCGGAGGCTTGCGGCCCCGAGATCCCGGGGCACGGCGCTCGCCAGGGGAGCCCGGGAGCCTCGAGAACAAAGAGCCGCGAGCGCCTCGGGGGAGGACCAGGACTGGCCCGCCCCCTCGCGTGTCCCGGGACCCCAGCCTATGCGGCCTCCGTGCGCTCTGCGCTGGCCTGGGGACCGGGGGACTCGGGGAGGGAGGGTCCGGAGCGGGGTCCCGGGTCTAGGAGGAGTCCGCGGACAGGGCCTGTGCGCCGGGGGAGTGGACGCCCACCCGCCCCTCCAGCCGCTGCCGTCAGGGGCGGGCGGCCCGCGTCCTCAGCTCCCAGCTAAGCCACGCTCGCTCCGCGTCATCAGCAGCCGAGTCACAGCCCCGCTTTGGCTCGCCGGTCACGGGAGCCCAGCAGAAAACTGTCGCCAGAAAATGGGAGCGTCGCCCTGGAACAATGGCCGGAGGGGCGAGGACGCCGATCGCGGGGCCGCCGGGAGCGCCCCCGCCCGCCCCGCCCCGCACTTGGAGAGCCGGAGCGGAAGGGGGACAGGAGCTGGGGACCTGCGATCTGAGAAGGGCCCCCCAGGGCCCAGGGCCCTCCCAGCCCGGACCCAACTTGGACTATTTCCCGACATGCCGTGACCTATCTGAGTACTTGGGTTGAATGAAACCCAGACTCCTCATCACGGCCTGGAAGACCCGGTGCGCCCGGCCCTGCCACCCTCCAGCCCACTTGGCGCCCGTGTCCCTTCAGGGGCCGCACACGTTCAGCGTCCTCCTTCCTGCTCCTGGGACAAGCCAGTCCTGCCCCAGGTCTTTGCACCTGCTGTTCCCTCTGCCTGGAAAGCTTTGACCCACTCTGCATGGCTGGCTCCTTTCATCTCCACTTAAACATCACCTCCTTCAAGAGGGCCGCCCTCCCCTGGCCGGTTTGCTCAGTGGTTAGAGCGCGGCCCCCCCCCCCCCCGGCCCTGAAGGCTCTCGGTTTCCATTCCCGGTCAAGGGCACGTACCTGGGTTGCATGTTCACTCCCCAACCCTGTCGGGGGTCAGGGGTCGGGGGTCGGGGGTGGAGGCGCTTGTGGAGTATCTCGCTCCCCCTCCCTGCCTCTCTTCCATTCTCTCTAAAAATCAATGGAAAAACTATTCTCAGGTGAGGAATAACAAAATAGAAAAAAAGAAAAAGGAAAAGCTCTCCCTGACCATCCAATTGGAAGTGGAATTCCCACCCCCCTGTTAGTCTCTACGTTACCCTATTCATTTCCTTCTCTTTCAAGGCATGTATTTAAACTTGAAATTAGATTTTTATTTCTTTAAATCTTCATAAGAACAGGGGACGCCGTTTTCTTGTTCACGTCACAGGTTCTCCTGCATCTCTCTCCACGTTCCCCACCCCCTCCCCACCCCAAATCCAGCCTCAGGCTCTGAGCAGCTGGCGCTGTAGGGCTGTGCTGTCCAATTCCAGTGGAAACCAAGGGCGAGAAAGCATGTGGTCCCTGTGATGGTGACAAAGAGCATCTCACTCATCATCACTGCAGAAACTCCCCCTTAAATGCAGGTTAGAGGCCACACAAGCAAGGAACAAAGATCCCTAATCTATAATAATGAAAGCATATTCGACCAGACGACCTTCTGGACGAAGCCAGGGCTGCTAGCACCAGTCTAGGCACCACACATATTTTGACCCATTTATCTATCCCTCACAATAACTTCTCAGGAAAGACATTATCTTCACCCTCCTTTTGCAGAGGGGAACACTGAAGCACAGAGAGGTCAAGGAACCGGCCCTAGGTCACACCGTGGGAGTCACAGAACTGGGTTTGACCCCAGGCAGCTGGGCCTCAGTCCCAGTCTCCTTAACCACGCTGCGGTATCCTCACATTTATGGTGGACCACATAGATGACCCAGTAGTTGCAACCCAGTTGAGGTGCGTGCCCTCTCTTAAATAGGCCCGAAAGTTTTATAATAAAAATCATCTATGATGAGAAAGGTGAAGTCTTGAGGCAAGATCTTACGTACTGTCTGCTCACATGAGGATAAGCCACCTGGCCAGGCAGGGAAGGTAAATTTAAGGATTGAGCTCAGTGAAGAGGACTTGAGGGCTAGGCCTGCTCAGGCAGCTGACTTGCATATGCTCGCCCTCCCTGGGTCTCCAAACACAGCACAATAACACAACAGAGCTCAGCTGTGCCAGGAACTGTGCCAGCCATGTTACATGCACCACAATAAGACTTTGAGGTTTGGATCATTACCCTCACTTCGGCGGTGGAGAGCCTGAGGCTGGGGCAGGTGAACAGTCTTCACGGGAGGGTAGGCTCAGGGGGCTCCTGGCAGGGGAGGGAGGCCAGTGCTGCTTGCTGAGGGGGTGGGGATAGAGGAGACAGGGGAAGAGGCGGGGCCATCTTGGTCTCTTTCCAGCTGTGAATAGTTAAAAGGCAATTACGATGCTAATTTGCAGCCCTAATAGCTACAGCTCTGAGGGAGGCATAGCTGAAAGGTGTTGTCAGTCAGAGCTGCTAGCCCAGGCCCTGGAGGGGCAGTTTCCTTGCGATTCCCTGGACCATGGCTGGGTCTAGGCAAAAACATTACTCCTTCTCCCCAAAACATAGTGGCCCCTAAGTGTCCCTCTGAGTAAAGGAAGGGTAGCCAGGACTTCAGGCCAGTGGTCAGAGGGGGCTGCAGACTCCGGGGGCAATGAAAATGCTCAGGAAATTTTCTCCTTTTCTCTCTTCCTCCCTCCTTCCTCCCCTCCCTGGACAACACCAAAAACACCAATGACACCAACAAAAACAAAATGTGCTTGTCTGTCGGAGTCAGGCTGCCTGTGGCTCTCCAGCACGGTGCCTTTGGAAAATGTATTGTCCTTCCTGTGCCTCAATCTCCTCATCTGTAAAACAGGAGGAAAACAGTTCTCATCTTATGGGGCTATTATCAAGTTTAAAGGACACAGTGCCTCCAGCCCCTTGGTGGATACTGGAATGACCAGCTGCAGGAATGGCGGTGACACCGGACAGGCCGCTGGGAATGCCATGCTGAGAAAGATGTGCAAAATCTGCGCCTTGTGGTAGAGAGACAGTTCAACAAGAGAACAGCATCAGAGGTGCTGTAATGGGGAAAGTCTAGGGTTCTATAGGCTCATAGTGATGGGGGCATAATTCAGATGAGGGTTGAGTGGGGAATGGCAGGCAGGGAGGGCTTCATGGAAGAAGTGCCAACCCAGGAAGGCCAAGACAGAGTGAGTGAGTCAGAGGCTTGGGTGAAGGGGTTGGGGGTGCTTCCAGGAGATTTCTTCTCCATAAATGTCCCATCAGTAAAATCCATCCATGCCAGGCTGAGTCCTCTCCAGTAATCACACATGAAAGGCCATCTTTCTCAGAAAGCAGGGCTCAGGGGCTGAACTGGAGGAGTGGTTTGGTGTGACAGTGGTACAAACACAGGCACATGAATAAGGGAATTGCCCACAATTATCCGTGATTATGTCATTGTGCTGATGCTGTAATATATGGCAAAAGTGTCCTGGAGTGGGAGAGAGAGACGAGGACAGATGTTAGAATAGATGCTGCCAAAAGGGACTGAGAAATTGCCCCTGTGGAGGAGGAAGATTTTGGAGGCAGTAAGGGGGTGGTCCTAGACCTGCTGACTCCTGGTGTACCTCCATGCCACACATCAACCCTCCCCTCCTGGCTCCCTTCTCCCCCCCTCCCCAGCCGAGGGCTTCTAAATCACCGGCTTTAGCCCCATCCAGTGTTCCTGACCCAGTAGGTTTGGGGAAAGGCCCAAGAATTTGCATTTCTTACAGCCTCTAGGTTGCTGATGCTGCGGTCCATGGACCACACTTTGAGAACCCAGTTCTCCAGCCTGCTCTCCTCCAAGCCCATCCCATGCCCTCTACACGCCACACCTTTGCCCCTGCACATGCCAGTTGCCCAAGATCAAGATTTTTTAAAAAAAGATACCAGGTGGTTTCAATGTGCAGCGAGAGTCAAAAAAGCTGACCCGAACACACAGGGTAAGCCAACAGAATTCCGAACTAGGACACCTGAAAAAATAAATAAATAAATAAAACCCTGAAGCTGCCCTGCTGGTCGATGCAGGACTCAGAGTAGGAATGCATGCCCCGGTCCCCTCTGCTCCAGCCCACCTCATTCCACATCCAGGCAGGCCCAGGAGCTAGTCACAGAGGCCAACAGACCGTGTGCTCAAAAGGCACATGTATGACACCTGTGCCTAGATTCTCTTTGCCTCGCCCACTGCAGAAATCACGAATCAGTCACAGCTCAAGGCCCTGAAGCTCAGACATAGCCTCAGAGCCTTTCCCACCATGGTCCAGGCAGCCATTTCCAAGAAAGCAGAGTTAGGACTTGAATTCAAACGTCCTGACCAAGGACTGAGGTTGCCTTCCTACCTCCTGTTTTGACCCCCCACAGTTGCAAATTGCTAGCACTTCATTTTCTCCCTCTGTCTCTGAGCTGTCTCCCGAAACCCCCAGCCCTTCAGCCTTTTAGACATTGGCTTTCCTGAGTGGCATTTTGCTTTGGAGATTAGCACAGGGCCTGCACCCATTAGGCAATTAAGACATCTTTCTTTCTCTTTCTTTCTTTCTTTCTTAAATATATTTTATTGATTTTTTACAGAGAGAAAGAGAGAGGGATAGAAAGTCAGGAACATCGATGAGAAACATCGATCAGCTGTTTCTTGCACACCCCCTACTGGGGATGTGCCCATAGTCAAGGTACATGCCCTTGACTGGAATCGAACCTGGGACCTTTCAGTCCGCAGGCCAATGCTCTTATCCACATAGCCAAACCGGTTTTGGCTAAACCATGTTTCTTAATATCTGAGAGTCTATGAATGAAGAAGTAAGCTCTCCTGGTGTCTTGGTTGCATAGCCAGCTACTCCAAAAATCACTGTCTTAAAGTGAATGATTTTATTTGCTGTGGTTCTGTGGGGCTAGGATTTGCTCAGAGTTCTGCTTACATGGCATCATATGGCTTTCTCATGTGGCTGGCAAATGACCCAGACTTCAGGAGGGCCTTCCCACGTGGCTGCTTGGACTTCCTCACTTCATGGTGGCTGGGCTCCAAGAAGGAGCATTCGAAGTGGCAAAGGTAGAACCTGCTCATCTCTTAGGGCCCAGCCTCAGAGCTATACAGCGTCACTATTGGCACATTCTACTGGCCAAACAGGCCACAGAGTCAACTCTGATTCGCAAGGAAGGGGGATACTAGTAAACCACACCGCTCCATGGGAGGAGCAGCAAAGAATTTGCAGCCAATGTTAACTCCTACATTTGGGGAGTTTAGGGTATGGCACCCAATCCTCACCTGAGGACATTTTTTCCATTGAATTTTCAAGAAAGTGAAAGAGGGAGAGGAGAGAGAGAGAGAGAGAGAGAGAGAGAGAGAGAGAGAGAGAGAGAGAGAGAGAAAGGCACATCAATTGATTGCCTCCCACACTTGAACCCCAAACCCCCTGGTATGCAGGCTAATGCTGTAACCACTGAGCACACTGGCCAGGGCACAATTTCTTAATGAATGAGTAAATCAATTCCATTGCTCCCCCAGTTCACACAAATATTCCTGTGTGCAAACCAGTCCTAGCTCCTGACGCAGCTCCATGCTGCAGCGGAGAATGATTGATGAATTCCCGCCCCACAGCCTGACATGTAGGAGGCAAGAGTGAGGTGCAGGCCTGAGGAGTGAGGGCCCTGCCAAGGGATGCGGGTTGAGGCTTCTTGCAAATGAACCACACTTGGGGGCAGGGAGTCTGGGCTGCCCCCAGCCCATTTCCATCCTACTGATGTAGAATTGGAAAAATGCTGATTTTTTTTTTTTTTTTTTTTGAGCACTGGAGACAGAGAGCAATCTGGGTTGCTATGCAACCAGCGCCTGTGCCCAGCTGATAACACCAGAGGAATTAACTGTCCTTGTCCTGCTCAGGCTCTGGAGGAGGGGGCTGCTGCGGCTTCCCAGTGCCTGGCCTCAGCCCCCACCAGCCCGGTTAGGGTTAGGGGCGGGGGAGACTGGAGCCAGGTCCCAGCCCCTCTCTGGCTCCACAAGGAATAACCAGAGGGGGAGTCCCTTTAATCTTGCCAACTGGGAGCTCCTTTGGAGAGAGAGAAGGGGGCTCCCCGAAGATCTCTTGGACCTCTTGGATGCAGGTCATCTCTATCCTCTTTGATCTGCTAATGAGCTGAGAATTGAAGACAAACCTGAACTCAGAGGGAGGCTTTCAGGAGGTAAAGGCTGGTAAGGGAATGGCCTAGAGTGAGGACAAGATGGGCAGAATGAGGCCAGCTCCTGGGGCAGGAGAGAAGCACAAATACAGCCCTGACCAGGGCCCCAGGCCTCACTGCCCATGCCACAGGCCCCCCAAGGCTTGGAGAAGCATCTAGGCGAGGGTGAGTCGCCCTGCGGTGCAGGGAGCCACGTGTGGGGGTGGCAGACCCTTTGGCATCCTTGGAAGGTCAAAGCTTCTGATATCCAGAGGCTGAAAAGCTGCATGAAGCCTGTCTGAGGACTTGGGGGTGCTCAGTAACTGAGGGGAGACCCAGAGAAACACATTTAATGTGTCCAACTCCCCACTAGAATACCTTTAAGTGCAAGAAACATGTAACATAGGGTTTCAGAGTCAGATCTAGGTTCAAATCCAGCCACTTACAGCTGTGGGACCTTAGGCTGGTCCCTTCACCCTCCTGAACATCAGTCTTCTCAGCCACAAAGAGAAGAATAATCATATCTCTTCATAAAGGTGAAATCAATCAAGCATCAGCTTAAGCCTAATGTTTCTGGGTAAAATCTGGTCCAATATTGGCTCTTTCCTTTGGTTCAACCTAAGAGTTCAAGCCTGAGCACTCAGTAAACGGGAGCAGCTATTGGTGTCTTTGGTTGCCCCGGCCGTGGCCCAGTGTGCATATTCAGTGAGTGGACGACGAAAACCAGGACCATTTACCGAGTGCTGAGCACGGATGAAGCTGCTGGTGGCTTGTCCCTGAGCCCAGAAGGCTCTGACATAGGATGGGGGCTCCTCCCCTGAGCCAAGAAAGAACCACTGGGCCAGTTGTCTGCTACTCCTCTCCCTTCATCCCTCCCTTCCCGAGTATGCTCTCTGTGTCTCTCTCTCTTGCCTCATTTACTGAGCAAAAGTCTTCTTTTTAGGTTACCATGGTTACCATTTACTTGCATGCTCTGTGCCAGGCTCCAATCTGAGCAATTTGCAGGCATTAACTCATTTACTCCTAACAACAGCTAACTTGAACCTTATTTTTAACCCTTGGTTTGAAGTAAGGTAAATCCACTTTTGCCCCATCCTGTTTTTATTGAATGAATGCATGCATGTATACATGAATGAATGAATGAGTGATAGCCATGCTTTTCAAAGAAGTATATGAGTAGCCTGGAGCAGCAGTCACCAACCTTTCAGACCTCACTCACCACCAGTGGTCCGTGGACCATTGGTTGGCAACCACTGGCCTGGAGGGTACCAGAGAGAGTCAGAGGCCATGGGTACCCATTTTTGAAATGTCCATTTGATTCAGAGTATGAGGGAAACCATGTAACCGCTAACATCGTTTTTTGTGTGTATGTGTTTTGTTTTTAGTGTGGTTATATATATATATATATATATATATATATATATATATATATATATATACATATATATATAACACTATAGTGGTTTCTTTAAAAAATATAAACATGGGATAACTATGTGATTCAGCAATTCCACTTCTGGGTCTAACCCAAAAAGATTTGAAAATAGAAACTCATACAGACACTTATATACCAATGTTACGGTATTATTCACAACAGCCAAAAGGTGGAAATGATCAGATGTACAGATGAGCAGACACACAATGTGGTATACCCATACAATGGAATATCCCTCGGCCTTGAAAAGAAAGGAAACTCTGATACACGCTCCCATATGATAAACCTTGAAGACATTATACTTAATGAAATAAGCCAGTCACAAATGGAAATCTACTGTATGATTCTGCTTATAGAGGTACCTGGAGTGGTCAGATTCCTGGAGGCAGAGTGTAGCATGGCGGTTACTGTAGGGGCTGGAGGAGGGAAGGAACAGGGTAGTGAGTAGAATTTCTATTGGGGAAGATGAAAGAGTTCTGGTGGTGGGTGGTGATGATGTCCACACAACAATGTGAATGTCTTAATGCCACTGAACTGTACTCCTAAAACGGTGAAAACGGTAAATGTTATGCTATGCGGATATTTTAAACTGTGGTGAAGCATACATAACTCCACAGCATTGACACCATTCCGGTGGGCGGTCAGGGCCACCCCTCTGTCTCAGCCTCAGTGGGCTGGGTCCCGCGGTCACATCTGTATCCCATGGGGGGTAAGTCCCATCAGGAGCTGCAGGTACCAGTGTCCAGGCTGCAGTTTGGATGGAGCAGGCACGGGAGGGGCAGATGGGGTGATTCAAGGGGTCGTGTCCAGTTAGCTGAGTTCACCGTCACCACCAAATTAATTCCCTTTACCAAATATCTCTTGAGTATGCATCAAGCACAGGTTTATGGGGCGGTGCTATGGGGAGGGTTACAGAGGCAAATAGCGCCCAGGATCTGGTCCCCAGAGCACCCAGGCCCAGAGGAAAGGCCCAAGACCCACATCTGTAAAACGGGCCTGGACCTGCTCCCTGGGTGGGAAGGGATGGAGCTTGGGAAGCTCCTTGCACAGAGCCTGGTGCCCAGTCAGAGGCTAGGAGATGCCAGCCTCCCTGCTGGTTTTCTGACCTTGGGCTCTCGTGGGGCGGTGGGGGGGAGGGGGGGGAGCGCGAGGTAGAGGCCCAAGTCAGGTAGCTGGTGGGTTCGGAGTCCTGGGAAACAGAAGAGCCAGAGGCCTTCCTTCTTTTCGATGCCGGAGGAAAACCTCACTGAGGGAGCAAAGTGGGGTCTCAGCGAATCATTATTTCCCCACCCCCACCCCAATCAAGGGCCAGTCTAACATCAATCGCCGCCCCCTCCTAGGCTCTGCGCTCCCCGCCCCCCCCCCCCCCCCCCCCCCCCCGTGTGAGTCACGCTTCTCAGATCCGATTGTTCACAGGCCTCCTCAGTCCAAAGCTCTTGATGGATTTGGTAATTGGAGTAATTACGGTAATTTTACCTTAAAGACAGGCAGCTGCAGATTTCCTATTGGGGAGGCCCCTCCCTGGGCCTCCTGCCAGCCTGTATTCAGGGACAATGACAAGTGGCTCCCATTCCCTTCCCCCAGAATGCAAAGTGGTGGGTGGGGTGAGGTTCTCAATAGAGGGCATCTCAGCAGCCCTGTCCTCCCCATTCCTGGGACTGGGGGCAGCAGAAAGGATTTGTCAGGAATCATTCTCCTTCCCCCCCCCCCCCCCCCCAGCCTAGTGCTGGGTCTAGGGGCTTGCAAAGCTCACCAGCGACATTCTCTTGTTCCCTATCTGGGCCTGAAAACCACCTGGGATCTCTCAGTCTGTGGGTGGAGTCCTTTCCAGATTCCTCAATGGCCCAGTTATACGTGTTCTGTGGTCTCAGGTGTGAGGGACAGGCAGGAGGAATGACCCTTGGACAAGGCAGGGGAGAGTCACCTGTCCACAGCCAGGTGTCAAGCAGCACCCTCCTCCTCCCTACCCCAGCCAGAGCCGGGCTGCCCTGCCCCCAGCGGCAGCCTGTGGAATGTCTGCCTTTATCCCAGTGCCCCTCAGATGCCAGAGGAAAGTGCTGGGGAGGACATGGGTGGGGAGCGCTCTTCTGATTTCCAGGGTAGAAGCCTTCTCAGATGAGGGTCTTCAATGAAGGCCTCAAAGAATGTGTGGCCTCCTCTGGAGGGCCTGGGGCAGTCAGCCAGGCAGCTCACGCAGGGGATTTGGGACCCTATTGAAGTTGTCAAGGGCAAACCTGGGGCGGTCTCAGAACTCCCAGCTGGGTGGTTTGGTAAATTTAAACACTCCCGGTCTTCCCAAATCTCTTAGGATCCATTCCCAGTCCCTACCAATCTGCCCACTGCCCACTGCCCACTTTCTCAGTGTCTCCTCTGTTCAGGGCCAAATACATACTGTTCCTTCTGCCCAATGCCCTCCCACTTCTCACCTGTTCATCTTTCAAGTTCAGCTTAATCATCACTCCCGGAAGAAGCCTCCTGGGAAACTCCAGACTTCTCCCCTTCCCCTGACCTCTTCATCTGTGGCTCCTCTCCTTCGCCTCACTCCCCACAATTGTATTTATAAAGCAAGTAGGGGCCTGGTGCGTGACATTTGTGCACTGAGGGGTGGGGCAGGGGAATCCCTCAGCCCGGTCTATGCCCACTCACAGTCTGGGACCCCTCAGGGGATGTCCGCCTGCCTCAGAGGTGGGAGAGGCTCCTACCAGAGCACACTGACCACCAGGGGGCAGCTTCTGCATTGAGCGTCTGCCCCCTGGTGGTCAGTGCGCATCATAGTGACCGGCTGTTCCACTGTTTGGTCCATTTGCATATTAGGCTTTTATTATATAGGATTTGTGAGATGGGTTATTTTAACATCTTTCTTCTTTCCCAAGACTGTAAACTCTGAAAATCTGTGTTGATTAATGCTCCATCCCCCGTGCATGGCTCTGAACAGAAATTTTTGTTGATTGCATGTTGAAAATTGTCAACAGACAGAGAGCAGATGAAGGTACATTCTCAGAAGAGGAACAACATAAGCAAAGGCAGAGAGGACAGAGCAGGTTCAGAAAATGTTGGGGCCAAAGTGGAATGGGGAGCCAGGAGCCAGGTATGGGCCAAATGGGAGGGGTTTGCTCTGCTTCTTGGGACTAGGGCAGGGTTACATTGGTGGGTATGAGGCTCCCCACCAAGGACGCCTCCTGGAGATACCACACCTTGCTGCCAAGGGCTGCTTGAGTTGGGGAGCTGGGGGCTGGGAGAAGGGCTAAGGGATCAATGTTCAAAGGGGGATGTGGCACCGTACGTTAGCCTCCTAAGTTTGCAGGAATTACTGAGAACTGGACTGTTGTGGATTGGATTATGAATAAGTGAGGTAACACTGTGTACTTTGCAAGTTCACTACCCAAGTTCCAAGGAAATGGGGCATTCTCTCCCCCCCTCCCCCCACACACTTCCAAAACAAACCTCAGCCAAAAAAACGGGTGGGAGCAAGCAGCTTTCAAATGCTCCTCTTCCTCTTGCCTTGGGAGTGCATACCTTTGAGGCGTGTTCAGTGCTGTCTCCCTGAGTCCTTGATGGGCCACCACAGACAGCCAGCCTTACTGGGTCACTTCACTATCCTTCTCCCACTTGACTTGGCCATTTGGCTGGACTGGGGGCGTCCCTGGAGTTGCTGGGGGGTGGGCCACGTGGAACCACGAGGAGGCATCACCCTTGCAGCCTGAGAGCATCACTGAGTGGCCAGGGAGGCTCTTCTGTCCCTCCGGCTCTGGGGAAGAGAGGGCAGTAGAGGCTGCAGAATTTCAACTAGTCTTGCCTCTCACATCCCTCAGGCAGGCGGGCGTCCCTCCGCCCCTCCCACCTCTCTTAGGGCCAATGAGTGGATAAAGCCTCTGAGATTGACCCCCCAAGGCCCTTCCCACCATCTCCTGATGAGCCAATCACTGTGTGCGCTGTAGGTGGGGACAAAAGGCGGGAAGGATTGTGGATGAAGGTGGTGGGGAGGGTAGGAGGGGAAAGGCCTGGGAGGGGCCCTGACCCATCCCTTAGGCCAGGCTGCCCAGAGAGCCTCTGCCTGGGCCCATGCTGCTTCAGCAGCAACAGCCTTGGCTGAGGTCTGTTCCCTGTATCATCCTGATGTTAGTTCAAGTGTCACCTCAGAAAGATCTTCTGTAGCAGATGCCACACTCCCATCCCTCCCACCACATTCCTGGGCGCTCACTGTTCCTGTCCTCACTGATGGGCTCTTATTGCAAGCACCTGGGTCTCTCTGCCCAGGATCTTTCTCCGACACAGTCAGGTGCTCAGCCCGCAGGTCTGAATACCGGGTGAGGTACTTCCTCTGTGCAGGGCTCACGTCTGCCCTTTGCTCAAGGAAACATTCCCACCAGAGGCATATTTCCAAACCCCACCCTCCTCGTGCAGAAGCTGGGGGAAGCAAGGGCTTGTCACAGTCTGCTCCAGGGGGCTCACGCCGCAGAGATTAATTTTTCTCACAGTTCTGGGAGCTAAAAGTCCAAGATCTGCAAGGCGCTGTGCGTCTGGTTTCTGGTGAGGATTCTCTTCCTGGCTTGCAGATAGCTGCCGTCTCACTGTGTCCTCGGGTGGCCATTCCTCTCTGTGCATGGAAAGAGCATTATGATGTCTCATCATCTTCTTGTCAGGACACCAGTCCTATGGGGTAGGGCCCCACCCTTACGAGCTCCTTTAACCTTAGTTACCTCTTTAAGAGCCCCATCTCCAAATACAGTTACCTTGGCAGTTAGGGCTTCAACATATGAACTTGGGAGGAGGGGGACACAATTTAGTCCTTAACAGGCTTCTTAAAAGAAACACGCTCTCGGCCCTAGCTGGCCCCAGACTGCAGAGCCCCGAGAGCTGGGCACCCACTGTGAGCTGTGCTAACCCAGCAGCGGCATTGGTGCAAGCTCATCAATCACCATGATGCCACAGGCTGGAAAAAGATGAGCCCCCAGATAGCGCGAAGATGAATGGGGACACTGACGTGTGATTAAACTGGGATCCTCACTGAGAGCTGAGGACCCACTCTGAGTGCAAAGTCAGCAGGGCCAGGCCTGGGTTCCTGGCCCCCACCAGGACACCTGCCCCTCCCCCTCCCCCTGCCAAGGTTAAAGAACTGTACTCTGACCACACAGCTCCTGGTCATGCTGGCTCTGTAACTGATGCGCGAGGCATGCAGGGGACAAGTACGGTGCAGGGAACCTGGCCCTGATCTTGTCATTAGTCATCATTTCGGGCTGCCTGGCTCTCGTTAATCATTCATAATAATAATGACAGCACTGAATGAGCACTTGTTATAGGTACTTCAGGAGCACATCCTCATTTTCACACCTCAAACCAAGTCAGGTGGTAAGGTGTTTCTGGAAGAAACAGATAGAGGGGTAGAGAACTATTCAAATGCATTCACTCATCCAATGGGTTTTCTGGGGCACCTACTATGTGCCATCATATCCACAAAGGGGAGCAAAGCCCACAAGGTCTCTGCCTTATGTTGAAGAGACAGATGATAAAAAAATAATTAAACAAAATAATTCCAGGTAATGATAATCAACTAATTTAATGAATTAGAGAGAGAGAGGAGAGCAAAACTTCAAATGGCAGTCAGAGAAGGCCTCTTGAAGGACGGGACATCTGAGCTGAGACCTGAGGCGAGAGGAGCTGGCCGGGGGTATCTTGTGGGAGAGGGTTCTAGGCAGAGAGACCAGCAAGTGCAGGAGCTCAAAAGCAGCAATGAACTTGGTATGTCTGAGGGACTGAAAGAAGGCTTACATGGCTGACCGCAGCCTGAGGGGGAGCGTGAAGGAAGCGGCATCAGAAACATTAAATGGGCCCCAGGGTCAGGACACCATTTTAAGTGGCATGGGATCCCTCTGGAAGGTTTTCTGTAGGGTTGGATTTTAGTAGAATTGAATTTTGTTTTAAAAAGGGCCACTCTACAGAGGATAGCTAAGAAGGGAGCGATAGAAGTACAAGAAAGCATTGAAGACACTGAAATTTTGGGCCATTATCAACACCATCCTGATCACTATCATCACCATCACTGTCATCATCACCATCATCAATATCATCATCATCACCATATCACCACCACCACCAGCACTACCACCCACACCACAATTACCATCATCATCATTACCACCACCACATCGCCGTTGGTATCACCATCATCACCACCACCACCACGCTCCCTGCCCCGGCAGCATCAAGGGGCAGGATCCAGGGGCCATCACCTTACAGGGTCAAGCAGGTTCTATGAATGCACCCCCAGTACCCCTTCAGCTGGCACTATTTCAGTGTACAGTGGCCAACGTCTAATCGCCAGCATCTGTATCTCGTTACCTGAGTGCTTCCTCTGGCTTCTGGAACCTACACTATGCCTGTGCACACGAAGGCTGGCAGTACCAGGGAACAAACGCCCACCCTCCTCAGGAGGAGCCCTCAAACCAATGACTCACAGGAGTTGATGAATAAACACCCCACTGCCTTGCCCCTGGGGTGGGAATAACTCTGATAAATAGCCTCTCTGCTGTTCCTCAGAGCTCTCCAGCAAAGCTAAGCTCTGGCTGCCCATAGTGGCAATTCCTTGATCAGGCCTTCTTTCATGGGCTCCCTGCACCTCCCTATCTCATCCCCCCATCCTCTACTGTTTCCTGGGAATTACTGTGGGCTCTTGCGCCATTATCTCAGGGGCTGCTTCTGGGGAAACACACAGGCACACTGGGTCATTGTGAAAATCAAACTTGTAAAGCTCTTGGCGTATATTAAGGGCTTAATAAATCCATTGCTGAACAAATGAATGAATGAGGCTTCGTCTGCCCTGAGGAGACAGACCCAGAACAGGGGAAAGAAGGAAGGGAGAGACGGGGAACCTTAGCAGAGAGCAGGTGGACACAGGCTCTCAGA
The DNA here is from genome assembly GCA_027563665.1 of Antrozous pallidus. Lineage (NCBI taxonomy): Eukaryota > Metazoa > Chordata > Mammalia > Chiroptera > Vespertilionidae > Antrozous > Antrozous pallidus. The sequence continues at coordinate 78,523,349 of CM050518.1, forward strand.
GAAGCTGTCCTTGCAGCCACCCCCTCCCCCGTCCTACCCCTTCAACAACTGTTGTGATGACTCCATCCCTCCCCCTTCTGAGCTCTCCCCCGGCCTCTCCAGGCGGCTGCAGGCTCAAGGTGTGGCCGGACCATGGTGAGAAACACAGGCATTCCCTTCCCTGAGCTCCCATGTTAACTTACTGCCAGAACACCACCTGTGAGAGCGGGGCTGGGGAGAGGAAAAAAAAAACACACCAAAAAAAACTTGAACAAAGTAAAAGTGACATTTAACTTGTGCCTTTAATGTTCAAACAGAATTTAAATATCATTATAAAATCACAAGCTTGTGCCAAGCCTCACTGAACGCATGAGGGCTGTGAAGGGAGGTTTTTCTCTTTCCAGTTCTCCGCGGGTTGTTCTGGGCCTTAGTGGCAGCCCCGCACTGCCTGAGGCCCAACCCCCTTCGACTTTCAAGGGGCTCAGAGAGTGCAAGGGGCTGGCCAGCTCTCCAGGGCTGTGGGGCTACTGGAGGGCACTCCTACCCCGCCCGCCCGCCTAGGGTTCTGGGGGAGGAGCCGGCCAGGATCCAGGGGCGCTGCAGAGAAGACGCCTGGGAGGAGCAGCTTGACCTCCCCCTCAGCTCCGTGCTCCCAGGCTGGCGACCCCGCACGGGGCGGCCGTGGCATCCAGGGCGTCCGGACAGTCCGGGCTTAGGTGGGGCTCTGTTTAATGACCCACTCGCCACAGGGGTTGGCGCGGTACAGATCTAAGAGGTAGGCGTCTGGGTCCAGGCGATGCTCACCTGCGGGAGGAGGGACAAGGAGGTTGAGGGTGGTGTCTGTGGATGCTGCGGGGTCCCCCCAAGCTCCTCGCCGGGCCTGCACCGCCCTCGCACCTGGGTGAACCGTGGCTGCAGCGGCTCACAGCTACCCCTTGCTCAGAACTGCCCTCCGCTGACGTCAGATGCCTGCGGGTGGGGCGGATTATGGCCCCGCCCTCGGGGCAGCCCACAGCCAATGACTGACTGACACAGGGGTAGGACGACCACCCTCCCTACCGCTAAAGGCGGATGCAGTTGGCGCTGCAGAGCCCCCTTGTGGCCAAGGCTGGACTTCACACCTTCCCCTCCTTCCGTCCGTTGCAAGGCACCCCCTCGATGCTTCACTACTCCCAGAGCCTGTGGCTGTCCACGGCGCTCCCTGCCCCGGCAGCATCAATAGCTCGCGGGCATTGGTTAAAATGCAGATTCTCAGGGCCCGGCCGCCTGAGCCTTAGCAGCGCTCAGGGAGATTCTGACACAGCCTTAAAGTTTGAGGCTCGCTGCTCCCCGCTGAGCCAGGGGCAGCTCAGAGCTGGAAATGTGTTGGCAGAATTCCTTAAGGTAGTGGTCGGCAAACTCATTAGCCAACAGAGCCAAATATCATCAGTACAACGACTGAAATTTCTTTTGAGAGCCAAATTTTTTAAACTCAAACTTCTTCCAACGTTACTTCTTCAAAATAGACTCGCCCAGGCCATGGCATTTTGTGGAAGAGCCACATCAAGGGGCCAAAGAGCCGCAGTTTGCCGACCACGGCCTTAAGGTACCCGTGGCCATAGGAGGCCTCACTTGCGCTGGTGGTGCGGGAAAGAAATGCCGCCCTCTCCGGGCCAGAGGCCACCGCAGGCCACACTCCAACTCCACGATGGAATCCTGAGGTGTGGCCACCAGCCGACCTTTCACCTCACAGCAGGGTCCTATCTGGTTTCCCGGGAGACAGAGGCCTGAGGGAAAGGCTCAAGCCAAGGTGGACTCTGGCCTCCCCGAGAGGGGCCTCGTGAGCCCTCATGGTCAGAGAGCTGCGGGGGCCTGGGCTCAGACCCGCAGCCCACTGGGAACTTACTGAGATTCCCTCCAACTTCATAGAGGACGATGTCGGCAGACTTCCTCAACCTGCTGCTGCAAGACAGAGAGGAGAGACTCACCCGCCTCTTCTGCTCAAGCTACAGGGCCAGCTGATAGACCCTCCCTTTTCCCCAACCGGGGGGCAGAGTATTGAGGTAACCTGCAGCCCGGAAATACCCGAGTGCTTAACCATGTACCTTATATGGACTACACATTGAACCAACAATCAGAACCTCACAAATTCCCTAAGCCCTGCTCCTAAGTCCCTGAGTGCCTAACTATGCACCTTACATGGGCCATACATTAAGCCACCAATCAGCGCATGCCGAGTACACTGAGCCCCCATTCCTTCCCATTCCTCCCCTCAAAAGGAGTGCTCACCTCTGTGCGGGGTGCTGTTCTCCCCTCGAGAGACAGCCGGGCAGGTTCCCCCCCTAATAAAGCCTGTGATCCTGGTTTTGGGCTCCCAACTGGTCTTTAACCAGCAACTGCTTCCAGAGCCCAGGCCTGGAGGGGCAGTCCTCACTAATTTTTGGTCCCGGCCGGGAGGCGAGACATAAGGACCTTCCTGAGAAAGCTGGAGCCACGGAGGAGCCCAGCAGCAGAGACAGGGAAGGGGCAGGCGGACGGCGCTCGGGGAGGGCTAGTTGTGGGTCCCCCACCACAAGGCCCCTACCCGCTGGGTATCAGAATGGAAGCTACGAGAGTGGCGGGATGAGGAGTGACATGTGGGGACAGGGGCCTGCTGTGAAGGGCAAATTCTGAGTTAAAATGAATTGTGACTAGTGTGTGATTATGTATGAGAATTACAGTTATCATACAAGCACCATGTAATTGCCATAGGAATTCAATTCCGCAATCTGTTCCCAATGTGGTGCCTGTGGCTCTGGGCAAGCCTCTTCCCCTCTCTGGGCCTCAGTTTCCCCATCTGTACAAGGAGGACCTGGACCAGTCCAGGAACTGGACGAGACACTTGCTAATGACTGGCACTGCTGGGTCTTTTTTGCCAACTCCATCACGGAGGCACCTCGCTTCCTGGAATGACAGCTGTGGATCAGCCCCTCTGATCCTGTCGGCTCTTTGGCCACGCTACCTCAGCCCTTTGTGCATGCAGTTTCCTGTGTCTGGAAGTCTTACCCCATTCCCCAGGCTATACCAAGTACCTTGTCTTACATTCACATTGTTCCCTGCATTTCCTACAAAACCGAATATGGTTTGTGAACTGCCTGATATTGCCTTGGTGGCTGTTTGACATATGTCTGTATCTTCTCTGAGCTTGTAAGTCCAAGGCCCTGTCTGCTCTTTTCATTGTGATTCTAGCATTCCACATGGTACCTGGTCTAGAGCAGGCATTCATGAAACACCTGTTACTGAATAAATGAATGCTATATCACTTTATTTGAAGCCAAGAAGCTCTCTGAGAAAGTTGGAGAACCCAGTTCTGACCACCCGGGAAAGGGAAAGGTCAACAGCCTGTGCAACTCCCCTGCTGGCCTTCAGCTCTGAGTGCTGACCCCTCCTTGGAATTGCTCCCTGCTCCCTGTCGGAGAGAGGCTCCTGTCATGGGGAGGCGCCCCTTACCGTGGGAGGAGGCTGTCCTGGTCCTCATTGTCCTCTGGACCCTGTAAACCAGGGCTGAGGCGCTCTGTGAACTGCCTGAGGACATGAGCCACTTTGGTGCTGGGGGTCAGGGGCACCTCCAGGGTATCTTTGGTAAGCCAGGCCACCTGGATCTTTGCCACTGTGGGAGTCTGCAGAGAGAGAACGCTCCATATGCATGGGCACACACATGCATACCTGGAATTCAGATGTGTGCACATAGATATACACACACACACACGCACTTCCATAAATGCCCACACTAAAAGAGAAGATACACACGTATACATACACACCAGCCACTTACTCACAGATCATACCTTGTCCACATACATGGCACTCCCACCGTGTGCATACGCAAACACAGGCACAGAAACATGCGTGTAGATGCGTTCATACTGGTACACGCAACAGGAGTGCATGACATGCACCTATGAACACATGCACATAGGTTTGTATAAATACTCATCCCCATGCACATCATGCACAACGCGACACAGGTCAATTTCTCCGTTTGGGACTCTAATAGGGATCCCTATTCAGGATTCCTCCCAGGAGCACTCAATATTCTTGGAAAGCCTTTTCCTTCTTTTACCCCTTCCTGGTCCAAATCACCCCTCACCCCGCAAAGCGACTCCCACTTTCCCAACCCTCCGCCAGGCACGCAAAAGGCTGCCTAAAAATGGGGCAAGGAAGACAGCGTCTGCAAGTCCCTGCACCACGCCATTTCCCTATCCTCAGCGCCTTCATCTCCCCGGTTTCTGAGACACCTGCTCCTCGCTTGCTGCGGTGGGGCCGGCGCGACCCCTGGTGGCTGCAACGGGAAGCGCAATGGTAGCGAATACCTGGAGGATGTGGGAGCGCTAGGCACCTCCAGCCGCCTCTTTCTCCCTGCGCCTGGGGTTGGGGTGTGAGTGGGCACTCACCGCCTCGGGGCCATCCCCCTCCTTGTCTCTGTCTGCGTGTGTCCTTCGCAGCCAGGTTTTGAGGCCTGCATCGCAGAGCTGGGGGCGCTTGCTACTGCTGTCGTTCAGGTTTCGCACCTGGGCGACCAAGAAAGAGGAGACCTGGCCAGAGAGAAGCACGTCTTAGCAGGAGCACGGGGCTGCCGGCAAGAGGCAGAGCCTGCCAGCCTCTGTGGCATCTTCCTTGTCCCAGCACCGCACACGGAGTTGCAATTACATATTTGTTGAACTTGGGGCTGAAGACTAGTTTGGTGGGAAGAGAGGGGCCATTTGGCCCCTAAAGAGGGCCATGGAGTAGGGGACTCAGAGAGCCCACCCTTGGGTTTGGCTGGAGGCGCCTACACCTGCCGTGGCATGGCTGCTCATTGGCACACGCAGGCAGGGACGTCCCCAAACACACCTGGAGTGGGCTAACGCTCTGAGAACCCCCAGCCAGCCCTGCGTTGGCAAATTCCCACAGGGACCCATACTCTTCTCTGGAATCAGAAGCCAGCAGAGGGAGTTAGGAGTCTTCAGTCTCTGTGACCCTGATAATGAGTAACATGGGCTCCAGGGTCTGACAGGCCTGGTTCCATTCTGGGCCCCTCTGCTTACTGGCTCTATGATGCCTGAACAGGATGATACACATGCAGGAAGAAGGAAGGGGAATTCTCCCATTTTGTGTATTTACATCTATGTTGCCTGAAACGTTCACAGCAATAAGGCATGTAGGCGTTTCTTGACTTTTTAAAAACTCCCTTCAATAAAAAGTGTTATAGTCAAACTAGAGGCCCAGTGCATGAAATTAGTGCATGGGTAGGGTCCCTAGGCCTGGCCAGTGATCAGGGTTGATCAGATTCCCCGCCTCCCTGCCTCCTCCTCCCCTCGCTCCCTCAGTGCGCTGCCCCCGCAGCAGCTGGTCACCCATCATGTTCTGGGGCAGCCTCTGGTGGTCAGCACATGTCATAGCAAGCAATTGAATTCCCATTCTCCAGATAGAAGTCTTGGGGACACTGTATACTAGTCTTTTATATATATATATATATATATATATATATATATATATATATATATGACCTGGTGCATGAAATTCGTGCACGGGGGGTCAGGGGTGTGGAGGGGGGTGTCCCTCAGCCTGGGCTGCAAAGATGCCAGCATTCTTCACCCCAGCCTCTAGCCAGAGGTTCCTCTCCTCCTTCCACACAGCCTCTGGGGAGATGCTTGTCCTGGGGCCTCCTCAGGGCCCCGGCACACGATGCCCTGTCAGGTACTTGGGGGCTTGGGCTTTCAGGTCTGGCTTCCCCGCCTGGCATGGTGCACATTTGCTGCCATGGGAGCAGTGCCTCAGGAGTCACCCCCTTAGACCATACTACTTGCGAGTGTCGAGGGGGGTGGCGGCTTCGGCGGCAGTGATTTGATGCCGTAGTGTGCCCACCGGACACCCCCCTGCTTCGAACCATGCTGGTTGCATCTGGACTGTGGGCAGGGGTCTGCTGGGCTGCAACTGGGGACTGCAGGTGGAGGAGCCCAGCACCCATAAGGCTCCATCAGCATCAAAAACTAGAAAGGCCCATTTTTCTGGTTCTTCTCCTCCCTCCACACAGCCAGCCCCTTTCCTCTCTCCACACGGCTGGGCGGGCTGGGGGCAAGGAAGCTGTGCTCGTGGCCCTGGCCAGTCAGTTCTCTCAGTGGCTGCAGCCATCTTGGTTGGGGTTTATTTGATCCTGATTGGCTGGTGGGTGTGGCTTGATCAGAGGAATGGTCAATTTGCATATTACTCTTTTCTTAGATAGGATATGTGCTTTAGTAGCCATATGACCTCAGAGAGTTGAATGAGCACAGAGAAGGCAGGAACTATAGGCTGTTGGTACAGGCCTCTATGGGGGAATGGCAGGGGTTTTCCATGGGTGGACTCTTGAACTAGGTCTTGAAGAATAAGCAGAGGGTCAGCACCAAAAAATCAAGAAACCCAATTAAAAAATGGGCAAATGACCTGAGTAAACACTTCTCCAAAGGACAAACGGATGGCCAATAGACATATGAAAAAATGCTCAACATCACTAATAACTAGAGAGATGCAAATTAAAATCGTGTATAATAAAAGCCTAATATACTAAGTGTCCATCTTCCAATCATCCATTCAAGCAATCCAAACATAACATGCTAAGGCCACTGAACCGCTCGCTATGACATGCACTGGCAACTAGGGGGCAGATGCTCTGACTGGTAGGTTAGCTTTCTGCTGGGATACGGCCAATTGAGACTGAGCGAGGCAGGCTAGACAAGCCCTGGAGCCCTCCCGTAGTCCCTCCCCAGCTGGCCAACCTCCTGCATCCCTCCCTGGCCCTGATTGTGCACTGGTGGGGTCTCTCAGCCTGGCCTGCAGCCTCTTGCAATCCAGGACCCCCTGGGAGATGTCAGAGAGCTGGTTTTAGCCCAATAATGCATGCAGGTCAGGCCAAGGGACCCCACTAGTGCATGAATTCGTGCACTGGGCCTCTAGTCTATATATATAAAAGGGTATTATGTAAAATGTCTGCTCAAGAGTTCAACCGGGAATTCAATCATTTGCTACGATGTGCGCTGACCACCAGGGGGTGGCACAGAATGAAGGAAGGCCCTGGCCAGCAGCTGGCAGCTGAGGAAGGAAGGCCCTGGCTTGCAGCCAGAAGGCCCCAATTGGCCCTGATCACCAGCCAGGCCTGGGACCCTACCAGTGCATGAATTTCGTGCACTGGGCCTCTAATAATGAGATATCACCACTTGCCTGTCAGAATGGCTACCATCAATAAATCAGTAAACAAGTGCTGTCGAGGATGTGGAGAAAAGGGAACCCTAGTGCACTGTAGGTATGAATGCAATTTGGAACAACTACTGTGAAAAACAGTATGTAAGTTCCTCAAAAAATTAAAAATAGAACTGCCATTTGACATAGTGATTCCACTTATGGGAGTTTATCCGAAGAAACCAGAAAACACTAATTTGAAAGAATATAAGCACCCCTATGTTCACTGCAGCATTATTTACAAAAGCCAAGATCTGGGAACAGCCCATGTGTCCATCAGTAGATGAGTGAATAAAAAAGCTGTGGTACATTTACACAATGGAATACTACTCCGCCATAAAAAGAAGGAAATATTACCCTTTGCAACAGCATGGATGGACCTGGAGAATATTGTGTTAAGTGAGATAAACCAGTCAGAGAAAGACAAATGCCATATGCTTTCACTGATATGTAGAACCTAATGAATGAAATGAACTAACTTGCAAAATAGAGGAAGATTCATAGAGAGCAGGCTGACAGCTGTTGTGGGGGTGGTGTAGAGGGCGGGGTAAGGGGTTGCAGGGGTTGAGCAGAAGAGAAAAAAACTCATGGACATGGATAACAGTGTGCTGATTGCTATAGGGGTTAGGAGGAACTGGAGAAGTGTATGCAGGGATAAATGATGATGTAAGGAGACTTGACTTGGGGTGGTGAACATACAATACAGTATACAGACGGTAGGTTGTGGAATTGTGCGCCTGAAGTATAATATTGTTAACAAGTATCACCCCAATAAATTCAATACAAAGAAAAAATAACCAAAGAAAAGAAAAAGAATAAACAGAGGTTTCCAGTTTCCGTTCTTTCTAAAAAAGTAAGGGAATGCCAGACAGGGTGAACTGTGTAAGTGAAAACTCAGAGGTGTGAAGTGCAGGATGAGTGAGGAGAACCAGCTGGCATTTGGTGCATTTAGAACACAAAGGGGCACCTGGGTGTGATGAGGGAGAAACTGAGAAGAGTCAGAGCTTCACTTTTTCATTTCTGAAATTGAAAATGATCTTAATAACTTTTATGGGTGGAGGGAAGAACAGGAAGAAAGAAGGAGGAAAGGAAGGGAGGGAGGGAAGAAAGGTAAGTGGATCATGAATAGAGAAGAGATTGATTGGTGGGTAGGTGGTTGAATGAATGAATGGATTCGTTGGTGGGTTAGTGAGTGAGTGGGTGGATGGATGGATGGATGGATGGATGCATAGATGCATGGCTGAATGGTGGGTGGATGGATGCACGGGTTGGTGGGTGGGTGAGTGAGTTGGTGGATGACTGGCTGGATAGATGGATTGGTGAGTGGGTGAATGGGTGGATGGCTGGGTGGGTGACTAGATGAAAGGATGAATGGAGAGATGGAAGGAAGAGGCTACACATTTCTAAGTGAAGTGGCCTGAGCAGCAGTGCTGGGCAGTGCTACCTTGCATCCATGGGATTCTCAAGTGCTGCAGGGGTCTTAGTGTTTCTGTTCCATTTCCCAACTGTCAGCAGGCCTTGCATGTCCACACCACAGAGGGACATCTTTCCCTACTCTTGCCCCTTGTCTTTGCTTTGGATTGTTACAGTGGGCAAGGTTCATAGGGGAAAGGGGTGTCTTGGTTATCTGGCTCAAGCCTTTGTCTTAGGCAGGCCCTGAGGCAAAACAGGGGTGAAGGTGGCTTTTTCAACATAATTAAAGCTTTGCGGTGAAGGAATTATTTGTGGGAGCTTAAGGAGAACCCTTAACCTGGATAGACCAGATGGCTGTAGATTGGGGTGGCTGTAGATTGGGAGGTGTGGGAGTGTGGACACCTTTTAGACACTAAGGCAGGGGAAAAAGAAGACATAGGTCATATATAGGAGCCAACAACAGTCCCAGAAGAGACACAACTAGGGATCTGAGAGGACAGTACCTACAATCATCGATGGCAGGGACAACAGAGCAGCTGCAGCCAGAGGAGAAAAAGGACCCATACCTGCTACCCAGATGGACAGCGTGTCCCCTCCCTTCACAGTTGGCCCACAGCACTCACCATCCAGAGCAGATCCTGGTAGTGCACCATCATCTGCACCACCTCGGCAGCCCCCTCTGCCAGCTGCTTCTCCCTGCCCTTGAGGAGTTTGGGGGGCTGCCCTCGGTGCAGGAAGAGATTAGGGGCCATTACTGTGGAAACATTCCACAGCGTCATCTTGTTGCTCTGCTCCTGGGCCACCACCTTCCTGAGGAATTCCAGGAGTGCCTGGGGAAGGGCACAGAACTTTCTTCAAATCTTAGCACACTCCTGGTGTGCCCTACCTTCCCCAGAACATCCTGATGTGCTGCTTGGGGGCCTTGCAAGGAGCTAGGGGCTCGCATAGGGGTTTTTGTTTCAGCTTTGCCATCAGCACACTCTGTGACCTCTCTGTCCGTTTCTGGCAAAACATGGCCCAAACTTTCCTCCCTTCCCTGCTCCCTCAGAGGTTAATGAAACATCCGGTCAAACTTCAACTTCCAGGCAGAAAAGAGCCACAACTCTGGGAAGTGGGTATTTTTCTGGCAAGCCCAACACAGTTCCTTTACCTGGAACTGTGGTGTCTGAATCTGCCCCAAAGGCAAGGGAAAGAACAGGGAAGCAGAGACAATGGGAAGGAAGGGGGATGGTGGTAATAGCTGCCATTTATTAAGTGTTCTTTGTGTTCCTGGTGCCTTGGCTAGCACCTGGCATGCATTTATCATCTCATTTAATTCCCACAACTCTTTAAAGTAGGTTCTACCATTTGTACCCATTATACTGAGAAGGAAAACTGGGGCTTGGAGAATGTGCCCAAGGCTACATAGCCATTAAGGATGAACAGAAGGAGGGAGGATAGAAGGATGGATGGATAGATGGATGGATGGATGGATGGATGGATGGATGTTTGGGTAGATGGTTGGGTGGTGGATGAGGGTGGATAGAAGGAAGGGAGAGAAGGAAGGTAGAAGGATGGGGGGGAGAAAGGGAGGGAATGTATTGAACACTTGCTAAGTACCACATCATCTACTCTGTGATTCCTTATGTATTAGCTCTTGTATTCTGCAATCACACAGATGGTATTATTAGCTTAAGTTTACTGAAAATGAAACAAATTCAAAGAGGCTGTCTCTTCAACAAAGCTGAGGCACAAGGTGTGATGGTCACTTGAGCCCAGTTCTATCTGGTTATAAATACCTCTTCAGGGCCTCCTGTGTCTACATCAGACAAGGGTTCCAGTAGACCTGGGGTCTCCTCACAGCCACATCCTAGCGATATGTCTTGGATTTGACCCAAAGACAGCTAGAAGGGTGCTGGTACCTAAGCCCAGGATGCACTCCAGCCCCAGCCCCCAAACCTGAACACCCACTCCCATAATACATAGTAGGAGTTCTCCAAGTGAGTATTTCCCAGACTAGTGTTCCACGGAACACCATGCAATGCAATGCTTTCCGTAACAAAAGAGGTCCCTGGACACCTGACTCAGGAACTGCTATACATTCTAGTCCCACCTGGAGATTCACAAAGCCTTAGCATATCAATGCTCTGAGAAGTCCTGTAGGAAGGATGATCCTAATCTTACTTCACTGACTCAGTGTCCACCCATCTTATCTGGACAGAGAGCCCTCTCTCTGGGACTGACAATGATGCTGGGCAGTGCACACTCCAGTGAGCACCCTGTCCTCTCAGGGCTCATCTCCTTTCTTTAGGGAAAAGGTCTCAGGAAAGATTTGGTCATCACTGCACCCTAGCTCCTGGCAGAGTTGTTGAATGAATGAATGAATGAATGAATGGGCACACTTGGAGCCGTTACTGTGGCTGTGGGCTGAGATGACAGAGTGGAGGCAGCTGGAGGTAGATTTCACCTTCAGGGTGTTCCTGTTGGGTTCCGGGAGAATCAGGATGAGCAGGTGGAGGGCCTGCAGGCGCTGCCTCAGGTCAGGGATATCTGAGGGAAGAGGGCAGACTTGGCCTCAGTCTCTCCATGAGGCTCAGAGACTCTACCTCAGTCCAGAGCCCCATTCTTGGGGGAGGAGAGATTCCAGAAAATCATTCTTTAAAATAAATGTTCTTTTAAAAATTGATTTGAGAGAGAAAGAAGGGGAGAAGGAGAGAGATATATATATAAACAATAATGAGAGAGAAACATCGATTGGCTGCCTCCCACAACCTCCTACTGGGGATCAAGCCCACAACCTGGGCATATGCCCTGACTGGGAATCGAACTAGTGACTTCTTGGTGCACAGATCAACACTCAACCAACTGAGCCATACCGGCCAGGGCAGGAAACCCTTCTTTATAGAACCTGTAATTGTTTCCTGGGCTAGTGTTAGCTCAGAGCCCCACCAGTGCTGGTCTTGAGGCTCGCTATACCGTGTGAATAAAAACAACACACACATGTGCATGCACACACACACATACACATGCACATACATATGCCCAGACATGCAGCCTGAGAGGTATATCCCAGATTCAGAAATGCAATTGGTTCACCTCATCACACTGCACACGCACACTCATGCACATTCACAGACAACACACACATACACACACACATAATACACATGCACACATACACACATACTCAGACACACACACATGCATTTCCTCTTCCTGTCAGGCAGGAATCAAGTAGTCTCATTTTCCCACCACCTTCCCTCCCCAGTCCATCTAAAACTCTTCTCCCAAAAGCAAAGGGCTGGGACACTCACTGGGCACCACAGCGAAGGCAGGCAGGTACTCAGCAGTGAGCAGAGGTGCTGGCAGCTCCCGGATAAACCTTTTGAGCAAATCGGATGCATCATTGTGGTGAACCTCATCCCAGCTAAACAGGCCAGTGTGGAAATCTCTCTCCAGCCTTTGTTCCAGCCCCTGAAGGAAAGAGGGGCACTAATGAGAAGTTGGCTCCACGCTCCAGGAAAAGTTGCTCCACCACTTCTCCGAGCCTCATTTTCCTCATCTGCAAAATGGGAATAATATAGCACTCATCTCGTAGGAGTTTTGTGAGGATTAAATGGCCTAATGTGTGTAAGTCACTCAACAAATGTCGACAGTCTCAATCCCATGCTATATTGTGCCACCTCTTAGCCTTTCAAACCATCTTGAATTCCAGACCCAAACAGAGACCGTGAGTTGGATTATCTTCAGGATTAGCACACACATAGGGATGGTGGGAGATGCAACCTCAGCGAGGTGGGGGAAGCCAAGCCATTACCTTGACCCTGGCCTGCGATCCAGGCACTCTGAGAATGCCTTCCATGTCCAGCCCCCTCTTTTCCAAGCAGGACAGCAGCTGTGAGAAAAAGAACCCACCATTTAAACCAGCAACCACTGCAAAGTGGGATTCAAACTGGTGTGTTTGTCTCTCAGGAAAACAAGGCAGAGAGAGCTAGGAGGTGAAGAATGGCTTTCTTGGCCACTCTCATGAGCCAAGCATTGGTCTGTGAGCTTTTTTCCCTAAATATGCATTTTTTTCATTCAGTATATAATAAGAGAATACTGTTATTCAAACCCCACTTCACAAACACTGAAAGGCAGGCTCATAGAGGTTCAAAAATCCACCCAAGTCTCAGCTAGCATGTGTCAGAGCCAGAATCAGAACCCAGGTCTCCTGGTTCTGAAGTCCACATCGTATCTCCCAGGCCAGCCATCAGCGGAGCCCAGGGCCAGCCTCTGGCTGGCTAATGGAGCCCCGTCTGGGGACAACTTACAGCTTGAAGTACCAGTGGCACCTGGGTGCCGGGGAGGGCTTTGCGGTCAGCTTCCAGCAGGGCTTCTAGGGGCACCCCAAAAAGGCCAGTTTCTGCGGGAAGTGCAAAGAGTAGAAGGGGCGTTTCACTTCCTGGAATGACATCTGGGCTCCAACCCACAACGTCTCCTGGGCGACTAGAATCAGACTCCTTTCCCTGTGTGAGGACTGAGCTGTGGAGGGTGGCTGAGCGCAACCCGCTCTCCAGCAGAACAGGAGGCCTCAGCAACAATGAAAACATTAGCTGCGTCACAGAGCAGAACATCTCGGCTGGATAAAGAGGCGTTGAAAGAAAAGGTTTGGCCCAGTGGATAGAGGGGTGGGCCTGAGGACTGAAGCATTCCAGGTTAGATTCCGGTCAAGGGCAGGTACCTTGGCTGCGAGCACATCCCCAGTAGGGGATGTGAAAGAGGCAGCTGATCGATGTTTCTCTCTCATCGATGTTCTGACTTTCTATCCCTCTTCCTTCCTCTCTGTAAAAAATCAATAAAATACATTAAAAGAAAAGGTGCTGCTGCCCGGGGAGCACTGGGTGACAAGTGTAACAGTGTCTGGGGGAGAGGGTTTTGCTCAGCAGGGATGGACCAAGTTCCAGTGAAATGTACTTCCCAGGTCTTCTCAACCATCCCGCCCTGCAGGCTTCTCAGATAAACTCATCTTTCAAGTCTACTCTGCAATGTTCTTCCTTCTTGTTCACTTGCCTACCCCTTTCTCTACTAAACCCCTTCTCCTGGTCTACCTATCCACCATCCACCATCCACCATCCTCTTTCTTTATCAAGAAACAAACAAAAAAATTGCAATGTGTCATGTTGACAATGATGCAGTGAGACGAACAGTCTCATACACTATTGAAGGATAATAACACCCAGAACCTCACCAATATTTTCTAAAACAATTGAAGATGCATTCAAAGTTGAGTGTGCATCAATGAGCCCAATCTGGGGACACCTGTCAACATCTGAGCAAGAGGAAATAATTGTTGATTTAAGTCATGAGTTTTGAGGTCGCTTGTTATAGAGCACTATTGTGGCAATAGCTGAATGAGTCAAAACTCAGAAATGTCTATAATTTTAAATATAAAGCGAAAATAGGGTTTATATACATGGGGTGGGGGAGGAAGATGATACTCTAAAAGCAAATAGTTCTTACATCTGAATTGTATTTTTCTTTTTTGGATTTTACTCTATTTCTCTATTTACTCTATTTCAGTGAGCAGGAACTGTTTTCAGATGCAGAACAAGTACATATAACAGAAGGAAATAAAACAGCTGAACATATTCCGGTGGAAGATTTCCCACTCGCTCAACGGGAAAGCCAGGACGTTAGTCACAGGGATTCGAAGTGAGGCCTACTGACCTGCTGCCCTCTGCTTCCCCGCCTTGCTCCTCTTCAGGTCCAAGCCCAGGACATCGCAGAGCGCCGTCAGCTCGATGAGGGCCAGAGCAGCCATCTTCTTCAGGTCCTGCGAGGACAGGTCTCCAACCCTCGTCAAGCCAAGTCTGCCTTTGGGGATCCTAAACTTCTAGGGAGGGAAGCAGAGACAAGCAAGCCAGACGTCCTGTAAGTGTGTTGAGGCCCCGGCCCACCCCATCCTTCACCCATCCCACCCTCAGATGGTTAGGGGGAGAAAGAGTAGAATGGATGAGAGCAGGAGCTCAAGGTTTCATCCCAGGTTCAAATCCCACCCCCACCTGACCTCCATCTCACATTCTGAACCTCTAATTCCCCATTTGTAATCACACAACAGTGCTTACCTCATAGTTTTTGAGGGTAAAATGGGCTAAGGGGTATAAAGGGTGCCAAGCACTTAATAATAATGGGCAGCTCTTTTTACTGCCTGTATTCCAATCTGAGGGCTGAAGGAGAGGGACCCCCTCATGGCCCTCTTATTTTGCTTCAATTCTTAACCTTTACTGCTCTTCCTCATCCCACCTATCCCTATCCTTCCTCTGCCATACCCCAATCCAATGCTCCTCTTCCTCAATATTGATTGAAAAATAAATGGTGCTCGACCTCGCCATCTAGAGGCAGGAGTGGGGATCTACAAGCATATCCCTGTTAACCCCCTACTGCCATAGGTGAAAAGTCAAAAAAACAGCAAGAGGGAGGGGCAAATGTGCTTAGTATTTGCCTGGAGGACTTGACCAGATCCTGGTCCAGTGCCCGTTCGAGTGCTCTAAGCCTGACTCTCGATTTTCAATAATTACAGGCTGTTGTTGTTCCTTGTGATTAAGCCCCTATCCCAGGGGCCAGGGGTTGGCAAACTCAGCCAACAGAGCAGCAAACCGAATGTGGCTTGAGAGCCACAGTTTGCTGACCACTGCCCTAAGGGAAAGGAAGTGCTGTGGTTGTGAGTGCTCTAAAGGAAAGGAAGTGCTGTGGTTGTAGGTTGTAACGTTATGGCTATCATATAGCCCAGTGCTTGCGCTGTGGTGCATAGAGCCAAACTTCCTGGGTTCAAATCTTGACTTTACCTGTGAGTTTGGGGAAATAATTTTACCTTTCTGTGTGTCAGTTTTCTTACCTATAAAATGGGGCTAATATCCACTTCATAGAGTTTTAGGGGAAGATTCAATTTGATAAAGTGATAAAACACAGTGCCTGACAAAGTAAGTCCTCAATTATTATAACTATCACGATTTTTAAGTATTTACACAATTACCGTTAACGTAACAGGAACATAACAGATGAAATTAAATCATGTATGTATAGTATTTGGTATATGCCCGGTCTATGGTAAAAGGTCTACTAGCATATGTGGTATCTTTGGCACTATTATTATCATTCATAGTTCAAGGGGAAAATCAAATCATCGAGGATAGAAGATATAATAATGTTGAACATGAATGATGCTCTAGAAATAGAAAGTCAGTCTTTAAAAACTTTGACATACTATGGTTACATAAGATACTATCACTGGGAGAAACCAGGTGAATAGTACATGGGAACTCTCCTATTTTTGCCACTTCCTGTGACTCTAAAATTATTTCAAAATAAATAGCAAAATCCTATTTGAGTGAATGAAAGCACTTTGACACTGTAGTCGAGGTTACTGCACATTTCCTAAGGAGTAGAGAGAAATGGTCAGTGGGGGGCCTGGCCCCCAGTTCCCTAGGCAGCATCCTCACCGGCAGGGACCCCTTGCTCCAGGCACAGGTGCCCCCCGGGGGCTGCCTGCCCCTCTGCAGGAGCAGTGCGGCTTGTTCCGAGTAGGCAGAGTCCATGTGGAAGGCTTGCTCCATCCCAGCCTCTGCCTGCGGCCCCTCAGACTCTGCTGCTGCGGGGAAACAGGACAGAGAGGCAGTCAGGACTGGCCACCTCCCTGCCTCCTCCTGCCAGGAGCCCCAAGGAGCAATTTCTCAGGCTTTGGCCCTTCTCAGTAGTGACTGCCTAAGATCAGGGGGCTGAGATCGTGACCCCAGGAAGTAAGTTCCTAAGCTGAGGACTCAAGCCCTTTGCCCCAATCAAGAAGTGATTGCCCAGGATCAAAACCCCAGGACCAAATCAATACCGTTAGGGATCAGATCCATTGTCCCAGGAAGTAGTTTCTAGCTAAGGCCCATTGCCCCAGGAAGTAGTTTCCTGCTAAGACCCATTGCCCCAGGAAGTAGTTTCTAGCTAAGGCCCATTGCCCCAGGAAGTAATTTTCCAGGCTAAGGTCCATGGATCTGATGGGAAAACCCCACTCAAGGACTGACCTTGTCCCTTGGGATTTCTTCCTACTGCCCTGGAGCAGGGAAGGTAAGGAACCACTAGGAAGAGAAAAAACGCTCAGAGGTGTGCACCTCCTCTTACCCCACAGACCAGCCCTGTGTAGCCTGGAGGATTCCCAGGGCCCAGGAAAATGAAGGCCACTTACCTGGAGGGGACTTACGGCTCCCGGAACTGAGC